>CM057812.1:58356746-58714246 GCA_030067965.1 Latrodectus elegans
TACACTAAAAATTTTATTATCAAAAAGCGGGTCATTCCTTTAGTGATTCTTTGATTAATTTTAATTTTTAATTATTTGAAAAGTGTGTAATAATTTTTTTATGATGCAAAATGTGTGTGTAATCTTTAAATCACAAATCTTATCGTAAAATAACATTTGTTTACAACATAGTTTCAATACTGAGAAACAATTTCCTTTTAGTACTGCTATTTTTATTATTAGTTAAAGATTTTTCATATTTTGTTTTAAATTAAAGAAATTTCCGATAAGGACAAGTATTTTGTATCTTGCTATATCTTATTTTTCCGTTTTTATCATCAATTAAACAAAACAGTTCTGAGCAAATGTAATCATAATCATATGACATTGATCCCTATTTATATTCAATTTATTAGATAAAATTTTGAGATTAAACATTTTATAATTACTGATTTATTTATTTAGCTAAACATTTTTCTATATGATAAAACTTTTTGTCATTATCTTTTTTATTGAAAGGTACTAAAATCATTTATTCTCAGTTAAATAAAAAAAATGATTGAATTGAAACATTCCTCTTGGTTAGAGTGGATAATAAGGGGTTTGTCAAATCTGGAAATCCATTTTTCTTACAGTATTTCCAGTGATTATTTTCTTACACTCCACTTTTCTTACTGTATTTTATAGTGATAGTTTTTTAGTCAAAAACTGGTAACGCCTCTGGCCACTTGCTATTGTAGTCCATAAAAATAAGGATATACTTTCTATCTTCATCAGTTTGCGGAAGAGGGCTTAAGATAGCCAATCCAATTCACACAAATGAAGCTCAGACATTTTTTATAGCTGATCTATTCCTCAGGTTACTGGATCTTGCACAGTGCACATTTGTTATTGGACGTGCACCCCTTTTCCAGATCAATTTTGCTTTATACCACGAGAATCTCACGTTATTACTTTTTTCACGGTTTTCATTATTCCTAAGTGGCTACCTGTTGGACTACGGTGAGTCACCTCCAGTACACTAGATACTCAATGTAGTGATAATAAAAGTTGTGATCAGAAATTCTAGCTAGTATTGTATTTCCCTGATGATAGATTATGCTTTTTTTAATGTAAGGCATTCTAAATGGCATAATTTATATTCGTAGTGCCACTGTAAAGTGTTATTTCTTGTCACACAATAAAAATAGGTATTCCTCTTTCATCTTTCATGAGATCCATTATTGGCTTCATATTGAGATCCTCATGATAGATTTTCAAAATGGACATCCCTCTGTTGTGGGTTACGACAATCGAATATCACTTGTTGAATGACGGAAGCTAAATTTCTTCTCCAATTTTTGCTTAGTCGGGATATATCCGCATTACTATGAATCCTTAAACTCCTTTATGTTTGCGGGCCTATATATTTTTTCAGGAAGAATTGTTACTCATTATTTTCCACATAGGACAGTTCTTTCGGTATTCTTTTTTTTTTTTTTTTACAAAACTAGAATTTCACCTTGGTTTAATGAACTTTAATTTTCTGTGTTTGAAAAAGTCCGTTCAACTCATAATTTAACTGATATAGTCTCCCTCCTTACAAAGTTCTCACAAAATTCATCCAGAATAACAAAACGAATTAATAAACGCTTATTTATAAAATCTAATAGGTAATTTCAATTTTCTTAACATAAACAAGGGTGCTATTTATGTTCTTTGTTTTCTTAATTCGAGCGCTTTGCTGCATATCAGAATATTTAACAATAATATAATCATATTATTGTTAAATATTCTGATATACAACGTCATCCAAGCCAAATTGTCCACATGAGCCATTGTATCCAATTGTGTCTGAAGGCGTTCAATTATATTTTGCCTTCTTGAACAGGATGTTTTAAAATTGGAAAAATAACAATGATTTAGGGAATGCTATCCATAGTATTTGAAATGCCACTGTTTTTTTTTTTTTTTTTTTTTTTTTTTGTATGTGATAAAATCAGGTATTTTTTTTAGCTATATCTAGGAGTTGTATTATTTACTTTATGGACAATATATATATATATATATATATATATATATATATATATATATATAATATATTTATATATATATATATACATACCAATTTAAATCTTTATTGACACGCCTGAACATTTCTTTCACAATTGCCATACTTTCATTTAACACTTTCTTTAATTTTCTAATAGATCCTAAAGTGAATTTTTGGCTGATGGCAATTACAATTGGAACTACAAATTTCAACTGTTCTTGGGCTGCTTTCAATTTTTCTCTTTGATATTTTCTCATTCATTTATTCTTGGCCAGCTTTAATTTCTTCTTATCAAAACGATATTTCAACTTTCAACTGTTCTTGGCTTGCTTAAATTTAAGTTGATCTGTTCCATTCAGCAGATTAAATATCTTTATTTTTTCCCACCATACTTCTGTTAATAGGCATTCAAGTTAAATACCTCTTCTGACCTTAGTTACGATAGTTCTTTGAGGCAAAAAAGATAGGATAATACAAAAATAAGTGTGAATTTTCTTTTTAGAAATATATTTATTCACAATTCTCCAAATCACAAATTGACTTCAAAATATTGGAGATTTTCACGTAAAAAAAATTTCAGTTTCCATAATAACGAAACTAAACAAAGCAACGTTTAGAGCTTGAGACTATGAAGCCTAATATTTTGTTTTCAAAAACCTTTCATTGAACACAATGCTTGATTGAAACTGATGTTTATTCTTCTTCGGTGTTTGCAAGAACATTAATTGCTACAGATTTCTATAGCATACTTATAGTGAGCTTATGGTAACTTAGCTAATATTGTTCATATTGACTCGAAACTTTGGAAAAAGTGGTTTACATTTAGGTCACCATCAAATTATAAGGCAGTTATAAATAATGTATACAAATTTGTATAAACAAATTATTTTTCATAATAATATGTATACGCAATTGAATCTCAATAAATCCTAAGAATAAGCAGGGTATCACGTTCCGACTCATTATGTTTCGTTAATAAGAGAGAGAGAGAGAATGTAATTTTATCATCGTTTGTTCGTCATTTATCCAATCGTATCACGTGATATGTTGTCATTTAAAGAAAAAATAAAGTGCAATGAGTAAGGCTTAAAAGTCACTTGATTTATGTATCAAACAATTCCCTTATAAACTTTAAAAAAACTATTGAAAAAGAATTTTAAAAGAAAAAAACACTTCCAAATTTTTAGAACGTACAACTATTAAAGACAGACTAACTGTTTACAGTCCAATTCTAATAATTTACAAAGAGAGTGTCTTCTCAAAACGATTTAAACTTACACGTGCAAGGATAATACATTTTTGTAGGACAATAATTTAATAACTGGAAAATTTAGTGCAGTTAAAAGTTGCGGCTTTTTGTAGAGCTAAGAAAATAACTAAAAAAGTAAAATTAGCATATTAATATTTAAAAGAAAGTGACAGATAAAAAATTAATTTCACATAACTCTGAGTTTGATATTAATCATATAATGCCTGGCAATATTTCGAAGGATTTTTTTCATAGAAAAAAGAATTACTTAAGGCTTTTAAAATAAAAAAATAAAATACTTAAATTGACCTTTCGAAACATCCATTCTTTAAATTATAATTTCACTACTAAAGCTATCCCAATTTCCCGTTAATTTTGGGGAAAATTGTAGAATTGTAGTACATCCAAGAATTCTTATCAAGTCAATTATTAAATTCTGACATTTACTAGATTTTGATTTATTAGATATAAATCAGGACTAGTTTTATCTAAATTAAAATCAATAATCTCGAAATCGAAATTTTAAAGAAACCTGAACTAAACCTCTAATATCTAAATGTTTAGTTCAAGTGTGTTTCATTTCAATTACATATTTTGTTCTTCAGATACCTAGGATACAAATCCTTCAAGCATTTTTTAGGTATAAAAATTTCATTTAGTTGAAATAAATTTTCTATATATTGGATAATAAAATAAAAGAAAAACTATATTACTGTACTAAAACTAGTTTAACTGTTTTGAAAAGTTTTACTTGTTTTAAAAAGTATAAAATTCAGTTAAAATTCCAAACTTCCTTAATAATTAATTTCTGCTAATGATGTGTTTAAAGAACACTGGCTCTTTCATCCTTATTAAAGAATTCTGTTTTAAATTATTTTCAAATGAAGACTTACGTATTATTCTATTTCAACAATTTAAGGATGATAAAACGCTATGGATGAAAAATGTCTACTTATCAAGGTTGCTGGAAATTTCGAGTATAGTTTTTCTCTGTATACGTATATATACATGGAATTAAAATACACCATCAATGAAAAATATCTAGTTATCGGAACCGAGGGATTAAGGAATGAAACATAACATTTTATTTCTTTATATTGAAAATAACGTCCGTAGTATGAAGAGCTTTTTAATAAGTTTTTTACAAATGGCTTTAATTAACCATGCTCCAATTAGCATTCTATATTTGAGTGCAGATAACAAAATTGTCAAAAATTTGAATATCTGATTCTTTTTTCTACAAAATTTGATCTTGTAGTCACAAACGACAAGTTAATGGAGATCATTACTGTTCATCGAACCTTAGAACGAACACTCATTTTATGCAAATTACTTTCCTCATTAAGTAAATTAATTATTTCCTGTAGAATACTTTCGAACATGGCGCAGTTTTGTAAAATCAGATGAGGAAAATGAAGGACATTAAATCAATATACCTTCATGAAATTATAATCATTAGTGAAATTTAGATCAACGAAGTAAAACTGATCAATTTTAATGTATTTTAATTGAAAATAACAATAGCTTAAAAGTATACAGTTTGCATTTATTGTTATTTGTTTTCTAAAATACTTAATACAATGTGATTCCTTTTCAAATATTCATTTTAAGGTGTTAAGGCATAAATACAAAGCACATTAATGATGTAGAAATGAAGACTTAAATAATGACGGACTTTAATAGGAATGATAATATTATAAAATAAATGTTTAATGTCAAATTACTTTACCTCGTTTATAATTGATATCCAATAATTAAAATTGCGGTCTGGAAATGCATAAAATTATTTTCAAGTTACCCGAATGAAAATTTTCCAAATATAGTTTCTTATTATTTTAAATTTTTACATAAATGGTACAAGAACTTTGAATTTAAACTTGTTTTACTTATATTCATATTAATGAGTACAATAAATGAATACATACATTTAAATTCCAAATATATCAATGCTCTTTTATTATTAAGTCAGGCGTTTAAATAATTAAGCATTTATTAGTCTTAAATAGAATATTTTTTAAAAGGTATCAATATATTTAGTTTTATAATTAACTATTGAAGTACATGAGACTTAGCAAACTATATCTTGCAGCCCACGGGGACAGCTATCAATACATACTTAAATTTAAAACTCTTTTCTTTATAAGATTTTTGACAAAAAAAAATCAATTTCTTAATTTAACTTCACTATGATTTTTTTCAAGTAGATTCTTAGCAAATTTTTCCTTTTAATTTTTCAAACTTTATCTTAGAAATAAATTGTTTATATTGTTACAAATTTATAGATAATTATTGTATATGTCTCAAAATATCTCAGACAGACCGGAAATACTCACATTTTGGGCAAAAATTGCTGTATTTAGACATGTTATACGTTAAAAGCGGGTTTTCTATTGATTTGGTGACTTGGCGATGCTTTGGCGTGAAAACTTGGCAACAGTGGCGCTTGGTGACTTGGCGAGAAATAGATACTTTTGGAAACATCCATTACCTAAGCTCTAGGACGAATATTTAGCGAGATAGCCTAGAAGCTTCCAGAAACTTGGCGAAATTGGTAGATTTCCCCGCCAAGTCAGGTATAAATACCGCTACCCGACATAGAAGGAGTGTAGTTTTTGTGAAGAAAGTCAGTGAGTGAAGACGATTATTCATGACTGCTAGTTTAGGGAAGCTGTTCTCTGCCTGAGGTATTTGAGACCTGTGATTAGAAGCTGTTACTTATTGTATCTGACGAATTGAAGCTGTATAATAGTGATTGTTACAGCTGGTATATCTAGTGAAATTGTTTTACGAAAAAATATCTTTTGGTCATTGAGTGATTGCTTTCTTCAACTCTCATTCCCCACGAACTCCGAAGCTTGGTACAATATGTAATACTTTCAATATTGAAATTTTTTAATCTGATGTCAATTATTACAGTTTGAGATTCAAATAAGAAATTATTTCTGTGTTCTAACAATTTTAATTTTAAATGCATTTGTCTTTGAAACAGAAGGTAAATTAGCCTTTCTAAAGTGCAGTTTTATTCAGCTCAGATTACACTTTATATTTAATAAAGTAATTAATTTTTTAGTTGTATTTTTTTTATTTTGATATTCTATTAAAACGTAGATTTATAAAAAAACTATGAAGTTGAATCATACATACATGAATAAAATGTTAACAAGTTTTAGTACATAAATATTTATCGAAATAGTGAATATGAAACATATTAATAAATTCAAAATCTAAATAAAAATAAATGCTGTTATAGATAGATAGATATATATTATTCAGTAATTTAATAATTGCAAGTCAAATTGTAAATTATATTTAATATTGTAAAATATATAATTCTAATGACAAATATGAGAAAAAAAAACCTACCAGAATAAAAATTATTTCAATACCAATAATGTAAGTAATTTTATTAGTAGTAAATTTATTGATTGGTATATATTATACCAATCAATAAAAATAATATATGTACTTTTGACTTATTGAAAAGAAAATAACATAAATGCTTTGCAGCAGTACATTGTGTTAACTCTTATTTCATACGAAAACGAGGTGATTCCTGTAATTTTAAAGATAGAATCGCAAATTGAAGTCGCCTGAATTTTTTAATCACAAGCTTTTGAAAAAGGCTTCAACTTAGATAACATGAGCAATTTCCAATTTATATTTATGATATTCATTTTAAATTTTCGTAAATATTTTAATATTAAACTGTTAAAAGTGAAGTTTGAATTTGTCAGATGAAAAAACATATATTTTTGTATAGTATGTAAATACTGCTATGTTAGTTAAGATTTTCTCAAAATTGTACAGTAAAAGTTTATTAAAATGATAGTAATTAACTCAAATTATACCTTCATTACGCATATTATATATAAACATTACTATTCAAAATCTTGAATAAATATAAATAGTGATTCACAGAGATAGTTTAACAAATGTTGTTTTGTTTGTAACATTTTGTATTCTTGTTATCATAAGTTCAAATATGTAATTTGCTTAATTCATTTCAAATTTTGATTTTGCATATATGAGCAGATAGACACAAATTTGGTACACCCTATACATTATTTACATTTTGAACTTACTTTAAGATAAAGAACGTTATCTGATAACATAAATATATGACGTCTAAATTAATACTAATCTCATTAAATTGTAAATAACAGTATTTTTCAAGAATTACTGGTAAATAATATTGGAGGTATTTCGTTTACTCTCTGCTTCTAAACTACGAAGATTCCTACCTAAATGCTTCCAACTAACTGGCAGAGCTTAACTCTTTATACACGGTTTAATGATTATACAACAGCGAAAAGACATGAAATATGAAATAGAAATTAATAATCATAAAATGCTTAGCTTGTGTTCATTTCACATTCAACATGAAATCTTCGTATTGGAAAAACGAAATTTATAAACCTAATTTCAATTTAATTTTTTTTCATCAACTATCCTATTAAAAGTTTGGTAGTCTGTGGCTATCATTGATTCAGAGTGAATTAAAATTAAGATAAAGAAAACTTTTAAAAATTAAAACCGATGCATTGTGTGACACATTTAAACGTTATTCCATTCTTATGAATGCTTGGAGACTGAATGCTTTTTTTAAATTATACAATTATGGATAAAAAAAAATTAAGAAATCTTAACAATCTCTAAATTTGTTATTTCAATCGTTTATTAGTTTTTCTTGATTTTTGAGATTCATTTTCTTTTAAAAAATTACAAATTAATAAAAACACAGACAGATTTTTTTTCCAAATCAGTCTCATTTACATTTATCATTTACTGTTGTGAAAATAATAAGAGAAGTCAGTATGTTATGCATTCATATGCAAGTCATGCATATCAGCGTATTCATATTTTTATTTAAGAGAAAAATTGTGTAGTTATTTTATCAAACAGTATACATAAAATACCTTATTTCTGTGATAGCAAGAGCAAAAAAATATGGTGATTACATAAGAATTCATGAAGAAATAAATAAATTTGCATTAAATTCTAGAAATCATCTCCGTTGAAAGTCTCATTGAAACTATTTGATGAATTATTAATATTGAAGTGAAAGAATAATTATTCAAATTTTTGCAAAGCATTGTTTTAGTGTTACGAATACTACAAACTCACTTGAAAAATTGTTTGGATCTTGTCTGCTGCTAAACATTGTAGACAAGATCCAAACAATTTTTCCATCTAATAGCGTCAGTAATACCAGATACAGAATCAAACGAAAATTGTCAATTTTAGTTTTAGTAAACATGTTTCAAACAAGACTATATACAGTATATAAAATAAACTATAAATTATGCATATATATATATATATATATATATATATATATATATATATATATATATATATATATATATATATATATATATATATATATATATATATATATATATATATATATATATATATATATATATGTATATATATATATAAATATATATATGTGTATATATATATAAATATATATATGTGTATATATATATATATATATATATATATAATATGTATGCATATATATGTATATATATATATATATAATATATATGTATATATTATATATGTATATACATATATATGTATGTATGTATGTATATATATACGCTTAAAATTTGTTCATTCCTATTACACATCTTTAGAATACATGATATGTTCTAAGATTAACGGTTCATTTTTCTTTAATTTGAATGAAAGTTTAGGTTAATAGGTGTGCCGTCAGCTATAAAGAAAAGATAAACGGTAGTAAAAAACGCTTATTTTGGAATTTTTTTAAGAAATGATTTTCGTATATTCATTTCTTCCATAGTCTGCTGGACCCAAAGAAAATCACATAAGTGAACATAATCGCTTTTAAATAGGATCCTAGCAATTAAGATAATCACTACAGAATGTGACACGAAGCAAAACGAGATTGTTACAGTCGAATGCATAAATCAATTAAAGCTTCCACCATTTTCTCCATTATAAAAAAAAATGTTTTCCTTAATATATTTACATTTGAATAAAATAAGAATATATGTTTTAAAATCAGCTGCTTTTTTAGAAAAATTTCCTATTTATTTTATTAATTAATTATTTTATACAAAACCATTAGTTTTACTACCCCAATTTAATTAATACCTCAGAATGCTATCTTTTAATATTACAGATTCTATTCAATGTTCCGCATTTTACCACATTTTTATTTGAGATAAAAATAAGAGTTCTACTTATTTCTAATGAAAAGAAATTGGTTTAAAATGATAAAAATTGCTAGGTAAATATTTTTGTCTCTTTCCTCTTTTGTAAGAAAGCAGCTCAACTTTTATTCTTTAATTAAAAGTAAATTCCTTCTATTGATAAAATGGAATTGCCCTTACAGTTTTTTAATGTGTCATCAAAAATTATATCTGATTGAGTATAATGTTTTTATTATATAACAATAGTATTATGTAATAATTAACAATAGTTTAGTGTAATGTAATAGTATTTATATTATTCGCTATATATATATATATATTTATATATATATATATATAGCAAGTAGTTTTTGTTTATATATATATATATATATATATATATATATATATATATATATATAAAAACTACTTGCTATCTTTACTAGATGTGAAATATTCACAAGCAGTGCAAATAATGTACATTGTATTTTTATTTATAATTATTATGATTTAATTAAATTTAATTAAAATTAATAAGTTTGTTTTTTCAAGGTTGCATAAAACTGAAGTAAAGTAATTGTCTTACATAAAACTATCATAATTTTGTAACTCAAAATACCAAAAATAAAATTAGTTAGTTAATTATATTTCATAATTAAGAAGTTAAAATTAAAGTTGATGAAAATAAAATTATGGTAAAATTATCCGTGTGTTAAATTATTTGCTCAAAACAAAAAATTAAATTTATTTAAACTAATAATAAGTGAATATTATTCAAACAACAACACTTGCTTTGTACTTCCTTAAAAACAAATCATTTTAATAAAATTAACAATAAAGTGCATTAAAAAGTTTTGTGTTCAAAACAATTATAGTTTTAATTATATTGCGCTTGAAGTTTCTTTAAATATTCAGCTACTTTCACCTTCATCTTAAATTTTAAAATGAATAAATTTTGCACGCATGACATTTAAAAAGCATCAATTTATAAACTCTGTGTGAAGGTGATTAAAATTATTCGTTTTAATATAAAAAATAGTCTTAATAAAATTAGAGTGATTATAGATAGTAAAAGCAAAATAAAGAAAATAATGCAAATTTTTCATGATTTGAAACAAATATTTCAGTTCTAATAGGTTTATGTTTGCCAAATTTAATGACGAATGCTTCGATATATTGATAACATTGTTTATAACCCTCATAATAACATTAAGAAATTTAGATTAATTGATATTTTAGACATTTAAAAACATTAATGTAACGACTTGATTTTATTGCTTCAGAAGCTTTTATCTTAAACATTTATAAAACCTATTTCACACACATATTACCAAATATTTCGTGTTAATAATAAATTGATTATAAATGTAGGAAATCATTTATTTCTTTTGACTTTGTTGACTTTCCTAAATAATGTTTTGACGTAAATTTTAATTAAACTGATAATATTTTATAGCTAATGATGTTATAATTAAATAATTTACATATACTATAATTTAGTTTAAAAAATTTAAAATAATTGTTATACTTTTAATTTATAACATTCGTTTTACATTGTTATTTACAATTGATGTATGCTAATGAGGTACTAATATAGATTTTAAATTGAACTGTTTCCGAAAATATCTTTACAAAATTCAAAAAAATACATTTTGAAATTTTTTAAAAGTATTTATAATGCATTTAAATTTTTAATATATTTCTTCCAAATTTCATGAAATTATAGAGTTTAAAACAAAGTGTAAAATTTTATTTAGGATTTTGATGATACTTCAAGCAGAACGACGCATTTCCAATCATTTAATATCATTCTATCTGTTGTAAAATAAGGATGTCTGTACCTTTTATAATATATAAAAGGTACAGACACATCCTTATTTTACAACATAAACATATAATAAAAATACCTTTATACTTTTATAATATATACCTTTTATAATATATAATGTCTGTACATTTTATAATATATAAAAAGTTTGGCTGGATAGATCCTGAGAAATCAGTACCCAGAACAACCACCTCTGGCAGTAATAACAGCAGTTATACTACTGGGCATCTAGTCAAACAGAGAATGGATTGCATGTACAGGTACAGATGCCCATGAAGCTTCAACACGATGCCACAGTTCATCAACCGTAGAGACTGGCGTTTGGTGACGAGCCAGTCGCTCGGCAAACATTGACCAGATGGTTTTTTCTGTTGGTGAAAGATCTGGAGAACGTGCTGGCCAGGGCAACAGCCGAACATGTTCTGTATCAAGGAAGGTCCGTACAATACCGGCAACATGCGGTCGGGCATTATCCTGCTGAAATGTAGAGTTTTGCAGGGCTGGAATAAAGGGTAGAGCCACGGGTCGTAACACACCAGAAATGTAACGTGCACTGTTCAAATCACCGTCAAAGCGAACAAGAGGTGACCGAGATGTGTCAAGGTGATGGGCCAGTATGACGATGACGAATGCACGTTGCCAGTGTGCGTTCACTACGATGCCGCCAAACACGGATGCGACCATCATGATGCTGTACACAGAACCTGTATTCATCTGAAAAGATGACGTCTCGCCATTTGTGCGCCCAGGTTCGTCGTTGATCACACCATTGAAGGCGCTCTTGTCTATGACGTCATGGGAAGCCGCAGCCATGGTCTCCAAGCTGAGAGTCCATGCTGCTGCAAACGTCGTCAAGCTGTTCGTGCAGACAATTGTTGTCTTCCAAACGACCCCGTTTCTTGACTCACAGCTCGTGACGTGGTTTCACAATCCATTACGGCCATGCGGATAATATGCCTGTCTTCTCGGCTGCTAGTGATAGGCGGCCGTTGAGATCCCACAAGGCGTTCCGTATTACCGTCCTGAACCCATCGATTTCATATTCTGCTAACCTTCATCACCTTCTTCCTTTCGTATAAATTTCACGTTTGTAGCATGACGGCTTCTTGGTGTAGCAATTTTAATGGCCAGTAGTGTATATTCAAAAAAAAAATATATATATATAATCATTTTGATAAAAATATATTTTTTTATATTATTATATATAAATCTTCAAGTAAAAATAAACAGATGATGCAGTTTTAACAAAAATTCTGATTCATTAGAAATTGATTATTTTTAACTTATTAATTTAGATTTAAAACCTGAAGGAAAATATTTTTTATCTTAATTCAAGTGGCTCTAATTTGTTCTATATTCAGTTTCTAAATTATATACTCCCATTTTCTTAAACATTTTATTATTAAATGTTTTCAAAAAATATTATCAGTATTAACAAATATTTATCAACTAGAATTGTAAAATGTAACGGAATTCACTGGACACATTGTAGATTTAGTTTCTGTGATATTTAAGCAAACATTGTCAATTGTAAAATAAGAAATTTATCTAATTTTGTATCCATAAATATAACATGTTTAGTAATCATATTTGAAGATCATCATTTTTTTTCACGAATGAAACAGATATTTATAATGAACATGATACATTACTTTATAAATAATGAATGTTGCTTACATTTTGAACATTCATTTTTAATGAATATAATACCTTTCCTTAAACAAAGCAGTTTTTACATATTTCATTTTGTAAGATTTTAAATCTTGTGTGTGTGTGTGTGTGTGTGTGTGTGTGTGTGTGTGTGTGTGTGTGTGTGTGTGTGTGTGTGTGTGTGTGTGTGTGTGTGTGTGTGTGTGTGTGTGTGTGTGTGTGTGTGTGTGTGTGTGTGTGTGTGTGTGTGTGTGTGTGTGTGTGTGTGTGTGTGTGTGTGTGTGTGTGTGTGTGTGTGTGTGTGTGTGTGTGTGTGTGTGTGTGTGTAACTGACTTAAGGTGTCATTTATTTTATTAAATCACAGTGTAATTGGGTATATAGCTATATATAATCCTGTATTTGAATTTAAATTTCAATATTATCGTCATCTGATGTTTTAGTTCAAATAATTACTAAAAAATTCGGGGATATTCTTAAATAATTCTAATAGTAAAATGAAAAGTAATATATAAGAAATGATTAAACTCATTAATTGGCACATTTAGTCATTAATGCATGAAATTTATCTAGTAAGCATTAATTTGGCGGTGATCTTATCAAATTCAGATTATTATTGTACATACCAGCTTATGTAACTGTACATTTCCCTTTAAGTAAATGTGATGATTATGAACAATTCATCTAATATTACTTAATTATCTTTTACCAATTACCAATATTAAGTAAAGAAATTTCATTTCTAGATTAAATAAATATATTTAATAGCCGAATAGAGTTATAATTTTACTTATGAGATCACTTATAGAATTACTTGCAATTCAAATTACAGCAATCATATATGACAAACAATAAGAAAGTCCTAACAAATATCCAAACTAACCTAAGGAAATTTTCTATCTTATAATTATACAAAACAGAAAAATTTGCAAAATTAGAGAGCCAGCATGAAGTCAATAATTTTGATGACTGCAAATATTATAATTAGTGGGAAACATAAACATAGGTATTTTTATTTCATTAAAATTGCTCTATAAATACCATTAGTTTTCAGTTATGTTATTTTCGAATATGTATTTATGTTACTATATTTACTGGATTTTTCGTAAAAGTAAACTCTACAAAATGAGCTGTGGCATTTAATTTTACATTGCGTCAGTCAAAATCTGATATCTTGAAATTTAATAAATGGGAAACAAATTTTATTTTTCTATATTCTGATATGCTTAAATTCTTCAGATTTTTTATTAGGTTTTTATTATAATACTTTTTCATAATTGTAATAATTATACATCCATAAAAAATGATGTTTAAATAAAATGTATTTGATATTTTCCAAATAATCTTCAGATTTGAAAATGAGCTGTGTTTGTCACAGCATTTAAGGTAGAAAACATCATTATGTAATCTTATTTATTATATTATTATAATGAAGGGAATTTATTTTAGTTATTGGAACAAAATGATAAGCAATTTTAACAAACGTGATCTTATGTATTTTGAATTCTCAGATTCTGAAATAGTTTAAAA
The DNA here is from genome assembly GCA_030067965.1 of Latrodectus elegans. Lineage (NCBI taxonomy): Eukaryota > Metazoa > Arthropoda > Arachnida > Araneae > Theridiidae > Latrodectus > Latrodectus elegans. The sequence continues at coordinate 58,371,177 of CM057812.1, forward strand.
AATTAAATTTTTAATTTTTGATATACAATTTTCAATGCATTTTTAAACATTTTAGGTTTATTTATTTTATAGTTTTAAAAGTTTTCTATTGGAAATCATATCTGAATATTTGGTTTTACATCAAAGAAAATTTGGAACAGATGTCATTGTTCTTTTGCTTAGAATATTTTTATATTATTAAAAATATTAACGTAATTTACTTTTATTTTTTTCTAAAAAACTTCCAATTGCTTTTTTCAGTGTTTATCTTATGCCATATTTTTCTCTTATTTGAAGTATTCTCATTTAATCCTAATCAGAGATCAACATCTTCTAAAATATTTTGTGAAATTTACAGTATAATCTACAATTTAAAATTTTGGAATATATTCTTCATATTCATTCCATTTTTCAAATTCTGAAAATACATTATTAATAAAATTAATCACATTTTATCCTGGATAACAAATAAAACAAATAAATTTTGAGAATTTTTTTAATCAGCAGAAACCATTTTGTAGTTTTTTGTTTGTTTCGGAAGCGGTCATTAGAATTACAAAATGAGTTCTTATTTAATTACAGAGATGAAACTTTATGTCAAATGTCCTATAATATGTACTGAGAGTGAAAGAGGTTAGAGCAAAGAAATCACAAATATTCCATCGGTAATTTTCTTTCTTTTAAAAGTGTCTTTCATTTTATTTAAAAAAATTTTCATTACACGTAGATATTCAATTTGTTCGGAATCTTGTAACTTAATATCATTGAAATTAAGAGCAGAATAAGAATAAAATAAAAAGAAACAATATAAATCAAATGGCAAAGACAAAAATTTACAGAAATGTTCTTGATTAAACAAATATTTATGCATATTGTGCAAATACTACTAAGTTACACAGTATTAATTTGAAAGATTTATTTTGAATCTTTTTATAAGAATCGTCTCTGAAAATCGGTAAATAATTAAAGTGATGCCCTCTGTTTTTGAAGCTATATCATGAGAACTGAATATTGGAGTATTACAGATAATTTATCATCATGAAAAATGTAGATATTGATATTGTTTGCTTTTAAGACATGATAAACAAGAAATGTTATGAATTATTTTTCTATTATATCAAAATAAATATATTAAGTATTTCTAAGAATAATTTAAGATAGATTTTTTTTTACTTTTTATATATGTTTTATTTATAATACGTATTTTTGATTTAATTTATAATGAAAATATAATTATAAGTTGCTTTTTGTATTAAATTCAGTTCTTATTAACGTTTCCCTCCAAAAACTTGCTTTCTTTAAAAATTCATATTAAAAATATATCTTAATGTGTAATATGCTCTTAAATATCACTAATACTACATTTAAAAAAATAGATAAACAATGAGGGAATAAATTTCTTATTTTAATACTTACGTTTAAAAATTTTTAAAAAATTTTCATAAAATAATGTATAATAAGAGACAAGCAACTTAATCGACATCATAAATTTTGGATACATTTTTTCAAAGCTATTGAATTTATGGAACAGCGAGAAATCAGACTCTTAAGTAATTTAAAAATGAAATTCGCTCGTAAATTATATCCCTTTGTTCAATAATTTAAAGCAATGGCGAGTTTACCAAATTATTCTGTGGTTGTACGAATTTGCGTTACAGAAACTATTTGCTTAATTCTGTTTTAAATAAAATAAAAAGTAACACAGAAAAATACTTTGTTTTTTTCTTCACAAATGGTGGAAATGAATACTTTTACTTTTGCATTATATTTTGGAGCTAATCTTTTTTTCAATTTCAAGGATATATTTCATACCAAATGAATATTCATTTGGTATGAACTTGATATATTCATTTGGTTCTGTTCAAATAAAATATTTAAAGTTTATATTTAATTAATGATTATAATATAAGAAATTATGAGTTTAAGAGTTTTATATATTTGTACTTATAAATAATATTAATATACAGTACAACAATATAATTTAATTTAATAAATAAATTACAAATGTTTTATAAACACTTCTGCCATAATATTTTGCAAGATTAATTTCCTAACTAAATATAATAAACAAATATTTCTAATAAAATATAAGTAGCAATGCTTAAACAGAGATAAATCAATACCAGAATACCACATTTTTAATAATAAACCACATTACTTGTTTAGTATTCCTTATAATTAGGATGAAGCAGAAACGGATTTAATTTGTTTACCATTATACCATTCAATCCATTCCTACTAATTTGTAGTAAACATTATTTCCTTATACTATTAACACTTATATAAATTAGGATTATATGCAATAATCAATTGTTATTTTTAAAGAAATGTCTATAATGTAAATTTATCTATAACTTTAAAACAAATAATTTCCTGTTACTATTAAATTTCAAGCTCTTTGTTTCTCAAAGAATTTAAATCTTTTAAGTATTAAAACTTCCATTTTATTATAATTTAATTATGTTTCAAATATAAGAAAGAAATGCCAAAGGGAGATATTATTTATTTTTTGTGGTTGCGTGAATTTGGTTGGGCATATAATGCCAGTCATCTAACACATTAATTCCATTAATGTTGCCATTACAATCATCGCTGATATTCATTATCAAATGACGGGAGTAAATTTGAAGGCGAAATTTAAATAAAGTGAACTAATTTTGGAAAGTACATAATAAAGGAACTATTGATTCTTTGCATAATTATTTTTACCTTTGCTAGATTTCAGCAAAATATACTGTCAATCAGAAATTTTATTTACAGACGAGTCCAAAAACACGGTCATATTTCAGTCATATTTTACCCTTCTTCTCTTTTTGACCTGTTTTCAAGAATCCTATGTTTCACTAACGCAAGTAAGTCCTCCTATTCATTTTTAAACTTTGACTATCATAAATTTAAATACATTCACTCTAAATGATGTAATATGATTTTATTTACATTGAGTAATCAATACTAATAGATGAAAGTTTGACACTCAATCAACAAAGGTAGTTTTATACAATTTTAATTAAGTAGTTTAAGTAATCTATACATACAAAGCCTTTATCAAATTAAATTGAGAAGTGTTTATCTTTTTTAATTTAACTGCACAATACTTATATTATTTTTTTAAATTAAATCATTTTACTTTTATATATTGATTATTTTGAGAATAGAAATTCAAAATTATATTAAACTATTCAGTTCAATACAAATAAGTGAAATTACAATAGCTAATTATTTAGTACTAATATTTTGCAGAAAAAACATAGATTACTTAGAAAGTAATATCAGAGGATTCAAAAAAAATATTGTGGAAAAATAAAAGTAACTATGCATAACAAGAATATATAATTAAATGGGTAAAAATGTTTTCAAAATTTTGATATGTTTTATTCTATTTCACATGAAATTAATTTAGTACTTCACAGTTAGACACAATTTCAAATACATATCTTGCTTTAAAATTATTTTATTTTATTTCGAATAATAAATTAAGCACAGAAGCACAGGTTTCCCTCAACTGGAGCAATGTAGGAAATTATTGGAAAATAGATACTCTGGGCAATGAACTAGAGAGCAGTGCGATTTTCCTTCACATGCATGATGGGGATAAATCAGGGAAAATTTCTATGGTATTGGCTACATATTGTTAGAACGCTGACATTATTGAGGTGTATCAGTGTATATCATAATGAATGAAGTAAAATTACGAAAACCAAATAATTGCGTTTTGTTTCAATATGAGCTTTTTGTTGTTCTTGTTTAACAGGGGCTTCATTTTCAAATTTTCGTCATCATAGTCCTTACTAAAACCGGAAACCTAGGAAAACCTAAATGGAAACCCAAGATTATGAAAAGCATCTATATCGGATGTATTTAAAAGTTGTAAAAAAAATGGCAGTTTTTTCCCTAGAAAACGTAACCGTGGTTATGGCAGAATTTTCAAGATCCTCATCTTTTCCAGAAAAAAACAGAACAAAAATATCTACTCTGCTTCAAGTGACAAAAATCGGTAACGAAAACGCTTTTCAACAGATTCCCTTCCAAACTGTTCTCGGATAATTGCAGAGGATGTTTGTGACAAAATTACTCATTTCCGACCAAAATGCAACAATACGGTTGTGACATTGGGAAAGAAAACACTGGGCACTTGAGAGTTGAATAGAAGTAACGTGGTGGAATGAACCATAATACATGTTATTTATCATTCATGGAATGTGTCAAATTTGGAGTGAATCTCAATAAGTCATTTATACATTTTGCCTTACTTGCACTGAATACGTAGTACAAACATTGATGAAGATGCTTGCCTGAATTTGCATTTCTTTCCCTTGTACATATCTCGCTAAATCAATTTCTATTTTTTTTGTTTAATTTTATTCATTTATTTTTGCCATATTATTTGAATTCAAAAAATAAATATAACAATTCAACACTGTAATTAAGTGAAGAATCCTGGAAAAGGAAAAATTCAGAGCAATTTCAGAATCATCTTTGTAGAGAAATCAATGCAACTCTCAAAATTCCTTTCAATTTAAGGGAATATTTCGAATTCTTCTAAAGACAGTAAATGAACGTGATGGAACGTGTTTAATAAATGAAATAAATATATTGCAAAGTTACATTTTCTTTCTATTTTCATTAAATATATTACTTTCCAAACTATTTTGATTAAACTTTAGGAGACTAATCAAAAAAATGTCTTTTCATTTCTTTATTTATCTAAAATGGTTTTAAATTAAACTCTATATACTAATTTAAATAAATCTTAAAGCATACAAACAATCAGATATCTATCAATTAAACAGTTTCAAAAAGTTAAAGGCTGACTAAGAAGCCAAGTATTTTACTTAAAACCTTCATTTTATAGAAAATACTTTTGGATAAAAGGAATGAATGATTTTCTCAATTAATGTGATTATATATAGTTTAAGCTGACTAAGTGAGATAATGGAAAAAATAATAAGGAATAATTAAATAATACATACTTAATATTTTCAAACATATTTTTTGATACGTCAATAATGATATACTTTTCCAAATATAATAGCTTTTTTTGTTATAATTTTAAAAAATGTTTTAATATTTAGTTCCAATATTTTCCAAAAAAAGTTTTTATTAGGAATTTGGAAGTAAAATTAAATATTGATATATCAGTATTTAACGAAATAGAATAATAGAATTCAAAGGAAATCAAAATAACAAATAAGTTTTTCTTAGAGTTCACCAATGACTTTTACATTATTTTAGTACGTACCTTTTTCTTTAAAGAAAGCTAATTTCCATTTCAGAATTCATTAAATTTAGTATTTACAAGCCAGGACTCATGGGGATAAAGTGTATCACAAATTTCCTCTCTAATAACCATCATAAATCCAATATTCTTAATGTCTAATACTAAATACTAAAATAATGCTTATACTGCCAAAATTTTCATTGTCAATATTATGTGTTTATTTGTATTTAATTCTAAATTTACTTTCTAAAATGAATGGAGAATCTATCAGTAATTTAAATATTTCTGTGTAAAAAAATAATCTTTCAAGCTACAAATAATGCGCTTTTATCTCAACATTTGAATTAAATAAATGAATGAATATTATAAACATTGTCATTACAATATGCTAAGTTAAAGGGTTACTGAATCATTTCCTACACACACACAAACTATTACAAAAAAATCAGTTATATTATACATTTATATAAATTGAATTACGTATGCATGTTTTATCTGCCCTAGATATATCATTGTTATGTAACAAGAATATCGATTTATTCTTTTTTCTTTAATTTAGGGAATGAGGATGAGTAAAAAAATATTTCTTTAACTTTGTAAAAGTTTTCTGCTAAGTTAAAGCACGCTTAAACTTTCTTAAGAAGAAATCTTTTCTTAAACAGTAATTTTTAAATACTTTTTATCTATATAACTCAACTACTAATTGCAATAAAACCATCCTTAAGGAAAAAAAGAAATCTTCTAAATACTAGTTCAATCTTTCGAATCAAAGATTATTTTTTCCTAAATACTATTTAAAAAATACTTTTTATGGTATGAAAGCTTATAAATCATCTCAAAAAGGTATAAAAAATGATTTAATACATTGTTTCAAAGATATTTTTTATCCATAGTAATTCAGCTAACTTGTGTATTATATTTTTTAAAGTTTATAAGGGGATTAATTTATTTTATATATTATTTCTTTGATATTATTAATAAAACTCCTAATGTTTGTGAACAATATAGATTACTTTAAATTGGATAAATTATTGATTATATTTATTATTTACATATTTGGTTACTCTTTAACTTTATTCCTCATCTACATAAATATTTGAAACATTATAAGTGTTAATTAATTTAGACGAATAAAGTTTATTTCAAATAGCATTAATAAAAGTTTAAATAAATATGAAGAATTAATATATGATTTAAAAAACGTAATATGTATCCTAATCTAAGTTCTGAGGCCAAAGAATGGTATTGATGCAGACTGTAAAGATTCTGAAATATATGCTTAACAATCTCATTTCCTATTTCATTGATCCATTAGTAATTCCCAGTTATCCTGGTAGAGAAATATTAGTTAATTAGTAATAATTTGAGAAATGTGCAAAAAGTGTATGTGAAAGAAATAAGTACTCTACAAATATATTTTAATCAGAAAATTAACTCTTCAACCTCTTATTAAGGGAAGGACACAAACAGTAACTCAGCAGATAGACTTATTTGTTTGCGCCATCTAATGAAACGATGTAAAATTTCCTATTTTATAATGAAAATGGGAGATTCAAAAAGATTCTCTAATCTCGATCTTACTCTTCAACCTCTTATTAAGGGAAGGACACAAAATTTAACTCAGCAGATAGACTCATTTGTTTGCGCTATCTAATGAAACGATGTAAAATTTCCGATTTTATAATGAAAATGGGAGATTCAAAAAGATTCCCTAATCTCGATGAGAGCAAAAGTTTTGGAAAGAGAGCGGTCTCAAAATGGCCCAGACATAAAATGGTGGCAGAGTTTAGGCTCGCCACCGGTCACGACAGCCTTATTAAACACTTGTACCATCTTCGTATAATTTCAAGTCCTATCTACAACCTCTGTAATCTGGGACAGGACATGGATCGTGACCATCTACTCCATTGTAAGGTGTTATCAAAACGCTCAATTGCGAACCGCTACTGGGAGGGCAGGGGCCTTTTAGATACATAGACTATTGTTACAGCTGTTTTATATTTTATTTTTATTGCTGTTATTTGTATTTTTGCTGTAATTGTCTTTTTATCTGTGCAATTGGAAATAGAGAAATACTGAAAATGAGCATTTTTGAAAAATATCTTATCAGGATTTTCTTTGATGTGTGTTTTAACAGTTGTAATCGCATATTTTTATAAAAAGTCGAGTGGTACAAATTGGTACAAATTTTAAAAATTAACAATTTATAATCCTTTAAACAATATTTAGGACTATAGAGCATTTCCATCTTGAATATTTCTAAATTTCCTCAATTAGTTTTCACAACTAAAAATGGAAAAGGTCTACACACAATTTAGTTTTTCAAAATAATATGAGAATTTTTTAATGAATTATATAAATTAATACAGAGACTTATATAAATTAATATGAGAGAATTTTTTAATGACATAAAGTAAAATAAATAGGAAAAACACATTGAAACCCCAAAAATAAATATGGTTGAAAGAAATTGTTCTAGACGTGTTCTAAAAAATTAGGATATCATTTTTCTTGCGTCACAATTATACATTTTTTTTCTACAAACGCTAAATACCAAACAAAATATGGTAAAAAAATTAAATAAATATGTGTTCTTGTCTTTAAAATATTTCAATATTTACAGAGGATTAATAAACTAGATAAAAAAAATTATATCAGAATAAGAAAATTAATATAGATTAGGAAAGCTTTTAAGTAGAGAAGGATGAAAAAGTGGTCTACGAAAAATAACCAGAAGCTGACATAAGTATTTTGAAATAAAGTGACATCTTGTTAAAGTAAAATATGACATCATACAAGAAATGTTTAAAGCCTATAATTCAAATTTTTTTAGAACATTTTTAAAGGCAAGTATCAAAACCAAGTTAATTTCAATAATAACACTAAATATACTTTTACAATTTTTGAAACATTGGGAAACCCACATAGTGTTGTTTCTCGAAACTAACAAGCGTAACAACTAAGTAGTACAATTAAAGAAGTCAAGTTTATCATTAAATTCTATCCCCTTAGCAAATATCAGACTTTATATTGGCTTTTGTTCAAAGTTATTCACTACACTTACTTAGTAGGTAAATGAAATAATAGGAATTAATATAATTTTCCTTCAAATATTTTAACTCATTATTATATTTACCAACTTTCCTCTTTATAATGATGCTTTTAAATTCGATGATTGCTTAAAATGCAAGAAAACAACATTGTTTTTAAAAACATGTTTGAAAAATTTATTATGAAACAGAAAAAAATTTCAAGAAACAAATATTTATACAAGATTATTAAAAACAAAAATTGTATACTGAAAAAACTGAGTTTCATGCATTAAACTTTACAAAGTTAAAAAGATAAATGGTAATTAAATAATAATAAGAAACAGTATAAAATTTCGAATTTTATTTTCTATTCCATATTTTTTTTCTAATTATAAACACAATAAGAACAAATGAATCATTTTAATTCATAATGCATCAATTGATTGAACAATAACTACTTTAAAAGTTCAATACTTCATAATGGTTTATAATATTTTATACAAAGATGGCGGTAAAACTAAAATATATCAAACTTTTTATATGTGTGAACACAATTTACTACATAATACCAACTCTTAAATGTTTGAGACTTCAGATGGAATGTAAAGAATTTGATAATAATCTGTCTTAAAATTGTATAAAATATTGGTTATTTTCTAAGTTTAAAAGGATAGACAATAACTTTGAACTTAAATTTTCTATAACTAAGTTTACTTTTAATTCTTATTCACATTAATGTCTGCCAAATTTAATATTGATGATACTGAGTGAACTGTTTGCTTATTACAGATTTTGAATAATTATACCGTGAATGGGTTTAAATTTTTTAGAGGGTGCTGCAAAAAATATGAAAGTTTTAGTTATTTTTTTTTTATCTTTTCTGTTTACTCAGCAATCTTTATAAAACAGTTTTTCATGAAATATAAAAAAATAAATCGCGAAATAAAAAATTACGTAAGAAAACTTGATTTTTAGTCTCTAGAGTAAAATAAAACCCCGAAGATTAATCTTTTTTGAGCTCATTATCGATTGCATATAATTAAAAAAACACTTTAAATTTAATTCGCTTGATATATTGGAATTATTCGAGAACATATTTCTAGATATCTTTCCTCTTTTTTTCTAAGACTTTTTATATAATTTTCAATTTTCCTTGTAAAATTTTAATTGCAATATAAACTTTAAGATTTTTGAATATAAGAAATATGTAAGTTTTAATTTGTAACATTTTATTAATTTAGTTTATGAATTCTCTATCAAATTTTTATAGCAAACTCATAATAACATATCTGTATTTTTATGAAAGTAATTAATATATTTGAATATTATGATACATTCTAATTTAATACAACAAATAAAGTTGGAAATTCATACATTAATTATATTAAATGTTACAAATTAAACTTACAGCCTTACAATTAGAGATGTTACGGCAAAATAAAGTAAAAATTATTTTGCGATAAGTAGCTAAAATGTTTACTGTTTTATAGATTTCAACATTTTTTAACTATTCTTACACAATTCTTATGATATTTATTTAGAATTAAATTCATAAAATATTTAGTAAATTTTATGAATTTAATTATAAATAACTATATACATAAATGAAAACATTTTTGAAAAATAATTTTCATTAATGTATATATTTCATTTATGTATACATTTTTAATTCATTTTTCACCATATTCTCGTGTTATACATTCGTTTTTCACTGTTTTTCTCAATTAATGAAAAAACAGAGATACAGATAAGATTGTTGAGAAAATGTGAATGAAACATATTTCTTACTTATTTAAAAGAACCATCTCGTAGAGTAGTAGAAATTTAAGCTTTCATTTTGTTGGGAATGTTACTTTATGTTGCGTTTAAACATTTCTTTGATGTGTTGAAAGGATAATGAATATAAGTTAAAAAAAATAAACTTCTTATTTTCTTTTTTTTCTTAATATTCTTTATTTTCTTTTATTAATAGAGATAAAAAGAAAGAAAATATGAAAATAATAAATATCAGCTCCTATTAGCAGAAAAATGATAAAAAAATGCATGCTTATCGTGTACTAAATAGAATTTAGCTATTGCAGCAAAATGATAACATAATTAATATTTTGGTAAAATTACAGAAACATATAAGTTTTCTTAGTTATTAAAAATGCATTAGAATTTATTATGTTTAATATTTTTACTCATAAAATTTAAATTGCGCTTCATTTTAAAAATAAGCTTATTTCAATGGAACGTTTTTATGAAATATGGATGATTCAAAGATCAGATCATAGTAGGGAATTAAATACATCTTTAAAAAATGTAAAAATACTAATTAAGAATTAGTTAAAACTTTTAAAAAAAATCCAAAAATTAGTTCATTACTCAGAATTTAATTTCATGCACACAATTATTTGTTTTACTTATTTGAATCTAATTTTGTTTAAATAATGTTTAGTTAAACTTGTCAATTTCTAGAAAGGAAAAGAAAATATTATGCTTGGTAAAAATTTAATCTTTTCCTCCTCTAAACGCCGTATTTCACACGATTTTAGTTCTTATTATAAACTATGAAGAACGATTTTAAAACAATGGTAAACTGTAAAACTGAAAAAATTCTTGTCTGACTAATTTTCTTTTACAGTTTCTACTGCAATAATTTTCTAATTTTTGCAATTAAGATTTCCATTTAAATTTTCAGAATGTTTATTTACATAAAACAGCTGATATATTTATATAAAACATTAACTAAATTACATTTAGTACTACATACTATTTATATATTTACCAAATGTATGGTAAAATTCAAAATATGTACAAAAATGCAGTTTATTTTAATATATTTGAGTTTTTTTATATAAATCAAGTATGCAGATATAATAAGACCCGATATATGAGCCCTTGTGTTCAATAAAGCAATGAGCGATGAACCATTGATCTTTATTTTATAATCAGGTATCCCATAAATATTAAAGGCAATATGCTTCTTGTACTTCTCGTGGAATATTTTCTATTATATTTCAAAAATAAATGTGCTCGTGTTATATTAACCCTAGCCAGTTCGATATAATAAAAGCAAACAATAATGAAACCATTCAAATCTGCCCTCAAATATCGGATATTTTTTTTAAAAAATACACCAATATTAAAGTTACTGAACTCTTTGAACATATAAACAAAATTCAAATAGTCATTTTAATTTCAAAAAACAACTGAATATTATGCAATTTAAATGAAAAAAATTCGTTTACATTTTATTGAGGAATTCTTAAAAACGTTATGAATGTTAGTTTGTAAGATTGTATTAGAGAAAATTATTTGCTTTATCTATAATTAGAATTTTTTATTTTTTTTTTTTTAATTTTTTATTTTCTTTTAAATAATAAGTTTAATAAGGAGTTTAATAAGGTTTTAAATAATGAGTTTAATAAAAGAGAACATTTTTTCATTTAGCAATTACTAAATTTCTTCGTCAGTTTTTCATAAGAAATCTTTCAACAAGAAATTCATTATTTAAATAATGATTTTATATCTTGAATATTATTAATCTAATATGTTAGATTTATTATTTTAATTTCTTTAATTTTTTATTATTTATAAATCTAATATGTTAGATTTATTATTTTCAATTTTTTAATATTTTATTATTTATAAATCTAATATGTTAGATTTATTATTTTCAATTTTTTAATTTTTTATTATTTATAAATCTAATATGTTAGATTTATTATTTTAAATTTTTTGATTTTTTATTATTTATAAATCTAATATGTTAGATTTATAAATACAATGAAACTGCTGCTTTCCTGAAATTAAATTATATTCTTGGGATCTTGTGTTCAGTTTAAATATAGTACTTTTATTATTGTTAAGCAATTATGAACTAAAGTTTATATATTTTGATAATATTTTTCCTAGAAATTTTTGGTGTGCTTTTTCCGTATTGTAATACATGAACCTTAACGTATTTTAAACAAACACATCAGATGAAAATGTATACATTAGAAATCAACTTCTGATTCCAGAATATTGAATTGGCTCCAGATATTTAAATTTTTTATAAAAGGGTAACTGGTTTCAATTTTCTTTTCTGACATTTTAGATATAAAATGAAAAAAGCATAGGAATCTATTTTTCTTTCAATTATTACAAATAAAAAAGTTCATTGGTAAGTTAAATAGATTATCAGAGATTCTGTTAATCTGTCAGAAATTAATTCTGTAAAGTCAATATTTTAGAAATTGTAATTTGCATTTTTCTTATCATTTTAAATATTTTTACTAAGCTTATAAAATATGCATTTAAATATATATAAGCCCAATCCTTAAATTCATATCCAAACTATCAATTAATAACATTAATCCAATGCTTGTTTTCTGTTTCAATCCACTTACAATACACGTACTTGCACCAAAAGACTAAATCTCCGGAAGTATTATTCTAAAAATTAAAGCCATTTAAATTCCGAAATCAATCAAAAAATAAACATATTAATCAGAAATATCTTTAGATTGTATATATTTAATTATAAGAAGTGTATCTATATTTAATCATTTTTTCTTTGTTAAACACATTGTGTGAAAGTCATTTATTTTTTTCATTCGGTATTTTAAAAAATAAACTTAAAATGTATGCGAGGAAAATAATTTGTTTCATGATTTATATAATATAATTTAATAATTAATCAAAATCCTTATTAGCAATGGTATTGCGTATATTTTCAACGTTTTCAAAAAGTATCATTAATTTAAATTTTCATCTTCAGAAATCAAATTATTTCGATGCAGAACCAGCAAATGTACACATTAACGTAATTGTTCACATACATCTACAGGTTTAGCTAACATATTTATAATGTCTATATTGTCAAATATTTCTTTCAATTAAAAAATTACTTTAATAAATATCTAAAAGATATAAACGTAAATTACAACAGAACATCCGTATTTACAAAAGATATTCTTCAAATTTATATGGAACACATTACAATTTTAATCATCAAACATAATAATATTTACACGTAACCAAGATATATATATACTTAACTTGATAAGTGCTTTCTTTTATGCAAATTCTTAGTAAAAATTTAATATATTTAGTAATTGGAAATTAAATTTCAAAATTAATTTGAGAAATATAAATTTGGATATTAATCGATATATTTCTCTAATTAATAAGTTGAATGATTGATTATAGGCTAAAATAAAATTACATTTTCATTATTAAATTAGCATAAATTAATATATTGTTTTCCTTTACACAAATATTTATTAATGTTATAAAATAAGTTATTTTTATTACATAATTACATTTTTTATTCTGTTAGAATATGAGTAGAAAAGATATTCTATATTCATAAGGGAAAAATGTGCTAAATAGTTTCAATATAAAAAAATAGGTGATAAAAACTAATGAATATTTAAGAACCAATTTGAAATGTTAGTTAATCAAATGGCAATCTTTTAGATTAGTTATGAAACTTGGTAAGATTTTAAACTATATATTTTAGATTTCAAAAACAAAGAAAGTGAAAATTAAACTGATAAGGTTATACTTAGTTAATCAATCTGTTGCTTAAAATGAAATATCAAAACATTATAAATAAGGATTTAGGTAATTATAGTATTTTATTTCAAAATACAACATGGGTATTCACAAGAGAACACTTTCAAGGGTCATTTTTATTTCATTTGAATAAAAATTGTATGTTTTCCACTGCTGAATTAGAAATATTGATTCAGTTTCTGAAAACTGCTCTAAAATCATGTACCCTGAAGATTTAAAAAAATAACGACTGAGGAAAAATTTGCTCAGCATTGCGAAACTAAAAGTTAATTAATTGTATTAAAACTTTTCCGAGAACATATCCAAAATTAATTACCTGAGAGCAAAAGAAAATTCTGCATTATTACATTAAATGCAAAACTAAATTGTATATTAATGTGTTTATTTATTCAAAGAGTTTTTCTATACATTAGATCACTAAGATTATATTATTTGAAACAAATACTACAGCATCGTGTATTAATAATTGAATAATCAATAATACGAAATAGCATAATTGAGCATTTTGTAGAATTTCTCAAAAATAGAGTCTGTATATTTTAATAAATTGGGCAGTTATCTACCTAACCTTTACAGCGAAACGTTTGACTTCGAATACATAGTTTTTCATAAAAAAAAAATTTGTTTCAAAGAATATATTTTCTTAAACTTTGCCGAAGAACCACCTTTCTTATTTTTACTCATTTACATAAAAAAATATTTAAAAATAGTAATGCTTGAATATTTCATTGGAAAAATTCTTTTATTTTATTAATGTGAATTATGCTATATTTGGATTATATTTTATATTTGAATTGTACTATATATTTGAATTATATTTGCAAAAATTTTTTAAATCTATTTCGCATTATAATATGTGCATGTAAACTATTTTAATTTATGATATTTAAAATTTTATTCTCTTTAGCAGGCTCATGTTTGTAAATATTTCCATTATAGATTTATACGTTTTAGAGTATATAAGTAGTTTTCAAACTATTATTAGATTAATATCTGTAATAAAAGAGTAAACAAAGGAATTTTTAAAACAATTACATGAATATTTTTAAAAATTTAGGAATTTTTAAAAAAATTACTTAAATATTATATTTAATAAACTAAGATATTAAAATTAAATGCAGCGATTGGAGTTTATACTATTCATTTTAACTATATATATATATATATATATATATATATATATATATATATATATATATATATATATATATATATATATATATATATATATATAATTATCATTCTGTAAATACTTCAATACTTCATCAGCCTATATTTTTTTTATAAACTTTAAGCAAGCATATGCGATATATGTTTTGAAATTAGTAATGTTTCAATTTTATTTATGATCACTGTCACAATTTTATTTATTCTGTCATCAGATTATGCTTCCTTTTAAAAATTAACTTTCTAAACGTATATAATATATGAATTCATCAATTGTATAAATATGTGTATATGTTATAAAAAAAGACATGGAAAAAAATCATAAAATTTTGTGTGTAAGGAAATTTTTTATCTTTTTTCAATAATTTTTTTATTCCAGCTATTTCTGATATATATTTGATAAATTTATTGTTTTCATATTTTTGGAAAATCACATTTGTAAAAATTATCATTTTTTACAATATTTAATACTATATTATAAAACTCAAGAAAAGACGTGAACTTTAAATGTCATCAAAAATTTCTATCTTCTTGATTGAATATTTTATTGTAACACTAGTTTGAAATATATATTTGTGTAAACGTGTAATTGATCAATAGATTTATGTTTTATATTAACACAAATAAATGATTATATTTAGTTTCTCATAGATCTGGCCAGAAGAGCCAAGATACCATTTCAGAAATGTGAAAGATATTTGAATTTGAAAAACAACGTGACTTTGTTTTATTCAAAGTACATTTCACCAGATTCAAATTTATAATAATACTAAAAGAATTAATATTTTCTAAAACCATGGTTTCAAAATTTTCATCGAAGAAAGTTTTGAACAATCTAGTTTTTCAAGGAATAAATCAATATTTCATAATTCTCTTAACGCTAAAAGTCGTATGTGTAACACTAGTCTAAAAATCCTTCCCTAAAATTTTAAATTTAAAATATAATATTAGCTTAAACAATTACAAAAAAAAATTTATAAATTATTTTTTAGAAATAAGATTTTAAAGTAGTTAAGAAATTTAAAAAATAGTATTAAAATTATAAGAGTATTTATGAATGTATATTTAGAAAGAGAAATATTATCATCCAGTGAAAATTATTATAAAAATTTAAGTTTAATTAATGCGTAGAGATTGAATACTTTTAGTTATTATTTGTCATTTAAGTCATTAATCTAAAAATTGGAAAATGAAATGAGAAACAAGTTATACATATCTAAATATAAATTCGTAATATGAATAAAAAAAGAAAAGCTTGTGTATTATCATGAAATATAAAGTTTATGTAATATTTATGTTTCAGCTTTAATTATCAAATTAAGATTTTATATTTACAGTGGTAATAAATTTTACTGTAAATTTAGAATCTTAAAACACTTAGCTTTAACATGTTTACAATATACGCGCGCGTGTACTATAACTATATAACTTAATTACTCAACATTTTTAATGAAATATAAATTTATTATATTCTTAATAGACATTCTTCGTTAAAAACAACTTAATATAACTACAGAATATAGAATAATATAGAATTTTTTGTATATCTATGCAATAAGTACATTTGTAAATTCTACGCACTACTGAAAATATTTACGTAATAATCATGATTATCAATCCCAAAACAACTGACAATAATGATGATTTGAATCCATTATATTAAAACTTCATTTATTATTGCACCTGTAGATACGCATCATTTTTTTCTTCTCGTTTTATTTTAGCAATTTTGTTTAATCTATTTTGATCAGACGTGATTTTTTAATTTTACAAAGTAAATATACTTTTTAATATTTTTTTTTTAGTTTGGAAGCTATAAAAATTATTAAAGCAGCGTTCTTAATTGCAATTTGATGTATAAGATATAAATAAATTTCATAAAAAATAATTGTGTTTATTTATTTTATAAATGATTTTATTTTCCAATCGAAAAGGGTGATTTTTATAATATGAAATCATTTCATACTTGACATTTATTCATATATAGTGATTTTCATGCATTTAACAGAATACTTTCTCATTTTATGATAATAAGCAAATCAAAAATGCTAAACGCATTTTATCAATCATAAAATTTTATCATAGTAATTTAGTAATAACTTGATTTATTCTAAGGAAATACTTTCGGTTCTCATCATCATTATCGGGAAATGGAAATTAAAATAATGCATTATTAAAAATATTTACTCATAAATTAAAAAACAGTTTAAGTTATCGTAGCAAGCAAACATTTTCAAATAACTAAGGAAATTTAAACAATTAAAATTTTAACATTGCCTAAATATATAAGAATAAAAGTTTGATTAAGCCTTTTATTAAATTATAAAATTTATAAAAATATATTTATTTAATTATAAAAATTTAAAATCTCATAATGAATCTTGTAAAATTTTCTAAATATGCTTATGCATTAAATTCAAGTCGAAAATCTTAAATGATTGAATGCATCCACTCAACTTCTTAAAATTTCTTAAAAAATTAGTTACTAAATATTCATATAAGACTCTATTATTTAAATTAGATTTCTTATTGAAATGTTATTAAGTTTATAGTTTATTCAACTATTTCATTTGATAAAGTTTGTATAATCTGCATACATCTGTGATCTAATTTATTTTACAAACCTTAATATGCTTATGATAAATTTAAAAATATAATGAAAAAAAATCATACAGATAGACGGAAATGTTTTATAGGTTTTTCTTATCGCGGATTTTTAATTTCAAATTAGTAAATGTAAACTTTTCAAATTTCTAAATACCAGAATAGAAATGATAATCAGAATCACAAAGTAAGTATTTTAATATTTAATGCAGCATAGCATATAAGCATTTACGATTCAATATTCTTAACAGATTTTTGAGTGAACCGAAAATTAAGTTAATTATATTAAAATACTTATTTAGTTTAAGAAAAAAATTTAACTTTAATTTAAAGCTTAGTTTTGGTGTTCACTATTAAAAAAATCAGTTACATCTCACCAAAATCTAAGAAAATGTACTTTGATTTTATCAGTACATATATAAATTTTTTAAAATTTAGGGATAAAAGGTGAGCTTTAAAATTCCCTAGTAGAAATGTGGCATTTCCTTTTTTCTATTTTGTCATTAATAAACAAAAATAGGATGTACAAAGCACATAACACATAAATTTATCCTATAAATTCCTGTGGTAGATTTTTACTGGTTATTTACTTTATGGGTCATCTCATTTGGCAAATACCTCATGATGAGTGCATTTGGCAGCAAATATGGAGTGTATACAAGCAACTGCGGAGCACATGAACGGCAACCAAACATTATGATTTGGTATAACATCCCAATCAATCCACACTGTCAACAGTATGAGACCAGGCCAATAATTGGACGGACTGTTCCTACATACAATACTATGCTTTATTTAAATTACATCAAATGCACTTCATAAACATTAAAACTCAAGATCATACAAAGTGAGAACCAGCCACATATTCAGCTCAAGCTATCTGAAATAATTTCCTAGTCATTTATATTAACGAAACTTTCAATATTGAATATATTT
Source organism: Latrodectus elegans (assembly GCA_030067965.1). NCBI lineage: Eukaryota > Metazoa > Arthropoda > Arachnida > Araneae > Theridiidae > Latrodectus > Latrodectus elegans. Next base: position 58,389,660 of record CM057812.1, read on the forward strand.
CTTGCATAACATTTGCATTTTTTGCCAACGCCGAGTTTGTAAGATGAACATTTGCAACTGGTTTATAAAGAATTATTGCAGCTATCACTCGGGAAACAATACCCTCATTCTTAAAGTCTAAAAATCTGTTCAGATTCAAAGAGCGAACACATTGTTAGGTTTTATAAAAAAAAAAGGATGATTATAAAATCTACTAAGAAGTATCATTTATTGATATCTATAGAGATATGGGTACATTTTACTTTAAGAATGAGGGTATTGTTATATATATATATATATACATTTTATATATATATATATATATATATATATATATATATATATATATACATTTTACTTTATTTTATTAAAATAACATAATCTTAAAATATTTCTGATTCATTTATAAGAATACTTTTTACCTTGTTAAATGAGATGTTATTTTTCAAATAAATATGAACTCGTCTACTAGTTCATTCAAACAAAGAATAACTTTTTCATGCTGCTCCTTTCTGTAACTAAGTACTTTGATTTTTATATACTAAGTACTTTGATATATATATATATATATATATATATATATATATTATATATATATATATATATTCTTATAACATTAACTATCTAATCTAATTATTTAACTTTAAGCTACTCTGTTTAATCGATTCATAAATATTTAATGCTTTATTTTTTTACAAAAAAAGCCAAAGTTTGAAATGTGTTGGTTCCTTTAACATTTTAAATTACTTATGTTAATACTATGTATTTGAACATGGTTAACAAAAAAAATATAATAACATAAGACACTTCCATGTATAGAAGTCTATAGTTTAAATAATATATCCTAAAGAAAATTATATATATTATGACTATCATATTATAAAAGTACATACTTTGTGATATATTTTTCTCATTAAGTTAGTTATTTCTTATAAGCTACTTTTGAATATGATGGAATTTTATAAAATTGGAAAAGATAATAAACAACAAATCAAGATCTTGTCATATAAAAATAATCATAATTTTACTAAATATGTATAACGCAAGCCATTCAAGTTTGAAGAAAATGTAGTTGAAATATGTAAATTTAACTGAAAAATGCATGTTTTTAATTTAATATTATATATTTTTTATAAAATGAATCGTAACACTTACATTTTTCAATAATTTAATTAATCAACATTTTTTATTATTTATACAATCTAATGAATTCATAATTTACGAAATGAATCAAATATTTCAACGTCCTAAAGTTATGAAAGAGAAATTTCACACATTTTAAGTAAATTACATTACATTAGATTTATTTATGTTATAATCAACTAAAGACAATTATTACATAAATAAAATTGTAATAAAATTTTAAATCAAATGTATAAATTATAAGAAAAATATATTAACTATATTCTAGTTAAAAATATATAGTTTGCCATTTTTTTTTCATGCAATTCTTAAGGAGATTTTATTATGACATTCACATGCAACTATGATTTAAGAAACTAAAATAAATAATAAAAACTAAATTTCAAAGAATTCAACTCCTAACTATCATAATTTAATATATCCAAACCTTTTATCTAGCACTAAAATAATTTGAGACATTTTTCATCATTAATTGAGCAAAACATTAAAAATAATAATATTCAGAGAAACATTGATTTCAGATAAACGTAGCAAATGGTATTATGCGGTAAAATGACTACTGCAGTCAATAATCACATAAATTTATGATTCTTTCTTTCACAATTATGGGACAAAAACCAATTTTTTTTAGATAAATTTGGTGTCAGTTTCTGAAAAAACTTCCTAAAAACATTAATTTACTTGCATTATTTTTTTCATATTGAAATTCTTTAAAAAATTGAGATTGTAATGCACTTACGATTAAATTAAAAAATTATTTCTTAATTCCGAAGTAACTAATCCCAAATATGGAATACTTAAAATAATTTTTAAGCTTACCAATCATGATAAATTTACTTATCATCCAAAATTTAAATTTTTAGGTTTCATATGCAAAAAAATTATATGTCTATCTTCTTGTTTAATTTTTTTTTTAAATTTTGTAGAATTAAAATTATATTTGAGGGAGGGAAAAGCAAGAATAAACAATAAAATTGCATGATACATTTTATTCAAATGCATCATAGGAAAAACCCTTACATCAGCACATATAAATATTAATCTCAATTTATTTGTTAATATGCCGAGGCATAACTTATATATCTATCTATATATATATATATATATATATATATATATATATATATCAATATTTTTCCTTAATAATGTGCTTTAAAAAATATAGCTACGAAACAAAAATAATTAAAACTATTCCTTCTTCTTTTCTGTTTCGAAACTTTACTGAAGATGTTGTTGATATTGACAAATACACTAATTAAGATCCTCTAAACTTATTTTTGATAATGAGTGTATTTCTAAATATATATATATATGAGTAATTTGATGCTGGGTTTGTGTTTTATGTCTTAGTATATGAAATCTGAATCTTTGAGAAAATAATGTATTTAAATTAATAATAACTTTCTAAATTTCTTTAAAATGAAGTTAATTTTTAAATTTTTTATATTAAAAATCGTAGTTATAGATGTAACATTTAGAAACAGAAAATTTACTTAGCTTTCGTTGAGCTATTGATATGTTTGTATCATATTAGAATAGATTTCACAAAAAATATATCGTTGAAATTAATTTTTTCGCTGAAACTGAAAAATATGAAAGAAATAAACGATTGGATATAAAAAACAATTTTCTATTTTGTGAACCAAACCACTGAAAAGAAATTTTAATTTATATTCTTTTGAAATTCTTAGACTATTAATATGATAATTTATTCAATTCTATTTGATTAAAATGCTTTTTATTCGAAACACTATCCATTGGTATAATTTTCAAAATTAAAAGAATTTGCACTAACACAAGAACATGTCAATTAAAATACTCTTATATAGTCAATTACAATGCTCTTATATAGTCAATTAAAAGGCTTTTATATAGTAAACATGTCAATGAAAATGCTCTTATATAGTCAATTAAAATGCTCTTATATAGTAAACATGTCAATTAAACTTAACATGTCAATTGAAATGCTCATATATAGTAAATTCTAAAAATGACTGAAATTTCTGTACTCCATGGAAATTGTAATAAGTGATCATATTATAAATATCAAATAGTTTTCTATTAATTTTGATATATACTTAAAAGGTAAAATATATGAGATGATACGTTTAAATAGTAATAAATAATTTATAATTCATTTTTCTAAAGATTTAAAAGCTAATTTTATAATATTTCTGATAGACTTTAAATATTAAGTTTATAACTTGTAGTTTTATATAAATTGTGATAGGAAAAGTTGAAATATATATTATCAAATACATTCTCTAAGTATTATAACAATTGTTTTTCTGGCATGAAATTTATAACACTGGTCTATCTTTGCACTAGTATGTTTTTTTATCTTAAATGAAAATCTATTGATAATAAATTAGTGGCATTACTTTCATGCAAAGTGTCCAAAATGATGTCTTTTGTTCTTACTGTAGTAAATGGAAAAATAATCCAAGTAATCTCGCAATTTATCTCTAAGGGTTACTAAAATCCATACCAAACCATTCTTTAAGATAAACTACTCTTTAAATATAAATAATTTAGAGTTTAAAATGCCGTAAATTGTTGTAATTTATTTTCTTTCTATAATAAATAAGTTACACGTGAAATCCAAGGTGTGTTTTAAATTTACAAAAGAAAAATCATGATTAGTTTCTCTTTTTTATAAAGTAAAATATTATCTACTAAACACCTAAGTAATTTAGGTTGCTTAATTTATTTATAAGTTTAGGAAACAGGTAAAAGATTTAGAAGAGTTAATCTGATATTATATTTTATTTAAAAGTTCCCAAAAAAATCTCCAGTTTTTTTTTTAAATAATTTTAACATTATTGTAATTAACTCAAAAAGATGCATACACATATTTATTTAAAGTATTACTTAATGATTCTAACTGAATTGCATTTAAACTGCAATGAGGTTGAAAACAGTTATTTATTTGTTCATTTAATAATCTTATTTTTGAAAATAAGAAAATAACTATAAGATATTTCTAACATTCAAAATTCTTTTTTTATGAACTGCAGTATTATTCAGAAATGGTATAATTCTGAAAGTACTTATAATACAAATAAGTTAATTAGCTGCCAACAATCTTTAGAACATGAAGTTTAAATGTTAAAAGATAAATGATAAATTAATAAAAAAAATTTAATTTATTTTCTTCAAATTTAAATTTTTAGAATTATTTTATGAATTTTTCATCTTTAACGTAATTTTAAATATGTCGTAAATTACGGTTTAAATAAACTTTAGATATTTTTAACTTAAGATTCATTTAATTTAGTTTAAGTTTTTTTTTTTTTTTCGTTTTATTCAACTTATATATTTAACGAAATTATAATATAAGTATTTTATTCTAATGTTTATATATCACTAATTATATAAATAAACCTAAGCTTATTTATTTATTGATTTATAACTTAAAACTCCAAACTGATACTTCCTTACTACATTAATAAAACATGATAACTGTAATTAATACCGATTGTCTTTATAATTAAGCCTATATTTCATGTAGATTAAAGTAATTGTATTGTTAAAGCAAAATACTATTTTCTTTATTAATATAAAACATTAATGCTAAAAAATAATGAAATTATCATATCATTATCATTAATTTTGTATCTTCATGCAAATTATAATGCATTCATTGCATTCCTTTTTCAATTTAAATAGAAATCCAATGTAAAGTTCTAGTTAATTTAAAATAGTGGAATCATATAAAAATTTTTAAAGCAAATGGTTTGGCATCAGAATCTTTCTAATTCTCAGAAGACATTAATTTAAAAATCTTTTCCTTGTAAAGCCAGACAATTAGGAGGACGCTGGAAGGAAATTAGACAAATTAAACGCAATTGTAGAAAACAAATATGTCTCTTAACTTTTAATTATTTTAAGCTTTTGTGGACAACGTAAATTTGAATTAAAGTATTCAAGAAATAATTAATCAGAAAACTAATTCCACTGAATTTATCCAGTCATTTATTATTCCCATCTACCTAAATTAAAAGGCTAAAGCTAATTTGTTTTAATGTACCATGATTAATCACATTAATTTGGTTTGTATGTGTATGTTTATTAAGCCTTTTATACAAACTCTATGGTTTACCTTTCTAATTTTTTTTAAAACTGCTACAGTAATTATTCATTTTTAAGTTTAGTAATTTGAATCTTTCTTACATATAGTTAAGTTTAAATGTATATTTATAGTTAAACATTCAAAATTAAAAATGCTTGATGCGCATATATATTTAATATATATAAGCTATTACGTCAAAATGTGATTCTAACATTTTCCCCTTAATGTACCAATAACTAAAATTTCAAATTAATAACAAGACTTTCCTTCTAATAGATTCAAAATAATTGTATTTATTTTCATAATCTAATGTATAAATTTAAAAAGTCAAAGTGCAATATTTTGTAATAGATATAATTCGTTCAATCTAATTTTAAATTATAAAAGATTTCATAAAATTATCTATTTTTCCTTGAAAATATTTTAACACATTTTAGTCAAATTTCTTCTATTATGAAATGCATTTCTTAATTCATTAATGAAATCATCAATTTTAAAGAAAACAATTTAAAGAATAAAATAATATTCATAATATTAATTTATATGTTTAATTCCTCAGTTAATTTTCTCATAGCAAATTCTGTACAGAATTTTAATTTATTTGTAATTTCTCATGGGTTCTATCAATATTAAATTATATTTACAAGTACGTATAGAAATTTAGTTTTGTTCCAAAAATTAAGATAGTTTTTCTTATTTTAAAGATATCTTTTAAATACATCTCCAAAACAACAACGCATTTGTTAATTTTTAATTGTATTTACATGTTTGAATAAAATCAGACATGCTATTTTAATGAAAAGCATTTTAAAAACAGCAAAATAGAAATTCGTGAGAAAATTCTTCCTATTCACTCTCTTTAAAGATCTCCTAAAAATAACTTTCACTTTATTTTCGATCAATAGTTCCTTTCTTTAACTATAAAAATGACCAGTTCGATTGAATTGTCTCACCTTAATCTCAGTTTTCAACATTTTCTTCAATGAGTCAATGTTGCAATATATTTTAATTATCATGGTCATGGCCCACCCAATTCCTTATATTAATTTAAAACAATTTTATGATTCTAATTTGCTTATATACACCCAGTATAACTAAATATTATCTTCATTCAACAAATACTTTATAGAGTAGGCCCCAAATACACTCAAATAATTCTTGTTTTTCAAAATTTCATTAGTCTCCTCTTATTTTTATTGTTTTTTATTAAAGAAAAATGTTAAAACCAAATTAGTAAGAGAATTACAGAAATAACTTTCATCTAGAAATGTAAATATTAAAAGACCGTTTGTATTTTAAAAAAAAAAAGCTAATTTACCAAGTGTAGTCGATTTATTAAAAATGAAAAAATATTGAATGATGAGCAATATTTCTTAGAAGACGAAATGAAGCCATCAGTCCCTCAATAGTTTAAAGTTAATATGTCATTGAAACAGTAATGTATTCCCTCTTCTTCAGAAGTACAGGATTGGTCAAAGCTATTTCATTGGAAAGACAAAATACAGTCATAAAGAAGACTTGAGTAGACTATTAAGTATTTTACCGAAATTCGTCAAGAAATGAACGTTGGAAGTCACATACTAAACCATGATAATACATCTTCTCATGGAAAAAGTTTAAAAGTTGCATTTTCTTAGCAAACAAACATCAACTTTATTTTCCTGACATTACAATGTAGAACTTATAGTTGCTTTCTAATATTAAACAGCACTTAGTGTACATATTTTTTAAAAACCGAAACAGAATTAATATATAGATGTTTTTTTTTTTCATGGATTTGATAAATGAAATGTTCTAGAGCAATTAAACTTTGAAATATAGACCTGAAAAAGCGTATTAATGTCACAAAAGTCTATTTAAACACTCCTACAACTTATCTTTTCCAAATACTCCACAAATGCAATTTCAGCCATAGTAGATAAATATCAATATTTATAACGGTTCGTTATCACTGCATGCCTCCCAAATTGTCTTCTGGTCAACGTGCTTGACTGCGAATAGGAAGATCATTGGTTCGAATCCCGGTTCAAAAAAGCATGTAATTTCTCTCTTTATCTATCCTGTCTTTGTTTTTTCATTGTATGAATATGTTGTTAGAAGGGTTGCCTATAAATGAATACTTGTGTCATGTATATACTGAGGAAGTCGGACTCCACATCAAAATATGGTTCAATTGAAAAAGTGGAGCAGCGCACCCCATAATGCCAGCCTAGCTGCCACACGACAACAACAACATCACTGCATTATAGTGACTATTTATTCAGAGTACTTATTATTGATATACATATTTCGAGAATCATCTGCTTCCTAAAACGTGTTTTGTTAAAAGTAAGTTACGGTGTTGGGAATATATTTTAAGTTCCTTTTATGCTTAATGATACAATTATTATCATATAATTATTTAGAACACAATTAAACTACTTTTTTTACATAATAAAATAAAAACAAATTTTTATACAGCTGAAATGATTTTGAATAGCTCAAGTCAATGGCTTAATTTTTGTTGACAACTTACAATCAACATGTTCACTTGTATAATTTTTATGTTAAAGTATCAATAAGAAATTTTTTATATTTTAACATAAAAATTACGCATGCGAAAATGTTGATTCCTGTCTCCCATTATAATACACTAAACACAGGATAAACTAAAAATTCCTTTTTCTATTTTAATTAAACCTTTACTTCCTCTATTTATCGCCATTTATAAATGAATTTCACTAATTATCAAAATTTAAGAATTTCGACTGTTTAAATAACTGAGCTTTTTAACTAGATAATTTCAAGTAATGCATACAGTTTGAGAAATGACACTCTTAATACTAGGTTAGAAATTCCTTGACTGAATTTTACTGTGAAATTAAACCTCCACATAAATAATTGATATATTACTCAAAATACTGTTTGAAATGCAAGAGTTAACCCTATTGATACTAAATTAATACCATTACTTTAATATAGGATATCCATTTCCTACAAAAAGAAACGGAAAAGCAATCGCTATAATCTCTCAATTTATCCAGGAATCTCTTAAAAAGACACGCCTTTCTTAGTTAAGACAAAAGTTAAGTAACTTTTAAACATAAGGGAGAGAGAATTTATAGAGCAGCAAATGATTCTCTAAATTATTCGTTTACTTTGCTTCTAAATAAATTCCACAGTAATTCCAGGATTTAATTTGGCAATTTTTAACTAAGCTATTAAAAGTTCTTTCATTGATCTTTAGAAAGATAGGTTTTGTTTAAATACACAGTTTACTTATGTTATTCATTTTATTTATTTAAAGTTTTCAAAGAAAATTCTTAATCCTTATCACGTTAAGATTTCAAATCAAATGGAAAAGAAACACTTTCAAATTTGCCTAATTCAACCTGCTGAACATCTAATAGTGCTACAGACTTTTTCGTTTTGTTCAATTCTAATACAAAAATTTACTTCAATTAAATTCATGGAGAGATTACAAATGTAATTTCTAATTTGTTTTAATATTTTGCTATTTTTACCTGCCTAGTGTGTGTGTGTGTGTGTGTGTGTGTGTGTGTGTGTGTGTGTGTGTGTGTGTGTGTGTGTGTGTGTGTGTGTGTGTGTGTGTGTGTGTGTGTGTGTGTGTGTGTGTGTGTGTGTGTGTGTGTGTGTGTGTGTGTGCGTGTGCGTGTGTGCGTGTCCGTTTGTGGAGGGGGGTGGGTGTTTGTGTATCTAGTATATACCTTTTTATTTTTTATTATTGTATCTTAATATCTTTATGATTTGATTCCATTCTAAATCATGTCATTCTCAAATGAGCTTACAATTTTAGGCATTGATTTCCAAAATTTATCACTCATTAAAACTGACCATTTTAAACAATAGTAAGGATTTTACAAACTATATTTAAAATAACAAAATCCCACAAAGTTAAATCTAGTGAACTAAATGATGAATTCCCACCTTATTTGATCTGTTATGAAAAACATGACATTTGTGTGTGATATTGCTATATTTTATTATAAATTACATTGTAATAACGATAAATTATTTTCTCACTAGATGTTCTAAAATTAAAGTTTATAAAAATGTACGATACTTCCATGCATCATAAAGCTAACTTCATCCGTAGTAAGATTCATATTTATTTTTGTGATGTTTTAATTAGAATTTGCATGTATTTTAATGCCAAAGAATACTCCACAAATATCAGTGAAAATTAATTTCATTTTATATTTCGCATTAAATATGAAAATATGTGGCATTTTAAAAACTATATTTCAGTGGAAAAATATTTATTCTCATGAAAAAAAATCTTTATCTTCGAAGAAATCAGTAAGCTTTATTATGCTTAAGCAATTATACATTTAATTAGTATAAATGATCAATTTTTTTATCTTTTTTATTTTAATTCTTTATTAATGATACAAAAAATAGTTAAAATTGTCATGAAAATATTAAATTTTTTTTCTTTATAATAGTAATACAATAAATGTAATTTTAGTTATAAATTTTTAAATTTTTTAATTGTTTGACACATATTTTGGTAATTTAATTGAAGGCCATATTATTTTTTTTTTACATTTAAAGCTACTGTCTTTTTTATAATTTTATTATTTCAGCATTCTATTTGTCTACTGACATAATATATAACATTAATATGAAAACGAAATTATTTTATTACATTTCCATCAGCCATTTTATTTTGGATGAAATATATAACAAAATGTTTACATTTTTTAAAAAGTTAATAAATTTTATAAATCTGAAGAGGATAAGAATCGAATAATATATAAATGCCAATTCCTTATTGCATATTAATTCGTTTTGTCTCTTAAACTATTAAATCATTAATGTGTTCTTATTTAAGATGAATTCATCTCCAACTTACTTGTTTTAAAAATACTAATATTTATGTAATTGAAATTTTGGTCTTAATTGCTATTTGAAGTTTTACAAATTTAAAATTATTATGCACATTCTAATTCATTAATAGCCTAAATCTCATTTTAATAGTATTTTTAATAATAATAATTATTTTTTACTCCTAACACACATATAAATTCAAATAAATTACATGTTCATATTTTTGAAATATTTAAGATAATCAAAAATATTGCTTACAATTTCTTCAAACAAATTTTTTCGAGATCTATATTTTCCTATTGTTAGAAATATGTTATAAAAAACTTTCTTTAATAAATTTAATGATGATTTTGATCGAATATATTATAAACTTTTACTTATAAAATACTGTAAAATAAAATTGTATATTTTCCTTAATTTTTTACAGCTATAACTTTTTACCGTTAAAGTATCTAAGAATTAAATTATTCAGGATGAGTATTTCCAAAAAAAAACTAACTTTTGTTAATTTCCAGGCGATATTTATCTTTTGTACTTAACTGTTATAAAACCAGGGAAATTGAGTTTTATTTTAATGCTCACCAATTAATTATATTAATTATATACGGAAAAATACATTATCTTTCATACGGGCATTTTGATTACTTTTCTAAGCAATTTTCCTCGACTGTAAAAGTGAGTAGCAAATGAAATAGCTTAACAATTTTATATTCAAAAAAGTGCAATGGACAGATTGCTTTTTATTTTAATGAATATGTCTCGAGACAATTAATAAATAATTTTATTTTAATTTCTTTTAATACATTTTTAAGTATTTAAGGAAACAGGTTCGATTTTTTTTAAAAAAATATTTTAATGTATTACAATTTATTCTCTAATAATTCATCGAAAATTAAAAAATAAATTCCAACTACACAAATCTCAAAAAAGAACGAATCAACAAAAAAAGAGAAGAAATAATAATGTACATATTTATGAGTCGTATTATGAAATCTAATAATTATGACTCCTTTTTAAGAACACTTACCTAAGAAAAAATTTAATGTATTAAAATTATAATTTATTCCATTATATAACTTGGGAACTACAGCAAACTAATAAATTGCTAAAACTATTTCCTGTTAAGATGGTATGAGTAATTTATTACTAACTTAATTAAAGGCTCTTTTAATGTAGAATCAATTATTTTTTGAAAGAAATCTTTGTGAAAAGTGCTATGACTATGTATAAAATAATCATTATTATCTCATTTTATTCTTTTTTATGTTATTATATTATATACATTATGAAAACAATAAAAAATAATAAAAAAATGAATTACTGCATCTGATTTTTAATGTTCTTAAAAAATCTCAAATTGTGTTCTGTAAATTATTTTCATATTTTTTAAATATTCTTAAATAATCATTACTACATATTCTTATATGTGGAATCCATTCAACAAATGTATGTGAAAATTTCTGTCTCATATTTTGCGTATATATCATTGCAAATGCCTTTAGACAGTCCTTTTGCCAGTTATAGTGAAAAGGAAGATACAGAAGGTTAAATATCTGGAAAGAACAATATTGCTGGGAAAAGTTTTGACGAAGGATAGAATGCTTCGAAGGAACGTAATTTGGTAGCTATATTTGATACTTTCTTTTGTCATAGAAACTAGCACTCACTTAAGTAAAACATAAAAAACAGAACAATTTTGCTGTTGGCAATAATCATGCAAAATATTTCATCCATTTCATGAATGAAGAAACGAAAACATTGTTGAAAGTTTTAAATTTAATATCAGGGTTGGGTCAGATCACTGCACACTGGCAAAAATCTCTTATTATTCCAACTCAGAATAAATAGCCTGAGAATTGGAATATAGGCCCATTTTAAGATTACTTGGTTATACATTGTCCTTGCAGTGCAATACCTCGTCTAGTCAGGAAAGTGGCACTTGGAACAATTGTGTCCCAAATTCCACTTTCTTGACTAGTTCCTGAATTCGGCCCTACAGGGGGGGGGATTCCTGTAATCTCCATGTGATAGGTTTTCTTTTTTCCCTACGTCAGTCAGTGGCATTTATCTGCCATAAGACTTCTGGCGGCCCAATAAAATTCAGCCTTAGGAAAGTTGTCAGGGTCAAAAGTAATAAAAGCAAGTGCAGTGCAAATTGTCGAAAGATCAAAGTCCATAGTTTCACCCGACAAACAAAGGAGGCAGGTATCATCAGCAACTAAAAAGATACGTTGTAGATGTTTACACAAAAAGTCATGTCCAGTTAAAAGTCGAAAATTTGCAGTAAAAACTACACGAGGCAAATCCAGCGGAACAGGCGACTTCATAAGAGCGTTCCACTTTTTATCGGCTGAAAGTGCTGCATAAATTTGCTTTAAGTGTTGGTCAATTTTCCCCCTAGCCTCAGAAATAAACTGATGTGCAGTTAGTGGAAATAAGGGCTGAGTTAGCTTACAACCATTTTTAGCCAACATATCTGCTCTTTCATTTCCAAGCACCCCACAATTGATAGGGATCCATTGAAAAACTATCTCCCAGCCAGAGGTAATAGCATTGGAAACAAATCTCATAGTCTCTTCAACAAGTGAGCAGTCGCTGAGTGTGTAGGAGGCCTCAGCCAAGATTGCAGCCTGTAAATAACAATTTTACAACAACTTTATTCAATAAAAATAACTGCCTTGCTAAAGTTATTATCAAGACCAGGGAGAGTTATGATAATAGGCTTTCTTACGTAGTTGACATTCATAGCTTTACACTCGCTACATGAGTAGGACTTAGTATAGGAGTAAGACTGTGTTATTTGTAGAGCAAGATCTAGAATTTGATACCAGCCACTGTTTAATAACGAGAGACTTTGCTTTCTTGCCTTCTGATTGCAAGTCCGTAAAAGTTGTTGCTTGGAATTATTTTGGGTATCTTCCTGTGCGGATTCCTTTCTGGAAAAAGCTTTAGCATTTACCACTAAAAACGTTTTCTCAAAAATAAATATTATACAAAGTTAAAATAAATATTTTACAAAAATAAATATTTTACAAAGTTTATTTTCTAAAATATTTTACAAAGGTCGGTTAGGCTGTCCACTTCGTGGTATTAAAAATTATAGAAAACTAGCAGTAAACCAATTGAACAGTTATTAACAACCAATTAGCAATATGTTATTTTGGCTGTAGAAGGAACTGGTTTTTAGAAGAATAGTAAGTGTGAGATTATATAATTCAGAAATTTTTTGAGGCCCTTTTAATGTTAAATATATGTTTACATATCGACATAAAAAGTAGGTTATGATTCAGTCTAGAAGAAAAACGCTATCAGTAACTTCAAAATATTTATACTTCTTCAAAACTATTTATCTATTTTTCTTAGGATTTATATTTTTCACTAGCCAGAACATATATATTATTAAGTTTGAAGAACTTTTTTCCAAGCGTTTTAATCCAAAAACTTGACTTTCAAAAATTTTTAAGAGTTTTCACCTTGTTTAAAATATATGTAGTGATTTTGTATTGTCTTTTAAATCAACAACTCTATTAATTATCAATTATTTGCTGATAATTTGGTAATTTGGACTCAGAAACGGCATCTAAAAAAAGGAGACTTCAAAAAAAGGACAGAACATGTTATTTGAAATTTATTAAATAAGGGATTAGTGGTCCTCTCAGATTGGAATGAAGGAATTAATGTAACTAAATCTGGAAAGAAAAGCTCTGCAGACCAATTTTTTGACATTAATGATTTTTTTCTAAGTTAAAAATGCCAAAATAATTTGATTGCCAACATCAACATTTTTATTTTGATGAGCGTGGCATTTGATGACAAATTAAGTTAGAAGATGTATGGTCAGCCACGTGTCACAAATAAGATCTTACGAATATTATAAATAACAAATAATAAACATTTAACAGTATGTATTTAAAGGATCATTCACACGAATCTTAAAATTACATTCAATGCTAAATATATTACAGCCATTAATGGCGTCTCATAAGTGCCTTATATTCATTAGTTAATATACAAGAAGTGGTGCAAAACTAATCTTCCCATTTGATTACAGTTGCTTGGAAGATCAATCACTTATAAGTGATATTATCTATATCAAGAAAAAAACTATTTTAAGAAAAGATAAATGCAATGGTCATGTTTCTATATGAAAAACTACTGTGATTAAAGAATCCTAACTTTAGAGATTACACTTGCAAGATTAGTAATTAACCCCTTGACTGACTTTGACGAGTCTGACTCGTCATTGATTTCCTGGGCCATCACAGACTTTGACGAGTCAGACTCGTCAAGCGCTTCTTTCAGCGGACGCCGTGCAAGTTACAATTAGATTACATAGTTGCTTCACTCGTTCGACGATTCTCATTTAAAAAAGCACACTGAAAGTAAGAGTTCAGTTTAGCAGAAGTCTCGCACGGTGAATGTTATACTAGCCAATATTTGAGTTTAGTAAAGATTATAAATAATCCCCGTAACATGTATAAGCCATATGCATTATATGAAAGTGGGGATGATGGTGTAAATTGATGGTGTAGTTCAATTAAGCGAAATTAAATAGTTTTTTTTGTCGCATCAAATTCCATTTAATTCGTCAGTCAAGGGGTTAAAATAAACCAATAATAGATTCAGTTAGTGTCGTAGTCTAAAACGACATAACCGTACCCTGAGAAAAAAGATGTGTATATTTTTATTGCACTTTAAATTTAAGATTTTCCTCTTTTCCTTTCAAACTAAACTGTTATAATATAAAGGAAAGGATGTAATAAAAATTGGCACAATGAGACAAGTGCAATAAAAGAATAAATTTTTCCTTTTGAAATGGATGGGTGATCTTGAGAAAACTGCTGTTGTGGTAAACTCGGTAATTTTTGAAAACTCCGAGGAAAACCCAGATTCGTTATTTAAATAATGAATGACAGAGATCAATTCAAAACAAAAATACAATAAAACTTAATAATTTATTTTAGCAAATTCATTACAAAGGTATTTACATTTATAATTAAAACATTCTTGATTAAATAATTGAGAAGATTCTAACATTATCATTATTTTTTATGATATTAACACAATAACCATAATGACCAGAGGGAAATGGATCGAGAGATCAGACTCACCCCTTTTAGAAGTAGTATTGTGGTGTCTGAGACTTCGCCGCTCTCCGGTATCGATGATTCTTCTTTTTCATCCACTTCCCGTCCTCTACTCATCATCTCCACTTTGCATTTTCATTCGCTGATATCACCCCATCTTACTTGGCTTGCTATTCAGTATACCTCTTTTCAGATTTTGTCACCTCTTCTTCATCTATTAGTCGGACATCTGCATTCCCATTCAGGACAGTCTAGCAAGGACTTCTCCAGGCCAGTGCAATCATGCTCTGGTTGCACTGGCTCCTTTTCTCCTTTTCTTTTTACTCCTTTTCTTTGTCGGGCATCTCTGGGGCTTCTCTGCCTCGTGTGTCCGAGGGACTTCTGTGTGTGAGGGCTTTTTCTGTCTCTGTCTCCCTGTCTTCCATTCTTAGTTGCAGTTTTTAAATTCTCATCTTAGCTCCTCCTCTTTACACCATTGGTTTTCCAAAGTTCCATATAACTTCCTACACTCCTATGGGATAGGTCAGAAATCTCTCCCCCTTAATCCCGACTGGTCAGATTCACAAACAAAACATATCATAAAACATAAACTTCCCTTGCAATTTTCTCACGATCATTCATACCTTCCGAAAGGAAGAATTTATTATTTTATTGCACTTGGCTCCTTGTGCCACTTTTTATTGCATCCTTTCCTTTATACTATTACAGCTTAGTTTGAAAGGAAAAGAGGAAACTCTTAAATTTAAAGTGCAATAAATATATACATATCTATTTTCCCAGGGTTTGGTTATGTTGTTTCACACTACGACAACTGCAATGAAAACTTATGGTTTATGATGTGCTTTATATGTAAATCTGACCAGTTGGGATTGAGGGGGAGAGATATTTGACATAACCCATAGAAGTGTAGGAGGTACTGTGGAACTTTGGAAAACCAATGGGGTAAAGAGGAGGAGCTAAGACGAGAATTATGAAGAATCAGAAACGGCATCTAAAAAAAGGAGAAGAGACAGAAGCCACACAGATGTCCCTCACACAGAGAAGCCCAGCAGAAGTCCCTCGCACAGAGAAAAGTAGTCCACGATGGAAGACTGGGTCCTCATTGAGCATTATGAGAAGTTAAAAAAATTCTACTTGTAAGCGGAGTATAACTGCCCTGTCCAGTAAAAGCCCTGTTTCGACTTTCCTGAATAGAGCTGCAGATGTCCGACAAATAGATGAGGATAAGAAGAGACGGCAAAGTCTGAGAAGAGATAACAGAGAGAAAGGAGAAGGCTCATGAGGAATGAGCAAGCCAAACGAGATGCTGAGCAGTAGGCCAAGTGAGATGTGGAGATATCAGCGGATAAAAATGCAAAGCGGAGATGCCGAGTAGAGGACGAAAGTGGATGAGTAAAGAGAATACCGACACTGGACAGCGATGAAGTCTCAGACATCACAATACTACTTCCAAAAAGGGTGAGTCTGATCTCTCGTTCCTTCTCCGTCTGGTCACACTCAGTGACGATATATTACTCTGCAAATTCCATAAAAGAAATATAAAGTTAGAATTTCAATTAATTAATCGAGAATGTTTTAATTGTAAATGTAAATTTCTCTTGTCATTAAGTTACTAAAATAAATTAGTAAGTTTTTGCTTTGAATTTATTTCTGTCATTCAATTATTAAAAACAAATCTGGTTTTCCTCGGAATTTTTCTAAAATTTCCAAATCTCACCACAACAGTCAGAAAAAAGAAGCATTAAATCTCTTCGATTGCTTTTTGCAAAAATGTTACCTTTTGCTTAGAATAAAAGAAGATTTACAGTTTTTTACATCATTACGTTTGTACTCGCAGAATGGATGTTTCTCAAATTATCTATTACATCTATAATCCGACAATGATTAACATTATGATTAGAAAACAACGATACCAAATATTCAATACTTAAATTAAATTTGTACTTCAAACACGTAAAAATGGTAATAATTAAATTCGAACCACATAAAATTCAAAATACTTTTACTAAATATTGTAAATATATAAAAGTAATTTTAATTTTGTCTTTTATATAATTTAATTCAGCATTGATATAACTTCTACTTAAAGCTGTCTATACTTAAGGTTTCTTCTCTTGATTTTAACCGCATTATTTTTACAGCCAATCGCTTTTGAATAGAATTCTATCTTTGAATTTATAAGTTTTATATTCTATTTTTATCTTTAAACATTATTATCGAGTTTTCAAATTATCATTATCAATCTAATTTATTTTAATTTTTTGCGTAAATCTGTTATTTTTATACATAAAAACGTCCTTCTCATTTACTGAATATGTAAAAATATAATCGATTCCGTACATTAATTTTAGATATCTACATTTAAACATTATTAGAATTTGTAATCATGGAAACATGTATACCTTACACTAATATCGTTAATGGCATATGCTTTAAGTTTGAATACACGTAATTTATAGTAAAAATTTACTAAATTATTCTTATTTATATTAAAAATTTTGATTTTCAGAATTTTTTTTTATTATTTTTTTAAATTATATTCTTGTCTCAAACACTCTTTCCTTCTTTTGTCTGGTTAGTTTGCCTAATATATATTCATTGATATTGTACTTTATTTCTATTTACTACAATATGATATTTATTAAACTTTCTTCAATTATATATTGTATTGCATATTGTGCTTACAACTTTATATCAATTGATGTATTTTTAATGAGACAATTACAATTCTTCATATTTAATTCTATCAGTTCATTATGCCTAGTAGCTAACAATGTAAGTAAATTTTCTTAAAAAGCAGATCATAGCAATCATTTTTTAGCAATTTGAGGCAACATGTTTATTTTAATATGTTTATTATGTACTCTATGATAATTTAAAATAAGTATAATATACTATTTTTATACTTATTTTAAATTTTATATATTATGTATTGTTATATTATTATATATAAAATTATATATTGTTTGGAAATTAAGTAAATTACCCTTCTTTAAAAAAATAGAATTCCCTTTATTTTATGCTTTTGCAAACCAAACATAAATGCATTGTATATTTTAGAAAAAAAGGTAACATTCCTTATATTTTATTAAACATATAATATATAAAAATAATAAAAACATGAGAGCTTCCTCCTCCAAACAGGATTAGCTACTTCTGATTGCACTCTTGAGACAGAAACTCTCTCTTATGTTAATCATGAACATTTTAAATGACAGAAAGTTCTTAAAATAGCTTGATCTTCAATATTAATAAGATTTAGTTATTTAATTTAAAAACTCTGTGATTTTTGTACCTCATCTTTTTGAATATCAAGTAAGTTTATAGCAGTACCATATTCACTGTCAGGTCTATATACTTGTTCTTTTCCTGGTCTTTAAACATTGAGGCAAGACATTTATATAAAGATGAGAGTGGAAATTTTTTCTTGCAAGGGAATCTCATTATAAATAAACAAATAAGTATGATTTTGAACACGTTCATTTGTTGGCAATTATTTGCTGCTTAATGTCTCAGAAATCATCGTACAACCTTGTTAGTGTTGTTCTTTTAACCATTAAGGATTTCTAAAAAAACCTGTCATACATGGTAACCCCACAATGAGGTGCCAAAATGAAATTTTATATTTTGACTAGCTAGATAGGTTTAATTAACTAAATTTTTTCCCTTTTTCCAAAAGCTGGAAATCCCTTTTCACAGTTCATTGTCTCGTAGGATTTCATATTTCCCCCTTCCCCGAAGTTGATTACTCTAGTGCGCTGAACTGGTGAAAAACTGGTTCTAGCCAGAAACGAGGGGACAAGATGGGGAAAACAGATGGGGGCTGAAGATGTTATATGGATTAAAGAAAAATGCCGAGATGAAAGTATTAATCTTATGACACTAGAAAAGACTGTGTTCATTATTCAAGTCTACTGGATACTAGAGATTTTAAACTCAAAAAAGTTTGAAGTAATTAAATCCTATGAACTCTTAGACTGTAGAAGATGTATACTCCTATAATACGAGTCCAGATTATGAAAGTCACGCTGAAGGAATGAACTAACAGAAGTCAATGTTTTCTTATATAAATTATTTTCCAGCTAGCAAGTTTAAGTGTGGTACCATCTATTTTATTACTTTAATTAATTAGTGTAAATTATGCCTATCACATGAATACTTTAACATGTTGTTAGTGATGTTTAAATATTTGAAATAACAAATTCATTTTTAGTGTGTATGTAAGGAATAGGTAGTTATATATGACTAAGAACTAAAATTAATTTTCAATTATTAAAATAAAGTTAGTTTCTGTATCATTTTTCAGGTCTCAATCTGGGAAGAAGGAAAAATAATACATACACAACGTAATTTTAAAAAAATAATGTATTATTTAAGATCAAAATATTATATGTAAACACTATAGGATTACCGTAATTATCTTCACACCAATGATAAAAAGAATTCACCAAAAGGGGAATTAGTAACAGATTTTGAATTAATATATTGAACACTGAAAAATGTTACAATTACTTACATAATGAAGTGAAACAGGTATTTACAATGTTTATAATCCTTTTTAATTGCAATTAAATACATTCATTAAAGATTCAGATTATTTCAAGTATAATCTAAAATAATTTTTAGCTTCAGAGGAAACTGCTCTGTTTGTCATAAAATGAAAAAATTTAACTAAATAAATTTATATTTCGAACTATTGCCTATGTTTTCAATATCCAACAGTGTTTTTAAAATCATATTTAACTTTAGTAGTATCTAAGAATTTTCATTTAACACTAGAATTTTAGCATAAAATTTGTTTTTAGATACGTAGTTTTAAAAAATATTCAAGATCCCCGAGAATGCCATAAAAATGTATACGGATGGAAGTAAGCATGATAACCACGCTGGTAATGGCATCTACTTTGAGAAAGCGAGAGAAAAACTATCTATCAGCCTTAGCAACACTGATACTTCATCGGTCTTCAAAAGTGAATGAATTTCAATTGATCAAGGTCTTGAAGCTATTCTTAATGAAAGTGACTTTGAGGACCTATGGATCCTTCCGGACAATAGAAGTTTTCTTCAGCAACTCCACAACTGAATTGCACTTGGAGATCAAACTACCAGTTCTATCCTTCTCAAGCTTATTTTGAAGTTCCATGAAATTTTTTTTCAACGGGTTCCTTCTCTTGAAAACATATACGGCAATGAGCAGGTGGATAGACTGGCCAAGGAGGGCTGTTACCACGATAATCCTTCCTCTTCAATACTTACCTTTTTAGAACATCAGTTCATTATTAATTCTGAAATTTCGAAAGAGTTGAGTATTCTAGCCTGTCATCACTGGTACACGGGCAAAGAGCCTGGCTCTTCATTCGCCCTCAATTGTAACAGAGGCTCTGGAACCACAATTACCAGACTAGTCAGCGTCCACACTAGGGATCTCACGTATTTTGAAGGCAGGACAACCTTCGAGGTCTGCTCTAAATGTAAAACTGAGCAGGCTTCTCCTAATCACATCCTGAACTGTTTGGGACTTTCCAGAGCGGATATATATTCATACCCCCTTATAATCCTCAATTTCCTTAGGGTCAATGGTCTGAAGGACCTCGTCTGACTTCGTCAGACGTTTGAAAGCTAAGCCACAACAACAACAGAACAGCAAAAAATATTCATATCTATATCACAAATAGCTGAATAGTCAATTCTATTGGGATCAGAACAAAGTTTTATGTGTTCAAAAAGAAGGTGGTTAAACAACAGAAGATGGTTAAACAACCACTTTAAGATAAGGGTTCTAGTGAAATTAATCATTGTGAAAAACTAAGTAATTATTGTATAAAATACTCAATAGCTTTGTACATTTTTTGTCTTTTTATCTATTAATTTATCAACCACAATGTTGAGATAATTTCTATGCGATATAAATGAATTTTTATCAACTTCATAAACTATTCATCTAACAAGTAGAATTTTTTAAACAAATATAAAACAAATATGAGATTCAATAACTAACATATAACTCTCAAAAATCATTGAATAAAATCTGCTGAAGCTGTTTGTAAAATATTTTTTGCTTGGTTAAATATATTAAAAAGAATTTTTTTTTTCAAAATTTTAATTTTATACTCAATTCATAATTATGAACCAAACATTATTAACTTTCCTTATTTTAATACAAATATTTTAGTTTCAAACTAAACTACTTGAGATATATAAATTTCTACAGATATATTTAGGAAATTTTTGCAGCATTCAATTTAGTCACCTGAAAACCTCAAATTAATAGTGTTAGTGAATTTTCTAATTAATGAATGCACCAAGACAATCAGTCCTTGGAATCAAGGAAAATTACATGTATAGCCCTGTTAATATCACCTTTCGAATGGAAACAACGTTTACGTGTGTTCATTTTTGTTAACATAAATTAAAATTAAATGTTTCTAAATCAAAAATTGTTCTTTTTCCTCTTCCTTACATCTTTGTTTTCCGCTGTCGAAAGATAAATCCTTTTCACCCCTCCTGAAGGAGAAAAAAATAAAACTAATGCATGCATATGTAAAGGAGAAATGGAAAAAATACGAACCAAACCAAATTTTTTTAAAGTGTGGGTGACAAAATGTTTACTGTAAACTTTTAGATGAAGCAAGGAACTCAGTGAAAGAAATTTGTCCCTAGCAAGGCAGCATATAAAACATAACAACTGCATGCAAAAATTATTTAATCGCATTATATATACCTCCCCCAAATATAGAAAAAATGTGAAGTACTATAATAGCAATTACATTTACCCCAAAATAATTTAAGTATAACAATTATAAATCGCATCACCACACACCTATGCAATATATAAAATATATAAGTAATAAGAAAATATCATACATATGTTGTGAAAAATCATTCTATAGAGTTATTTTTCATTTAAAAATTTTTAATTTGCATTGCGTTATATTTATTTAGTCTTATGATTTCCTTTCGTAAAACATAAGCAATTGATATATTGATATTTCTACATTCATTATTAAGTAAATTCCATAATCAAATAATGATAGATTACATGCAAATAAATTATTTTTAATCTAATAACTTTGAGCCTATTAGATAATAAAAAAATAAATTATTTGTAACAACCAATATGAGTATTAGAACGATTTCTACAATAAAATTAAATGTTTTTTTTTCTTTTTTTTGTAGTGAAGGAAAAATCTACACTATTGAATAAATTTTTTACTTAATTTTCTTGCTTTTTATTGACAGTTAAAATTATCTGTATTTATCTAAACTAAAATGTAAATGTTTTAATGATAAAGATATAACCTGAGCAACAGAACAATTATTTTAAGCAAAAAAGTTTTAAAAAATTAATCATAAATTGTATTTTTTTTAAAAAAGTATTTAATGGGCTCTTAATAAACTTCTGTACCGAAAATCATGATTTAATTAAAAAGTTTTACGATATTGAAATAATTCTAGCAGTCATTTTTTTAATTCCATGTCAAGATTCAATTTTCATACAGACGTAATTATTGCAACTGAATATCTTGAAATAAAAACAATTATCTTGAAATAAAAACAATTATTTTTGACATGGAAAAACAATCTAACCACATATTCATTTATCTATTTATCTCTTTGGGGTGAAATTATTAAAATTAAAGACAAAATAATATGTCATCATGAAATATTGGAAAATTTTCCTTTGATAATTTAAAAGACTTATCCTTATTTCTCTCACGCGAAATTAAAAAATTATTGGTTTTATTTCAATTATTTAATATCACATACACAAGAGTTTTGTAAAAATGGAAATTAAAATATAAAGTATGCATAAATAATTTGAATATTTTTGTTTCGATTAAGATTTGTGTTTTAGTTTTCGTTCTCGAACATAAATATTTATTGTTGAGTTAAAATATTTCAATGATTTATAGTTTTGAGTGAATTTTAAGTTACCTTTGTTTTTTGGATTGTATTTTACTTTTGATTACATTATGTTCTACTTTTTTTCTAGAAACTTTTAAGAAAAAAATGCGTATATTATTAATTTCACAACTTATTGTTTTAAAAGTAATTTATAAATGAAAACTTTAATATTTATTTGAATTTATAGTTTTAACTAATATGGAAATTTAAATGAAATTTACCAGTGTTTAACTCCAAGTAACGGGCCAATAACTCATGAGAATACAACAATGTACCACAGATTCTTTCAGATCTCTTTTTCTGAATGTTCCGTACTAACTATTGAAAACAATGATCGTATTCAATACAAGGTGTGACAGAGCAAAGCTTAAGAACTTATTTATTTCCAAAAGCTTATTATTTATTAAGAAAATGTCATCATCCACTATTCAGAAGAAATGAAAGGACATATAGAACACGTTTTAAGTTTACTTATAGGATGTAGAAGAAATTACCCACTCAGAAAAACAACCATTTTAATAACAGTACTCAAAGTTTTTCAAATATTAATTTTTATATATATATTACATTTTTAACATGATAAAGGGAATGAAATATTAAATATTTTTAATCATCCAAATGAATGTTCATCAACCTATAATTTAGAATTCAATAATTGTCAGTAAGATATTTGTCATCAAATATAAATTCTCATAAAATAGAAACTCAACTTTTTTCAAATTATCGAGATATAAGAAAAAGGTAATCTAAATCAATATTTCTCATTTCCTTATCTTTTGAAATATTATACTTATGGTAATGTGAGCAGATTATAATATTTCCAATCCAATGCTTGCAAATAAAAGTAAAAAGGAAAAATAATATCCAATGCATGGAGTCACAGGCATTTAGACTAATCATTAAAATAGTACGACACGAAGTAAAACAGGGTTTGTAAAACAGTAATAGCTGGATGAATAAATCAATTTCCTTCCCACTCACTCCCACCCTCCCCAGGAATGACTTCAGGAACGATTTTCTTAATTTGATTATGTTCCAGAAAGGAAATCATAACTGTGTTTTCCCTACATTGACTTCGTTCCTCTTTAATAATAAAAGCAAGCATTCCATGTGAATCTACAATTATTGAAGTTATGAATTGATTAAAGCTGCATGCATTTTTCGTTTAATGTCCTTAATGGCTTTGATCTTTTAGAACATCCATTTGTAAGTTTCATAAGAATCCTAAAATATTTCCATTTCCAAATATCTCAATTATCTTTGTAAAGAGTTATGCCTACTGAAAAGTTTATTTCAAAGAATAAAGGATAAAATTTCATTTATAAAGATATAATCTAGAAAAGCTGTTAATCATTTTCTGCAGAATTGAATTCTATTATATTTGTGGCCAATTTTGCCACCATGATTCAAAATTGATGTTTTAATTATATTATTGTAAATTTCTAACAAAATTCACTTAAACTATTAGCAGTAAAAAATAAATAATAATAATAAAGTCTAATAAATTGTTATGTTTTCGATACAAAAAGAAATTCAATGAATATCAGATTTTAAAACTGCCTGGACATTATTTAGTAAAATTAACATAAAATTCATTATTAATAGTATAAGAATTATGTACGTTTTAGAGGCATTTATTAAAAAATCTTCATACTAGAAAAAAATCATCATTATTGGTTAATTTAAATATTTAGCTAAATTAACAGCAAAAGTTTTTATATAAAGTACTAACAATCAATGAATGAATAATGCTCTCGAATTAATTAAGATTTTCAGCTGTACTTATTATGTGAAGCATTGACGTTTAAAATATATTGAAAGTATAGTTGGAAATATTTTTAGATAAAAGGAAAAATATGATCATTTAAAGTTAAAAAAAACCCAATGATTATGGCTGATTTAAGAATTACTGAAATCTAATAATTACATTAAAAACATAAAACTTACAAAGCTAACTATTATTTTTAACTGTCACAGAAAAGTATTTAAAATGACAAAATCTAACAAATTAAAACTTTCGAGAAAAAAAATCCACGAATAATAATATCTGTTTTTATTTTTATAAAGAACTTAATTCCCTCAAATTTTAAAAATTGAAAAGTATATTTTACATATATTTATCTATCTACATATATCGAGTGGCCAGAATTAAACTGGCAGTGCTCACAGTGTTCTGTTGCGCGATCTATTTGCGAGAATCACATTTTGTAGGAAGATTAAACAAAACAAGAGACAAAGAATTCCTCAAAAAAACAAATTAGTTCCAACATTTTCACCACTAGGAGAATATTTGGTGCTTTGTAATAGAAAATAGAGTGTTAACAAATGCAAATTAATACGGAATAAAATACCTTTCACTATGCACATTTTCTGATGTAGTTCAAGTGCCATATGGTAACACTTTTAAAAAAGAGTAAAACCTATATAAACACCGATAAGTCTCATGATTCGCAGTATCACGTACGCTGAGCAGAAGTTCTTTATTCAAATTTCACATTATATCCATTGGCAGAGTGCCAGCTGCTTATGTTTTAAAAGGCAATGTGTTACGTTTTGAAACAATCGGATTGAAATTTTATGTGCTATATCTCCTTCTTTAGTCGTTCGTGCGTTACTGGTCAAATTATTTTACCTCAACCAGTGCAACGCGTCAGACAGTTTTCGTGCTTTTAGAGAGCCCAAAAAATTGCGTAAAGGTAACGATTCTGTGTCAGTCAATGTGCTGAAACCAGTGGTTGCCACGTTTGAGAAAACAGTCTCTCAAAACAGGCAGCGGACGAAAACCTGTACCACAGTATACAATCGAAGCAGTTGCCACGGCGATTGTCGTAAGAGGACCAGACAATATTGCTGCCACCTCTAGCGAACGTGGAGTGGCATGAAATATGTATATGCCTTACAGTACGGTACGGAAAATCTTACGAAAGATTATCAACCTCTATCCGTACAAAATCAGCCGTGTACAAAAGTTACTGTACCTCGACCATGATAAGCGATTGACTTTTGCTCTCACCTTTCTTGCCAAAATGGAGGTGGATGATGATTGGCCGTGGAAAAGCTTATGGTGGGACGAGGCACACTTTTACCTGAATGGAGCTGTGAATACCCAGAATTGCCGAATTTGGAGTGATAAATCACCACATGCAATCACAATACTTCCCATACATTCACCAAATGTACTATTTGGTGTGGGTTCAATTTATGAAATACATTTTTATCAAGTTATCTATGCTATTGTTTTACATTGTGTCATAATTTCTTCGTGAAATGTCATCCGTATAAGTATTTAATTTTCATAAAGCCAAAGTATCACATAGGATTAATTTTTATTATGTGAATAAATAAATTTAAATCGCTTAAAACAATTGAGACTTCAAAATTAAATCAACACAAAATCACAAATATACGAATCCATGTAAATTCAAAATCACGAATTACTGTTAATTTCAATATAGTGTGTCGTTCTATAATCGAAAAATAATAGAAACTTAAGGAGAAATATAAAAAAAGTATAAAATTTCCAAAGATAATAAAATGTGCTGCAATAGTTTTGATTGCTTTTTTTTTATATTAAATAAATAAATTTTCACAAAGATGGCAAATATTGAAAGGTACTACATCTATTTCTATAAATATTTTAATATGACAAAATTGTTGTAACTTTAACAACATTCAGTAGATTGATTAATATAGCAATCATTAATATTGCTTTTATAAAGAAATAAATCAATTTGTATGAATGCAATTTATTCGAATTGTTTTATTATATGCAAAGAGAAGTGTAACAATTTTTATTCCATAATAACAATTTAGGAAATATATTTATATAATCAAAATTTACTCTATAAAATAATTGATATATTTTTTAAATTTGTATAATTTACATAAATGCTTTGTCAAGTTTTCAATAACAAAGAAAATTCAAAATTTAATAAGCTGAAATGAATAATAAATTTTACTTTTTCGAAGCAATTTGAATAACTTATATTGTAAATCCCTATATACGAGGGTCACTCTGGAATTTTTGAGATGCAACTAGGTTTTAAAGTTATACTTAACGAATTTTATCTGTGTTCAAAGTAGTCTCCTCCAGCATCAATACACTTCTGTAGACGAATTTTCCCCAGATTAAGTGCCTCAAGCCGATCATTTCTTGGAATAGATGAAAAAAATGCATTTATAGCCGAATCAATATCTTCTTCTGAATGAAAACGCCGTACACGTAAGTTCTTTTTTAGATTAAATAATAACCGAAAGTCGCCCATACCTAGATCAGGTGAATACGGCGGATGTTCGATCACTTTAATTTGATTTTGTTTAAGAAACTCAACTGTTAATCCGGCTGTATGTGAAGATACATTATCATTGTGAAGCATTAGTCCCCTAACATTCAGTTCTTGTAGAATTTGTGGAAAGCATTTAGTGGTATACCAGTTTTTTGTTACTGTCTTCTGTCCTTCCAACACAATGGCTTTGACCAATCGGCATACATCACTTTTTTCATTGCGCGTTGTTTTTTCACCATTGTCGGCGTAAGATTATCTTCAAAGACCCATACTTTGCTTTCTTTGCGTGTTGGAACGTCAAAAAACTGTATGTACGTTTCATCACCTGTTACAATTTTAGAAATGATGCGGTGGCTACCATCACTTAGCAATTTAAGGGTTTCTTTACTGATTCTGACATGCTCCTCTTTTTGGTGCTCAGTTAGATTTTGGGGAACCCAACGGCAAGCTACTTTTTTCATACGTAATTCTTCATGAATGATTTTGCGTATGGCTGCAGATCCAATGTTAAGTTTCTTCTGTATCATTTGAGTGGCACAGCGATTATCATCCATTAACATTTTTCGTATGGCAGAGACATTTTCCAGGATTACTGCCGACGGCGGCCTTTCTGTGTGTTCTTCATCCTGAAGAAATTTGCGACCTCTTCTAAATTCTCTAAACCATCTGAATACAGTAGCACAAGCTGGAGATTCATCACCAAATGTTAATTGCCACCGTTGAACACATCCTTCTTGATTTAATCCTGTTTTAAAATCGTAGAAAATCATAGCGCGAAAATGTTCTCGCATCAACTTCATTTTCTCTTGTGTTTAATACTTATTCTACGTTAAACAATTGTAAGTAAGACAGTAAAAAATCGTCTCCTACTTAAAAATTCTTTTTATTTTAAATTTAACCGTAATTTTTATTTTGTAAATTCTCATCCGCACGTATCTCAAAATTTTCAGAATAACCCTCGTATAATTATATAATTATTATAATTTTTTTTTAACATTATATGAATAAAACATAATTAACATCAAATGTTTCCTAGGAACAATTTAGGGCTTCTCAATAGAGTATCTGTCAAAGTGTATCATTATTAATAATAATCTTAAAATTACTAGTTCTCAACATAATAAGAAATTAAATTTGCGTTATATTTATGTTTGTGTAAAGTTCTAACGTAATTTTTGGAAATTAATTTGCTTAAGAACTTTAAAATTACATATTTTAGATTTTATTTGACATTTCCAGTAATTATTCCAGTAAAATACGAAAATTGCTTTAATTTGTTAAAAAGAAGGAATGATATTTAAATAAAATGAATTATAAATTAATCAATCGTAGGAACATGCATTACTAATTCGTTGAATTCACGAAGTATCAAGAGATGTTTTCCTAAATTAAAATTTTCTGTACTTTTAATACATAAATTTCACTTATATAGTTACCTTTTTCGTTCCACAATTAAGGAAAATGACTGGAGGGGCACAATGAAAATTAAAGGATATATTGATTCTCAAAAATGAAAAATTTTCTTTCTTAATTAAAAGTTTTAGGGAATAAAAACAAAAATTGAAAAAATTGGAAAGATATATAAAAATTAAAATATTCTACCTAAATCAATAAGATCATTATTTACATTGCTAATATACTGAAAGATCAAATATCAACGCAAATTTTGGATTAATTCTTTTCAATAAATACAATATTTTAATAGGTTGATGCATTAAACTTTCGTTTCCATCAGAGCTAGAATTATCTGTGCATTTTCTGTTATTTTGTGTTGAGAGAGATTTTTTATTAAAAGAATTCATTACTTATTTATTTGCTGAGTTTTTTTAAATAACTTCTCATAACGTATTTAAAACATTCGGTATCTAATTAAATGACATATCCTTTTAATAAAAACTATTTTATTAATTTTGATAGAAATCTAAAATTCTGACGTATCTCCTTTGTGGTAATATTTGTCTATTTCAGTTTTCCCAATTCCTCAAGAAAATTATTACAAACACACATTATTTTTAAAAATCTCACTAAAACACTCACAAGTTTATTATTTTATAAATGGTTAGGAAATATAATTAAGTAATATTTAATAAAGTATGTTTCTGTTTTTCAATAAAAATTAAACATTACACATTCTGAACGAACATAGAATGGATTTAATAAATATTTCTTAATAAAGTTGCTCAAAATATGGAAAACATATCCATTCAATACTTTATTTCAATATATTCAATGAAAATTTATTGAATTCTATATGTACCTCTTTATTTTGGAATAAACTTTGAATTTAATTTGTATTTATTGAAGTTTTCCTTTACCTTTTAATATTTTTATTCGTATTATAAATTTTAAGTCTTGAAGAATTCGATATTTTCATATTTATATATTTTTGGTAAAACTATATTTTGCAGCTTTGGCATTAGATAAATTATAGAAATTTTCCTTTTTGCATTTTGTTTTTATTTTTGTATTATTATAAATACAAATTATTTTTGCTTTGCTGCGTATAAATATGCATGATATCAGTTCCAGATACCTAGAAATTATTTTAAAGAAAAATTAACAGACCATTGATTTTTAAATAATTTATATGTTAATCAATAATGAAAAAGAGTTTCTTAAAAAGTATACATTTTATAATAAACTAGGCAATTTATAAGCATTTCATTGTCTTTAACATCGAGACCTCAAACATCAAAATTTAATGTAAAGCATTTTGGTTTCAGTAAGATTTTCGAAACAAAGTGGGTTTAAATTTACATGTCATAATAATGGAACTCAAAAAATCTTACAAGCATCCATTTTGATTAATATGTATGCATAAATTAAGAGCGCAAAGAAAAAATTTCTGGGATTTAATTCAAAACCCTCCACTTCAAAAACCAGTGTACCGTCATCAGCCAATGGTAACTACTTAGACAACAAATATGGAGAATCTCAGGAGCTAAACACTGTTGCAAGCTAATTAAACATTCCCAAAATCTTACTTTTTAGGAAAACTTAAGTAGTGCACTTGTGTCACTAGAAAAATATCAGAAGAATATCTACTTACTACCCAGACAGAAATGAAGGATCAAAACCTAATTCCAAATTTTAGAGCTTTTTCTTCAGGAATTACCTTTATGAAGATAATGCATCAAGATTGTCACTTATGTATCTATTTTTAACTAATAGTGAAAAATCTGAGTAAAAATATCAGTTTTGATCAATTAAAATCAATACATATTTTTCTTCTTTCTATAGCCATTCATCAACATAAAAAATAAGACAGAAAAGTCCAAAAAAATAGTTCAAATGGTTTTCATAGATTTCATCAGCTATAGAGTGTTTAAATAATGAACAATTCAAAATAACCTTGATAAAACTTAATTCTTTTGTTTAATATTAAGCAGTAACTCCTAGATTTAAAAACCTTATAAAACGAGACTGAGAAAAAAAGTGTACGTTTCAGATGAAACATTTTCTTTTAAATATTTTAAAAGAAGTATTTCCTATTTACGATAAATAAAATTGTCTAAATATAAAAGTTATATTCACTCTTAATTGTCGAGACTGTTATGTAATATTACAGTAGGCATACAACAAATATTAATCGGAATTGTGAAAAACCTCAAAACATACTACAAGTTCGATACATGTTGACAAGTACCCTTAATAAATTAAATAAAATATATTTATTTGGAAATCTAATAAATAAAATATCTTTCTGTTAGATATGTGTCCTTTCTTGGAAAACTGTTAAGTATGTTTCTATTGTGAATAAATTACCAAGATCTATAGTATGTATCGAAGATTCCTGATTCCAAAACATTTATATCATGATATGAGATATTTAGAAGATTTTTAATGTCCTATTTTCCTTTTTTAAAATGTTTTTGAAGCATCAGTTATTAGATACTTTAGTAACATTATTATCCTCAATATAAGAATATACCTCAATTTTGATTGATATGGTTAATTTTTTTTCACTAGACAATATTACTTTAAATTCGCATATATTTTAATTTTGACAATTATGGCACTATAATTATCAAAACTCTTAGCATGCAGGCAAAACTATAAAAGTTCTCAGTGCTGTAGTCTAAATGCTGCCTCAATCAAATGCTCATTAAATACTCGTTAAGTATCAAAAGATTTATGTCAGTTTTGTACATAATACCATACACAGCCGAATACATTTAATCCTATTCAAGTACGTATCATTGTCAATATTTACTCATAACAAAGCATTAAAAAAGAAATTAATAGTACATTTTATCAATATTTATAATATTATACAATGAAACACTTTTTGATATAAATATAATATTTAAACTTTATTTTGGAATTTCTATTTCATATTTATGTTAATAATAGCTCACAATGTGTAAACATTGTATATGAAATTGTCTATATATCTTTAATATGTGTCAAATCAAAATATTTTTCGAAACAAAATATAATTTTCAAAATAATCGGAAAAAAAATATAAAAAAGTGAATTAAATATCAAGATATTTTGAAGGCTACATTTTACATGTAATGCAGGATTTAAATAATTTAAATATTGATTAACATTTTATAAAACATCATAGAATATTTTTGAAAAAATCGGAAGATTTTGTGAAAACTAATTGGGATGAATTTTCTAATTGTTTTAATTAAAAAAAATTTAAAATATCCTAAAATTATCTCTCTCTCCTTGTATACTTTTTAAATGCACACAATCATAAATCTAAATATATAATCAAACCTACCTTTTATGATAAAATTTCTTATTTATTATTTTTTTCAATAAATAATGAATAATATAAACAATTGTACAACAATTTATGTTATATCTTACACTATAAATCAATAAATACAGTAATATGATTGTAGAATTATCTATTTAAATAGTTTCCTTCAAATATATTTTAAATCAAAATGTTTACTTTTGATTAAAATTGATGTTTAAATTTTACGGAAAAAAAAGTCTTATTATGATACCTCTTCTGCAAAATATCAGTTTTTAATTGTTTTGCTCCATATTTGACAAGCATAAATTCACTTTATTTAGAACATAATGTTATTTCATTATTACATTTTAAATGCTATTTCACACTTTGTTTTATTTTCTACCTATTATTATATATCATAATGAAAATCCCTAAAACTTGTCTGAGAAACAGAGAGGTTTTCAAGATTATATATGATTATATATGAAAATTTGTTATCAACTACAGCAATATTTCTTCCAGACTTCATCATTCCAATGGTTTGAGAATAACGCAATCTGGTATTTGGCAAGAATAATTATGATTTTCAATGTCAACTACCTAATTATGAAAATCTTATATTTATTTATATATATATATATATATATATATAAATATAAGATTTAAATTATATATATATATATATTTATATTTATATATATATATATATATATATATATATATATATATATATATATATATATATATATATATATATATATATATATATATATATATATATATACTTGACAGAAAATGTCCCAGTACAAACTTAAACATTAAACATTCTACAAAGATTTCTATTTTTATACAAAACTTTTCTTTAAGAATTCCTTAAATATCAGTAATAACTTCTAAAAGGATTGTATAATCACCAGACTTAAATAACAAAAAGAACGTTTATGGAACTTAATAAACTCATTATTATGTTATGCAGCATTCGACAACATAACATAATATCGAAATATTAAAAAAATTATTATGAATTATTATAATTATTATGAAATGATATTTAATCATCAGAAACTGCCAAGCTAGTTCACTCTTTGCTTAAACGATTGGAAGAAGTAATTAGACATAAAGGGTTTTCCAAACAGACATTATAATTTAATTGACAACCCGTGGAAAAGCAATTTTTAAAGACTTTTTTCATCTGTACGTAAACTTTTTCTAATTGCTTTTTATGTAATTTTTAAACATTATTATTATTATTACTTTGAAATAATGAATGTCATCTTTCTGAAATTGTTACTGATATTTTAATTAATTGTTAGAGAAAGGCGTTATACAAAAATTGAATTGATATTGACACTAGAATGTACTTTAATTCTCTGTAGAATATTTACCATGCGTGTATATATACATTATATATATATATATATATATATATATATATATGTATACAAAACTAGAAAAAATTTTAATTAATGTTCTAAATATACTTCCAAACTAATAATCAAAATTTCTATTAATTGAGAAATTAAAAGCATTTTGCTGACAAAAAGAGATTATATTCAAGGTATTTAACATTTAAAATTAATTATATTAAGAAATATTTCAGTAATTTCATTGCTGCAACTTAAAATTCTTATAAAATTTCTGTAAGCACCAAATGTATAATTAATTTTGCAAAAATATAATATTAAGTTTGTTAAATATATTTCATCATTTTGTTCTCATTTCTGTTGCTTCATTATTGGAGAGAAAAAATTTGGTTTAAAAGATTTCACTTGTTAAATAAATATCATTACTTTAATTTTATATGGATCCTAATTAAAAATTATACATTCATATTCTATTTCTCTCCTTTTTTGGTCTGATATTATTTTCAGCATTAATTTATGATAATTTTATGTGATGAAAATGCAAAAAGTAAACATGACATATCTTTTGATGAAAAATACTTTTAACCTTCTCTTTCAACAACATAATTAATCCATAGAAGTTCCTAATATATTTGACAAAAATTTTCCTCTAACAAATTACGAAGAGGACTTTCAAATAATTTATAGAAATAATTAATTTCAAAATCTCTTTAATGGTGGAAAAGACAATTTAAAAGAAATTACAATGAAATAACAGAAACCTGACAACGAAAGAGAACGCAAATACGAATTTCAACTTTTAATTAAC
This sequence comes from Latrodectus elegans, assembly GCA_030067965.1. Classification (NCBI taxonomy): domain Eukaryota; kingdom Metazoa; phylum Arthropoda; class Arachnida; order Araneae; family Theridiidae; genus Latrodectus; species Latrodectus elegans. The sequence continues at coordinate 58,423,827 of CM057812.1, forward strand.
TTTAGTATTGTAAAGGAGGGAAATTCGTATTAACATTTTCCAGAAATTATTAATGAAGATTTAATTCTACTGGCTTAATCAATTATTTCAGTAACTTAGTTAAATTAAAGGGTTTCAGGAATACATTTTAGTATATTTCCAGCAGTAATGTTTTAAATAAATCAGATACATAATTGCACAGCAAATGATGAGAAATCAGTTTATTCTATTTTTCATTATATATCATTTGCCACTTCTTCCAAATTTTAAGCTTTGACATGCTTTATTTATAAAAACTGACATAGTATATCATATATTTTGGGTTGTTTATTTTTCTTAGTGATTAATAAATTAATTATAATAATATTATTTAAATTTATAACAGTGGAATTTATGTAATCAGTAACACGTTATTTAATGTGCAAAATATTAAATATTTTTTTTAAATTATTTAACACTTTAGGATAAAATATCTTTATTCATCAATATTAAAATATTAGTTTTTAAAATACGGGTTAAACATTGTTATAGCATTGACTTATTTTAAAATTTGTATACTTACATTTCTCCTATTTATATGCATTTTATTTTTTCATTTATAAATAATTAAAACTGATAATAATTATCAAAAATTAGGATTAATTTTAAATAAACCAAAATTTTTAATCCATTTAAATAATGGATTTTCTTAAATTAAATACCAAATATTTATTATGGTTACAATAGCTATACATTTCAATTTAATGTATTTTGTTAAATTTCATGAGAGATTTTAAATACAGAGCTTGTTGCAATTTTTATCTAGAATAGTTTTTTAGGTTAATGATTTTCTAGCAATTTTATTAGATAACTTTCGTAAGGTATGAAAAATAAAAATTAAGGTTTGGTGAAGGCATTTGTAGTCTTACTGATGATATAATCACCGATGAATATAATCACTGATAATTATAATATAACTGATAAGTTCAAACGTTATTTACGAACACATAATTTTTATTAAATAATTGTTATGATAAAAATTAGTTTAAAAACTGTTTTAACTGTTATAAGAAATTCAATTAACTAATTTTACAAGTAAAAATGCATAGTCTTTATGTTAATACAGCTGGTTGCATTATGCAATGAAAGTATGATATTATTTAAATATTTTTTAAAACATTGTCTTTTCAGTAAAATAGCATAGATTTCAACTACTTTAATAAGTGTGTTTTGCTTTAGATTAAATTTTTATACAATGTATAATTTTTATTTTAAATTTTAAAAAAAATGTCATATATTTAAATCTATGTTTCTATATTCATTTTAATTTAAATAAATTTATATTTTTTAGGTGAAATATATTAATGTAAGAGATCTTCGTGCATTATTTTTCAAAACTTAAAATATTTAATGCTTTAAAATGTTATTTGGATGCAAAAGAATGATAGCTTCTATATTATCCATAAAAAGGTATGATTTGTAATCCATCCACTGAGACGTTTTAGGGTTTTGAGCAAATTGTGTTAATGTTAATAAAACCCATGTAAATAAGTATGCTATTGCATACTAAGAATTGAGAAGAGAGCACCCGCCTTATTTAAATAAAATAAATCTATACAATAATTTTATCAATATCGGATTTTTGAGAGTTTTGTAGGTATGAATCCTACATAGAAATGTTTAATACCATTTTATTTTTATAATATACATACATTTTATTTATCAATTTTTTTCCAGGAAGTTTGATTGGAATTGGCCTCATATTAACGTAAATTGCTTAATGAAATTAAGGACAAAATATTATACTTAAATGGAGTTTGAGACTGTTTTCGAATTAATTCGAATAAACTATTACATTTACTTATAAATTAAAATTAAAAAAATAATTAAATTCACAATTATTTAAGTAAAAGATTATAATTGAAGTTATTGTATACATTTAAAACTTTATTACTGATATATAATTAAATTAAAAAATCGAGCTCGTAAAGTCTAACAACTTTTGAACATTATGACAATATACAGTGGAGAAAAATAAGTGAATCTATGAAATACTGTTGTAATTTAATAAATGACACTTCTACAGAACAGGAAGCTAATTTCTTTTCATAAATTTCTTGAAAAATTAATAAATTATAAGAACATTTCAGATTGATCACTTCAGTCTTCTTACTTCAATTTCAAGTTAAAAAAAGAATTGATTTCTATAGACTTGTTTATTAAGTCAATATAATGAAACAGTTTCATTTGTTTATCATTTTATTGTTCTGGAAGCATTTGCAAGAGTTCTCAATCATTTCCTTTTTGAAAAATGACTTCATTTCAATTGTATTTGAAAGTTGGAATTTTTTCCACCCATAAATAAAGAACAAAAATCTCCAAAACTCAATTCAAACACTAATTAACTCATCAGTTTCTCGTTCCAGATAAAATGAATGCAAATTTTTCTAATACAACAAATGCTTGAAATAATTATTCAATTGTGTTTGTAAATAAAAATTTGATTTTTTTTCGTATGATTCTTAATTTATTTTATTTTTTTGGTTTTTTTCAGTTAATTGTGAAAATTAATAATATAAATATATATATAAAGCTTTTAATTTGTTAAAATTTACTTTTTCTTAAATTTAGATTTTCTTTGGCAGTAAATTATAAATAAATTATGTTTCAATTATGTTTTAAAAATTTTGTTTCAAAAAATAATTGATAACATCGTCAAAAAGTTACTCTAAAAAACTTAAAATAGATTCAATACACTTTAAGGAAATATTTTTTATGACACACAACACTAATTGAATATTTAATGCTACAAAACTAAAAATAACAGTTTTACAAATATATTCAATACACTATTGATTATATTTTAATCCAATGAGAATTATAATTAAAATGGTGTAAACGTGATATATACTGGAATTCAAAGAACAACCAATTGAATGATATATATATATATACATATATATATATATATATATATATATATATATATATATATATATATATATATATATATATATATATATATATATATATATATATATATATATATATATACATATATATATATATATAATTAAATATACTCTATTAAAAACAGCTTAACAGCTTATAGCCATACTTTTCTGATCCCTTTTAAAATCATTACGTAACCAACGTGTATTGTAGCAAAATCTTGACATTGAGGTCTGATAAAATCATTGGTTGTCCAAACTATACACAGTTAATATTCGCTCAATTGAGACATTAATGAAATACTAAGCATATTTGCTTACTTAATTTCTACTTTTAATATATATCTCAATAGATCTGTTAAAAATATCATCGTGTAAAACATTCTAGGAATCAACACCACACTTACGTGATTATATCTCATCAAAATAGTACAAAAACAGAAGTTTTCAAAATTTAACAGTTCATTATTAAAGGAATTTTAAAATTTTATTATATATATTATGTTATTTTATGCAATTTTTAAACTTTCAAATACAATTTTGCTTTTATAAATATCATGCCAAGAAGAAATCGCAACGATTTTTTTAAGAAATCCACAGTATATAAATCTTGATATTTCGTAAGTCAGAAAATTTTAGTAATCAAAAAGATTATTCTTGTCATGTATTGACTCCTCTAAAGAAAACACCCATCATCAAGGTTCTCGTAATTTTTTAATCTCACCTGACCAAACACGGTCAGGTGACGAGGTCATGCCTGAGCTGGAATAATCCTCTCTACATCAATACCACATTATCGGAAGAACTTCGGACATCCCAAATTGATAAGAACATGTCTCCAACTCATGGATTTCAAACAACGCAGTGAGTAAAAACATTTATCACCTTAATCACTATCCGTACTTTCTTCCAATAAATTAATTTAACCGACTTTTTAATTAACTCTATGTTAAAAAAAATTATGTTCAGCCACGTGGTTTACATTCCGAAATCATGAATAGTTTTTTTTTGTTTATTCATCACTATTTTTAATATACATAGGAGTCAAACTATTACTTTTCTCCGTTTTAAATAAATTTGCTAGCACATTAATTCATTCATTTTCTAAAATCTTGATTTGCAACTAAAGCTCATCAACACAAGCAGCATCTTACCAACAACAATTAAGTTAGATATATATTCTGAGAATGCTATACAAATTCTAAAGAAAGAAACGTATTTTTGTAAAATAATTAGGCTTTTAAATGGAAAAACAAAATTAATTATCATTTAATGAACAATGTGTTCAATTATATTGTATTTTTGATGTTTTGTTTCATGAATTATTTCTGACCTGAAGATATTGTATTAATTGTCGATTTTATTCTCCTTTTGGACACATATATTAGAACAATTATATAATTTTCTTATGAATGGTATTTTTTATCAATAGTTTTCAACCTTTACTAATTATTAAAATCTTTGTTAATGAATACACGTTTTGCATCAGCTAATAATGTGTTTACTTAAAACTAATTTATTGTAAAAATGATTAGTCTATAGTGAATATGTAGAATCAATACAAATATATATTACTCTTTGAATGAATCTTATTAAACACATTAAATATTTACTTAAAATGTTTGAAGAGTGGAAATTCATTTATATAAGGTACAAATATTTTTTTAAAAAGTATTACATAATGCTTTACTGTATACTTTGCTTGATTTTTATTACACACATTATAGTTATTTTTAAGTTATAATAAAAAGTAACACATAAAAACTATAAGGGAAATCTTATAAACTATGGTGATAAAATTAATGTTTGAGCATTCATTATACCATGAAACATATGGGCATTATTCTTAACACACCAATTTTTTATACAAAAAAGCGTGCAATAATACAGATTGATATTTTCATTAATCCATCTGATTGTGCAAATATCAAAAAAGTAAATGATACTTTATATGAAAAGAAAAAAGTGTGTAATTTCTTCTTTGATGCCCGTCGGGATAATATTGTCACAAATTATATTAATATTGATAGAACCAATGTTTAAACTAATATAATTTAATGGGATAAATAAACCAATTACTCAGATTATTTAGTTAGATTATTTACTTAATAATATTTAAAGTAATAGGTTTGAATTATCCTCGATAACTATTACTAAAAACAAATATTTCTCAGAATGCTATGGTTATAAATTACATTTAGAGATGTTTAATTCCATGATCAAAGTGTCATTTTTCTTTTGAAAGTTTGATTGGAATTATTATCTAAGTCTCCGGGGATTTATACAATATAATTTGAAGACAATTAAATCTACTTGAACATTTAATTTAAAAAAAGAGATTTTCCAATGTAAAAAAATACTAAAACTTCTTGTGAATTGAAACTCAGGAATTAAAATTGAATAAAAATGTGTGAAATTAAATTACGATGAATTAAAATTAATTAAATGAAACTATAAATATTTACATAAAAATTAAATGTGTTAAATTACGCATGAAATTAGGAAATTTTCGTTTTCTCATACGTTAGTCTTTTAATTATAATACGAAAATAATTTCTGAAAATAAATGATATTCTTTGTCGTAATATTTTTGATAAAAATATGATAAAAATATCTTTAAAATGCAATTAAATATTAATTAACTTATATCAGTTTTTCAACTTAAACAAAATTTATTAGGCATATTTTCTTCCATGAAGAATACGTAAAATACTTTTTTCTCTTTAAAATAAATGCTCCATAAATAACATTATTTAATTATTTCCCTTGGAATTTTTGCCGCAAATATACATCCATAGTTTGTGAACATGGAGTTCATAAACATTATTTTCTTTGAAAAGGGAAGATAATTTAATTATACATTGAACCACACTTATTTACTAAAATATTTGCAAAATAAGGTTCATTTCTTATTAGCAAGCCAATTATATTTATTTAAAATATAAATTTCAAAATATTTTCATGGCATACAGAAAATTAAATAAATAATAAAAATTTTATTTATAAAATAATAACTATGTCATGTGTGCATTGAAAAAAATAATAAAGTTTGAATTATATAATACGATATCACTATCAGTGTAATAAAAAAACATCTTACTGAATTATATCATAATTAACCACACAAAGACATTTTAAAACTTATTCCTGCACATAAAATCTCTCTCATTCAAAGTGTTTTCCATAAACATATTTTAAAACATTTTTAAGGAGATAAAATATCATTGAGTTATTAAACTGTGTTCTAATATAAAAATAAATACTTTAAAAGAACATTACTGCTTGCTTTCCCCAAGTTCTTCTGCATTGTTAACTATACTAATGTATATGAATGAAATTTTATAGAAGTGTACTTTTATAAGAGTATGAAGTTGAACTTATTTATGTTATATTTAACGACTTAGATGAAATGTAATTTAACTGAAATATATTATGTTTTCTGAAAGACCTACTAAATTTCACTTAGATTGAAATATTGGAATGAGTTAATTTTTTACGTCTTATAGTGAAGTTTAGATTTTAACCATATAAAGTGAAATTTATGTATAAATTTTCTCAAATTAAAAAAAAAATTTAAAAGCGTATTTTGCATTTTAATATTTTTATAAAAACAGTTAAAAAATAAACATGTTAGTTATATTTCATTCATTTCTAATTTACTTAACAAATCGAGTTATTATAAAAATAATAAAATCTAACTTTTTCTACTTGAAGTTAAATTCAATGCAATTTAATTCTTTGATTTCTTTTACACTGAAAACACCGATTGAGCTATAAGTATTTTAGATATACAACGACTAAAATTTCTACTTTTAGATGCTTATATATGATAATGAAATTACTGTTAACTTAATTTTACTAAATATTTAGATTAATATAATTTTTTAACGGAAATGGAATATAAATTCCATTTCCGTTAAATTTTACACACATGAAAGAATAATATAAAATAAGAAATTTCAACAGGAAAATGAGTTTATATACTAAAAATCCTTAATTCGCTGCAAGGAATAAACTACCTTTTCATTTCTCCGAAACTATTTTGATTGGAGGGATGAGAATCTTCTCTTGAAATAAAATGAAAAATTGAATATAATGTAAAACCAATTAAATTTAAAGTACCTAAAGGAGTATCTTTTCATAAACTTATTATAATGTTCTTACCGTTTATGAAGTTATTAGATCACTTTATATGATTTCTATTAATCTTTAAAGAAAGTTGGCTGAACTAAATTTATCACATTAACAATTCTTTCATCAAATGTTTTAAATATTTAATTCTATTTAAACTATAAAATTAAATCCTGTAAACTTGAAAATTGATATTTAACTTTTCCATAATTTAAAAAAACTGAACTTTTTGTAGTTAGTTTTAAAGTTTGAAATAAGGTTTGTTTGAAAATCCATTTGCACTTATAACGCTATTTAAGAAGTTGAATTCAGTGTCAATAATGAAATTGATTTTATTATACACTACATTATACAAATGCAATATATACATTTAAAATAAAGAATTGAATAAATAAATAATTATAAATTTGGGATTCATAAGAGAAAGGACAGTCCTTAAGAAATAGAAGTGTGTAACATTCAGAGATAAGCTCTTGGATTTTTCTTTTCATTTGTAAATTAAAACAACATCAAAAAGGTGCTTGGTTTTATTACATTAATTAATACATTAATCTCTAGAGATGAATATTATATTTTGAAAGGGGAAACTACATACAAAACAAGGGAGTACAACTACATACATAAACAGCGCCAAATTTATTCCTTCCAGCAATTTTATTTCAATGGAATTATGGATGATACGATATTCTTTTAAAGTAATCTTTGTATAAGGTTATATATGACCCCAAAAGTCTTGTGAATGGATGTAAGTACAGCTAAGGACTTATACAGAAATACATTTCATTTTAATAAGCTATATATAAAGAAGTGTAATTTTGCTTTAAAATATGATTAATTGCAACAATAGGTATTTCTCTGAAATAAAACTGGAAAGGAAAAGTTAATTATCAATTAAAATATTCTCGTAAACTAATTATTTTAAAATCTCAAGTTTATAAATACGGGTATCAATGATTAAAAACATCAATGTGAAGTCTGTATTAATAAGATGATAAAAATTAAAAGCAAGATAAAATCAACTTATTATAAATAATTGGAAGGAACTAAAAATCAATTTTAGTTGCTCCTATCAATTTATAATAAGTTGATTCTATTATTAAAATTACCATAAAATTTTTTATGATTAATGTTGCGACACATCTCATTGTGAATTATTTTACATCCTCTCAAATTTAATTATAGTTTATGCAACTAAATTATCTGAGCTATATTCACCAAAAATAAAAAGACGAAAATGCTTAATCTTTCTTGGTTAAAATTCTTTATCATACATTCTTATTTTTCTCCAGTTGTTAAAAACAATGAATTGAGCATCGCTGATAAGAGCCCACTATAAATATATCAACAAACAAAAAACGTATACTTTTTATTTTATTCATGGTTTACCTAATCATCTAATTTTAAACTCTGTTTCCATTATAATTAGAGTACAATAAACTAATTGGTAGCATCAAAAATTGCAATATTTTAAGTGTGGAATTATATCAAATATTGAATAATTTCCTCTCTTAAAAGGCAACTATAATCATTTTTAAATATAATTAGCGTTCAATGAAACCCTAACGATTGGTATAAAAATACAAACTTTGGAAGTAATTATCTTTAAAAAGCTTACGAAACTTTAAAACAATGAAACCTTAAATAAAATTATATATTTTTACATTAAAATTAATTAAAATGCAGACATAATAAGTGGCCGATATATTTAAAAAATGTATTATGAACCCAGTTTGAATAAAACTGCAAAGTATTATGTTTAAAAAAGACTATTTATTTTTTTCTTTTTCAATATATATTTTTCTTAGTGCTGTAAAAATGATTCTGAAATTAATAATTTTCTATTCTGAGAGTTTGTAAAGATTTTGTATACCATTCTTGAAAAATTAAAAAAATATTTCTTTAATTTTGCCTTTCAAAAAGATTTTCGAAAATGCTCGTACCTATAATATCATAATAATATCCTTAATATTTCTTGGAACAGAAAAAACTAATAAAAGCAAATCTCTTTATATTTTTAAATAATTCTCTTTTTGTTATAGAATTATTTTTGGTAATAGTATGCTTTTGTAACATTTTTGTTGACTTTCATAATATTTCGATGCAAAAATAAAACCAAATATTTTATTAACAACACATTAAAAAACAAATTTAAAAAAACATTCAAAGAATAATTCATGATTACTAATCTATTCTAAATTGCAGGTCCTGAACAAATTAGCCCTATTGAAAAAGTAACGACCATGAATTGACAATTAATCAAACCATTTCTTATTCCTCAGTTCCATTACAATAATATTTTAATGATAATCTGCACAGAGGGAGCCAGTTTCTGTCTTTCAAGACTAGAAAAAGAGAAGCATAAAACTGTATACGTGGGGCCATGGTAGATTATTGGTTAGGGTATCGGTCTTCCATTCGGAAGGGTGGGGTTCGATTCCCAATGACGCCAAAGACCCACCGAATACATGCGATATACGAGCTGGTTAAATCGGTAGAATCAAAAAGTCCTATGGTTGGTCGTTGAGCAGTTATACCATGACTGCAATGGTCTGGAGAAATTTACTGCCCCTTCAGCTCAATGCCAAAATTGAGGAAGTAGATCCTCAGGTGTTGTCATCTATTGGAGCATTTGATGAGCAAAAGTCGTACTTTCACTTTCATGATGTTCTGATTAAACAAAATTGACTTAAATTGGCATAGCCAAGGCATAGCGAGCTTGGCTTGTCCAAGTGTTATTAGTAACAACAACACAACATGTATGCACAAGAAAGCTTATTCTTTTTGCTTATGTCTCTGACATCTACCAATTATGCTATTTTCCTCTATTAATCAATGTGCTTCACTTTCACACTTGACAAATACATATTAATCTATACTTATTTTTGAATTAAAATCTAAAAATAGGATGATTTATTTTTCCTGCAAATTATTTAATTATTTATTTAACATTTATTTAAATCTGATATTTCCATAGAATATTTAAGCCTTTGTAACTTTAGAATATAATTTGAATTCTGCCTGATACTATAATGGTCAATTTATTACATTTTTATTTTAAAGCCAATTGTATAAACTTTTCCTTTAAAATAACATCTCAAGTTCAAATTAATTAATTTTTTACTGATAATTAATATAGGTTTTTATTATCATTTATTAAAAATCGTTAATTTTTAAGCCTTTGAAATATTATGAAAAGAAATTAAACTAACATCCAATTTTCATACACGGTTTCTACTATTTCTGTTGAGACAAGGTATATAAACTTAAGTATTGCACTATGTTTTCTTCACATAAATGCACAATCACTAAATTTATAATGATAAAATAATTATATTTACAGTTATTTGAGATTTGTTACTTAGCTACATAGGAAATCGCAGTTAATTTTAATGAGAATAAAACATGCACCATACACAAAACTTGAAAAATAATAACTTGCAAATAAATGCGTAGATATTGGAGGAAACATAGTATAAGTTCGTTATGTCCTAATAATTTCTTGCATGAGAAACTGATTCGTCCCAACTGGAGGCAACAACATAAAGTATTTAATCGTCACGATCTGTCATAAGAGTTGTTCCAGTTTATGCAAATCATTTCTTCATCAAGTGAAATGATTAATCACGACCTATTTCTGAACATAGTTGAGTTCTCTTTGATTTGAATAGGAAGAGTGACTGGCAATAAATCATGTCTGCCCTCTCAATTTATTCCTCACGGAGCACTAAACTATAGTTAATTAAAGCGGTTGCTTGATGAACAATCAAAATAAACTAAGTATCAGAAAAAATGAACAAAATAAAAGAATAAAATAACATCAAATTATAAAAGTAAAACTACAAAATATAAAAATAAAATAAATTTACTGCAATTTTTTTTTACCCTGTTTATGCAAATGGTAATTTTCTATAATATCCAAATTCCAATGATATACAAAGAAAATTTCATGGCTTATACATATTATTCATTTATATTATACTAAAAATAAACAGAAAGGTGGTTAAGTAGATAGAGAACATAAACAAATGGATGGTTGCATGCTTTCTCAATATACCTTAAAGACGGTAATTTTTAATTATTATTCATTCACATATCAATGAGCTCTTGTTTGAATAATAGTATTAAGGTATTGTGTTTCTGAAATAAAAAAATAATTATTTTAAAAGTCTTCAGACAAAATAATCACATTTTTTATTTCAATAAAATTAAGTATAATATAAATATTAATCCTATAATCTAAACTTACATCAATATTTAAATAAATATGTGATTTTTAAGCAACAAGATTCAATATACAAGAATATATACAAGATGGGCAAAAGCAATTACACAAAGTAGTTAAATTCTACGTTATATAAGAAATCCAGAGAATGCATATGCTTGCATTTTTGTGAACTAACTTTTTTGAAACAAGGAAATTTTTCGAGTGCTCTTCGATCAACGAATTTAGAAACGATTAGTTCATTTGATTATTTGTTTTTATATAAGCACAAAAAGTAATGCATTTAGCCTTTGTTTGAGCTTGCTTTATTACTTATCACCCTAATACCAATTACTATTTTGATATTTTGAAATATTTAGAAATAGAAGTGCTTTCTATAAGCTATCATTTTTAAATAGACATGTTAAAGAAATGAAAAATTGATCTCAATTTAATTATAATTAATCTTTAAGAATATGATGTGTTTTTAGTCAATTCACTCAGAAAAATATCATTTTTAACAGATATTATATATATATATCCTATTAAAATGAAATTTCTAAGTTGTGAAAATAATTTACGTCACTTTTCTTTAAAACCAAGTCAACTTACCTCTTCATTTTATTCCAGTTTTAATGCAGTGATCTACAATGCAACGACAAAAGTCATTAATGATTAAGATCAAAGGGAAAATTAGAATTCCAAAATTTCTAATAAACCCAAAGTACTTATTTATTTAAATTGGCTATTCCTTAACAAAGCAACCGTATGTTATTCTAGAGTAACTGTGAAGCCCATGGAAATGTAGAAATTTAATATGTGATTAATAACTTATTTGAAATCAGGTTTTCAGACTATTTATCCTTTATAATTAAATCTGACCAAAATTTGATTTATGCTTCTAACTAATATTTTTTTATTTCTGTTAGTAAAACTAAGTAATTTTAAACACGTAAATAGTTATGCAATCAGTAATTTTAGGTAATGAATGTAAGTGGAATCTCAATTTATAGTGAATATTTTTTGTAAACTCCTTTATTTTTGTAAACCATTTAATTCTGTTAAAAGATAATTAATTTTAAGAATGTAATTACTGGAATTTTTTACCTTTCCGGGAAAAGTTCAAAGTGCAAATGTTTCAAATCGATTAATTTTGATTAAATTTTCTTTAGTCATAAAATATGTAAATTCATATTGTTTATTAAAAGTAAAATAGAAAAAAAAAATTTTTTTCAATTATTTTTTTTTCGTAATCATCTTATACTAACAACATATGAATTTACATATGAAATTACATTATCTTAAAACAGTATTTAACCTTTGATCCCTAAATATTTCTAAATGGAATCAAATTAGAAATAGATATAGTTTCAAATATATATCAACCATACTATCAATGCTCAGAAAATTCCATTTCTTGAGCCTTCGCAATGTGGGAATACATAGTTGATAGTGAAATATTCTTCCAGAAAATATTTCATAAAGAATTTAGTACTAGAATCGCAGAAAGAAATATTTCGAAAGAATTTAGTACAAATTTCGCGTAAGAAAGCATTTTTTATAAAACAACAATAATTTTCTTAATCGCATATTACTATAAAATATATAAATATATTAACAAAGCAACCGCTATATTAACAAGCATTTTATTTATTTCTTCTGATATTATAACTGACGCGCGTTATATATATATATATAACTATTAAGAAAAATAATTTTAACATATTAATACCCTTAAAGAAATAACTGATTCCTTTAATAAAACCAAAACCAAAAGTCTTCAAAATGATTAAATGATTCATTGACACAAAAATTCCTTTCAAAAAATAGTATGTCATTATATATATATATATATATACATATATATATATATATATATATATATATATATATATATATATATATATATATATATATATATATATATATATATATATATATATATATATATAACATTAAGTATGTTATATATGTTTATATATGTTGTTAAGTATGTTTATATTTGTAACATTAAGTATTTCTTAACGAGCTGCAATGTACTTATTGGAAATAGAAATTCCGGCAAATAGTGAAAATAATACCAAATTTCTAAAGCAAGCAATATGAAATTATCAAAGACAAATATTTTGTTGTATTAATCATTATTCATTAAGTTTGGGTGAGTTCGTGTCAAGTTAATATCATTTTTATATAAATTACAATGAAAACCACTAGTTGAGAGAAGTCAGTATGGAGATTATTGATCGACACATTCCTTAATGCACCATAGAAATCCTATTTACTTTTAATTAATTATAGCCTTTTAATTAATTTTATAGTTTTGCTAATTTAACTTATTTTTTAAATAATATAGTGATTATATTTTGCATTCCTAATTAATAACCTTATACATGGTATCATAATATTTATAAGATTTTTCTACATAGTGATCTGTTCTTAATAGTCAAAAATGAACATTTAAGTAATAAAAGTTCATTGAGGCGTTTGATTTTTTTAAACTATTTAAATAGCGCCCACCATATCTAGTGGTCAGCGTGCCTTATTGCTCAAAGGGAGTCCCTGGGTTTAAATCCCAGTTCTGTCATGGATGTACTTTCTCTCCCTTTCTGTACAGTCTTTGTCTTTTCCTTGTAGGAATGGGTTGTGAATGGTTGCTTACCCTATAAACGAGTAACTCTGGCATTAGTGTATTGAAGAAGTCGAACTGCACACCAAATTGTGGTTCAGTTAGAAAAGTGGAGCAGCGCACTCCATGATGCCAGCCTAGCTGGCACAAAACAACAACACTTTAAATTTCTTCAAAACTCTTTACAATGGAAATGTAATGTTCATTACAGAGTTCTGTAACATTTTTTTTAGTTTTCCACAAGTTATATTCTTATTATTGTTATCAATTTAACAATCAAAACTTCTGCAGAAATCTTTTATCACAAGAATTATTGAAATATTCTCTTCATCACAGAGAGGTCTTTTCATCATATTTTCATGATTTAAATATTTTTAAATTTTTCCTAATTTCTAATAATATTTATTCGATTAAAGTTCCGAAATTTCAAGTTTTATATAGATCTCTTAGAGCGTGTCTGTAGTATTTTAAAGCACAAAACTATATATATATATATATATATATATATATATATATATATATATATATATATATATATATATATATATATATATATATATATATATATATATATATATATATATATGTATTATATATATATATACTCATTTTTTGTTATTTACTATATCAATACTAAAAGAGAAAACTAGCATTACATTAATAATTTTACATACTGATTAATTCGGATAATATAATATTAAGCTATGCGTATTCTATTACATTCTTACTTTTCATTTTTTTAATGACATTTTTTGATATTTTATAAGATTTTAATAGCTTTAACACATTAAATGTACAACATTTACATAACACTCCTCCTTTTATCAAATATGAAAAATATACTTAAAGAAAGCTATTAGAAAAGGTATAAATGATATTTTCGAAAGAAAAGTTTTGTAAAGATTTATGCATTAATAAAAATTTTTTGCAACCCTTGAAATCCTACCCAATAAATAAATTATACTGATTACAGTCTGAAAAAGTTGCGTTAAATAATGAAAGTGAGATACGGAGAGCGTCTTCTAAAAATACAAACTAATTTGAACTTTAAATACTCACTTCAATTAGGAAATTTTAATTAGTAAAAAAGGAAATAAAATTAATTAGTATACCTTCTTAAGTGTCAAAATAATAAATTCTTTGTAACAATTTTATCCTTCAAATTATATACATAATTATTTTATTTATATAATTGGAAGAACAAACACATAATAAATTATTTTTCTTATTTTATTTTATAATTTAATAAATTAAGATGTAAACAGTTAATGAAAACAGAAAATACAGACATTATTGAAAAATAAAAACAGATTACTGTACATAAGTTAATAAAAAGACTTAAGCTTCGGGCCATGTACCGATTGATATTACTAAATATGAAAGTATTGAATAAAGCGTCAAACACAAGCAATTTTTAATTAAAACTTTAATATTTTGCAAAAGATATTTAACATTATTATAATCAGAATACTTCTTCAAAATTTCCTGCCAAAGGCTAAGTTTTAGAAAATTTGAAATTATAATTTAATAATTAAATTTTGGACAAAATATAAGTAAATTCTTACCGAAACATGGATTACTTATTTTGGAAAAAAATTTTGAAACTTTGGTTGTAAAATAATTGCTAGCGATAACTAGTAAACTTACGTGTGTCGTAAATTGCAACGCGAAAATTTTAATTTTAATTTTGCATTTTATAATTTTAAACATGATATTATAACCATATTATATAAATATTGTAAGGCCTTAGCGCAGTTAAAAATTATAAAGTAAAATTAACTAATCTATTAAAAAGTCTTACATATTTAATCACAAAAATCTGAATACATATTTAAAATAATAAAAGCAATTATTTTTGCATCTGCACTTTATTTTTAATTACTTGATTCAAAGTTCTTTTTTTTCTGTTTACCATGGCAGAATTTTGTTTCTAATTCTGGAATTGGTTGGGTGCAAATGTGAACTGTTCAATGAAATAAAAGATTGAACATTCAGTTAGAAACTCGGCAAATATACCAAGTATTGAAAAAATAACGTCTGTTTCTAATAAAGATTTACGAAATAATAGTTTCTTGTTCCTTAATTTTTACTTCTCGGCTTTAAAATTAACAGAAGTAGCAAATGAAAATTATAACAATTTAAAGATAGGCTTAAAATTTAGTTTTCATCACCTTTTGGTGTTTGATGTTTAGAATATTTTATTCTCTTTGAATCCATTAAAGTATGTATATCTTAAAAATAAACAGATCTAAAGTTTAATTGCTTTATACCTGCAAAATTCCTACAATTTCTGCAACATAATTCTGAATTATTATACTAATTAGTTTTACGTGGACTTATCATGATTCCATTTTATATAACATACCAACACACATTCATCTCAAAACATAAGAACTTTTTATTCTAATTTTATTAGTCGGCACATAACTTAATCAAATCTGGTGTTTAAAAAAGGGGAAAATTTTCTTATTCATTTGGATATTCTAACCTGATATGGTCTTGAAATAAACTGAATTTATATTTTGTATACAAACAGCATACCTACCATATGTTCTATTCTTTAAACTTGCAGTTATTTCTTAAATAATACTATTGGGTTGTTCAGAAAGCAATTTCGTTTTACTCACCTGGATCAGCTTTTTGCAGGTAAAAACCAACCACTTCATGAGTATGAAATCGTGCTACTACCAGAAAGATACTAAAACCCATTGGAATAGAATGGGCAATATGCAATACCATACAATATTTATTGGAAATACTTTTTTCACTTTCATAAAAGAATTACTTTCAGAACAACCCAATAATAATAATATTTAATTTGTTAAATTGGAAAAGAAAATTAATTTGTTAATCTCTGATTTTTTTTATCATTAATGCTTTTGAATTTTGAGATTTTCACTTGTAGACCAGTCAATATTCGATTAAAATTTGCTTTATTTTCTCAAATCATGTTTGCCATAAAATATAAATTTGTAGGGAAAGGAAACAGAATAAAAATATAAAATTTAATAGCGAAAATTTAAAAATATATTAAACTAAATAATGTAAATAAGAAGTACAATCCAATACATTAAAAAACAAAATTCAAGTTTGTATTGTATCAATAATGTTAACAATTTTTAAAATTAAAATACAATAGAATCTAAAAGTCTACTTCGAAATTTAATCCAGCATTTCTTAATGGCAAAAATCGAGCTTGATTATCGAACAACCTACTAAAATTGACAAAAAAAAATTATGGTTATCAAATCCTTGAACGTTAAGCGTTTTGTATCTCTCCAGTACGTGTTGATATTTAAAAAATAATAAAAAATTACCAGAAAAAACGATGATTTCATGATGTACTCAAGTTCTTATGAAGCTTACAAAAAGAGATTGACAATCAAGAGTTATTTCAGTCTTTAATAGTGACATTAATAATTTCATTGACATATATTGTCGCAAAAAATCTCTGTACATTAAACTTGTTACATTTTTCTGCGATTGTCGGGTTCAAATAAGAAAAATAATTACCAACAAAAGTGTTCATTTCCTGACATAACAACATTTTTATTAATGAAATTCAAGGAATAAACTTAGCTTTTATGAGATCAGTATGCTGAAGTTATCCTCAATCTTTTCTATCAAAAAATTGTGTTAGTAAAAATTAAAAATACTGCTTAAACATCTGAGGCAAATATTCTTGTAGTAATGTTCGAATTCACATAAGAAAAAGAGTTAAAAGCATATGTATCGATTTCATAATTTTACTACATTCGCGTTAATAAGGTTCATACAATTAATTCAATTATTAGGTTTATTCGAGTGACACAAACTGAGCCCAACTTTACTCCAGATAAAGTCTGTCGTAAGGTAAGACCTTTCTACATAAAACTTGTATAAAATATTTTTCTATTATTGTGATGTTTAAATATTTTAAAAGTTGTAAAGTAAAAAAAGTTAACTCCCCAGATATTTAAGCAGATAGAAATGGTAAAAACAAACAATCCCACAAATAGCTCATTTTTATCACATCACAATTAAAAAGAGTTTTAAGAACCTGCTATGATAAATTGATAAAATAAAATTAGTTTAATGAAACTTTATGACTATAATGCTCTTAAAACACTTCTTATAAATATCATTTGAAAGGATGTTCATGGAACCTAGCTTATAAAACTAGTCCTTACTTTTCATAGGCATTACATAATTCAAAATGGTTCTTAGTATACATAATTATTGCGTAAGAAAATGAGAATAGTTTGACAATATATGAACGAAATTATTTTTCTAAAATATAAGACCATAAGATTAATTTTAATTAACGAGAAATCAATTAAAAGTCAGACTGATTTTAAAAGACAATTATATTTGAATTCATTAAGTTAATTTTACTTAAATTTAATTGCAAAAGTTAGCTTCAATTAATCAAAATAGAGCTTTCACGTTTGGAAAATCATCACCGAGAGTTAAATATAATCCTTAAAGGTTTTGTTTTTGTTCAAATCATCTTCACAATTTAAAATAATACTCAGATAAAGTGACATTCAAAATAAATTTTTAAAACTCAACTATAATTTGCTTAGCATGATTAACTTAAATAAATTAAATACAGATTTCTATAATTTATCCACGCTTAAAAAAGTAAAAAGTAGATCTTCTATCAGATAATTCAAATAATAACTTTTCCTAATTGCTGTATTATAAAATGTTTTCTCTGTCACCGAATTTGGATTCATAATAGAAGAATGTAAAAATACAATAGAAACTAAGTAAAAGAAATCTACCTTTTTTCTAAAATACCTACGCAAACAGTCTTTATTGATTTCTATTTATTGAAAAAATAACAATTTTTTTCTTTCTATAATGTGAAAGAAAGCACTCAAAAGAAAAAAAAATGGAAAAATAAATCATTTAAATTAAAAAGCAAATTAGCAATGTATCTTACTTTCACAAAAGTTCAGTCTTTTGTGTTAAATCATGTAAGCTAATTATTTTTTGGAATTTAAAAACGCATGTATGGAATAAAAATATTCAATATCTTCAATAAACAGCTGGGAAAAATATTTGCGATCTGTCACGTTTTTTTTAGTTGTTTACGTTTACTTAATTTATCCTTTTTTTTATTAATTAGGAAAAAGTATTCTTCTTAAAATATTTTATTTTTTTATCAGTTATCAGAAAAATCTGAAATTAAAAGCGTTTAATATTAAAGAAAAGTACATTAATTAACATTAATTATTATTATTATTGGTAATAATAAAATATTGATAATAAGAAACTAATTCGTTTTCATTATTAACGTGTGATCTCAGAAATACAATATTATATTTTTAACTGAAGAAAACTTATGGAAACAAAAATAAAAATAAACAGGGCGATAACATTTACATACTCTGTTGTTTATTTGAAAGTAGTATATTTTCTTTTAAATAAACATCAAAATTCAATGAAGTCAGTTGGTATCTGTGGTAATACACGATGCCAAATTATAAAAATTTTGATATTTTATTAATTAAATAATTGTAAAATCTTTTCTTCAAACAATTACTTAAGATAATATAAAATAAATTATTTTATAGTATAAAAGTAATAAAATATATAATAAAAGGGTTTAAATCTAATAAAATATCTTGTTTATACTTTAATCATGACATTTTCAATTTATCTTGCTTTAAGTAACAGTAAAAGTTTCTAAAACGTGTATGTCATAGTGTAAAACGACATAACCAAATCCTGGGAAATCAGGTGCTTATATATCTATTGCCCCTTTAAAAATTAAATAGTTTTTCTTTTCCTTTCAAACTATGCTGTTAGAAAATAAAGGAAAGGATGTAATGAAAGTTAGCACAATGAGAAAAGTGTAGTAAAAGAATAAATTTTTCCTTTTGGATAAGATGGGTGGTATATAATATAATATAATATAAAATATATAGTGTGAAGACACTACTATACCAATAGTTTCCTTACATATCTATATTTCTGTTTTAACGAATTGTACAGATTTTAATTTTGAATAAAACGTGCGTAAATCAAAATTTTATTTGCAAATAATTTTACAAAATTTTTAAGAAATATTTATGCAATAACAAATTAAAAAAGTAGCAATCGAAGAAGAATTAAGAGAGATCATCTGAGTAAGATCTAGTAAACGAAGTGTTTTTTGTATACGAAGAATACCAATAATAAGTTGTGAGATTAAAAAAATAAGTTTTATAAATCACCAAACAATACATAAAACAATACTAAAATATCACGAAAACGAAATTAAAACATTTGCAGAATGCTTTTGCAAACTCTTGAGATAATTAAATTTCTTCTTTTACTAAACATAATTTTTTTGCAGTTATTGAATAACATCTAACTTGAATTTGATTTTAATGGTATTTTTGAAAGAATTATGTATTTAAATCATTTACAATTTAAATAGTGCAACTAAGTTTAACTACACAATTATAAAATTTAAATTAATTTTCATTGATATATTAACTAAAGTAAACGTATCAACGAAAATAATTGTAGTGTTTTTTATTGGTTTAAAATTTTTCAATAACTTAGTCATATTACTGATTACAAAAAAAGTTGTCTTGAAAAAATTTTTAGATTTAAAATATTTCTGTGAAAAAAAAAATATTTCTATTGTAACAATTTCTTCTAAAAGCTAATTAAACATGATAAAATAGTTTGCTCAATCCAATACTTTTTAAGAACAAAAGTAGTAGAGATTTATTTAATAGAGCTAAGTAAAAATTCACTGTCTAAAATAATTGAATTCACAAAAAATGTATAACTACTTTTAATTACAATAAAATAAAAACAAAACTGGAGAAAAATCAAAATTACATTACATTTGTATATTGAGCTTCATTCTAAAAGTATTACTAAATAAAATAATTTATTTTCCACAAGAAAATGAAAAGTTAATAAGTTATTTTTCATACAACTTTATTCTGCATGATTTCTCCCATGTCAAGGGTCATAGTGGTGTGTATGGAAATGAAAGAGCGGATTTCCTGGCCAAATCTTATCTTTCACTTCCAAATAAAGTGGATACCAGCTGACCCAAGTCTTTTTTCAAAACCACTGCCAAAAAGAAGATAATCACAGAATGGAACTCAGATTTTGTGTCCTCTCCTAATTGTAAGTGGACAAAATATTTTTTCCCATCAATTTCCATCAGAATTAAGAACTACTGGTTCTACACTGACTTTAAAATTACGTAATTCCTCACTGGACATGGGAAATTCAATAGCTATCTTCACCGTTTCCCAATTAAAAACAGTGAGTGTTCATGTGCAACTCTGGGAGTGTGACAACCCTTCTCACATTCTTCTTGAATGCCCATCTGTTTCAGAAGAAAGCAACGAGCTTTGTAAAGACTTAAATAACAGGTGGCCCCCGATTTTGGTAGACCTAGTAAAGAAAGGGAATTTTGAATTTTTTTAAAAATTTATCCATGCTGTTATCTAATTCTTTTTTATTTTTATCTCTTTTTTTTCTCTCTGCCTTTTTTTATTATTATTATTTTCATATCATGGTTTATTTGGAATTGTTATGTAGTATATTTGTTGTACCTTCGGGCCCTGTGTAGTATTCCTTGGTGCACAGGGAGATATTTTTGTTTTCCCAAATAAAAAAAAATATGAAACACCTATATATTAATTAATGTTTGTATATTTTATGTATTCGATTATTCATTTAAAAGGAAAACTGTAATTTTGAAATGTATTTTTAAATTAATTTCTTTTGGAAATGCAGAAATTTGTATTTCAGCACTGTATTTTCTGTCAAATTTTATTGTAACGAAGTCGGACAGTAAAAATAGTGTATAAGTTTGCATAGTCGCAATACTATATTTTTTTAAAAAATATGTATAGATATATTAAAATATATTTGAAAAATGAACACTTTTTTTGCGATCTGTAAATATTTTTCCCATCATTATCTGTTATTTAAAAATATTCTGGTTCAACTAGATAGTATCTGTTTTCATTTATTTAAGTATAAAAAATTATTTAAAACAATCTGTTATAGTAAATACTACAATTTTTAAATGATGTAATGTATTTATCTTACAAGAAAAGTGTCACTCTATTTTAATTCAAGAATAAGACCAAAACAAATGGAGTTCTTTTGTATGTGTTTTTCCTTCATTACCACTTAAAAAATATGCTTCTTAATATAAAATTATTTTATCTATTTGGTATATTTTTGTCCTAGATAATTTCAAGTATTCTCAATTATTTCCTTTTTTTTGCAAAATTACCTTATTTTAATTCTAATTACTAGAAAGAGTATCTTTTTCTTCTTGCTAATGATTAAATAAGAAATGAAATCTTAAAGATACAATTCAATAACTAATTAACTCATTTCTGTTCGTCATTTTAATTTAAAAATATTTAAGTCATAAAGTCAATTATTCTAATGCGGTGACACTTGAAGTATTTGTCCAATTATTTATTCCAAATGCAAATTTTAAGAGCTAATACAAGTTTTTATTTAAACATTTTCAAATATATTTTTGTTGCAAAGGAAATTTATATGCTAATTATAAGCATTTTGAATATATCATTTGTTTTTATAAGTCTTATTTTTCTGTCACAATATTTAATTTAATTGTACTTTGAAACATTTTTTCACAAAAATATTTCAGACCTTTGTCAAATACTAACACCTTTTGAAAATATTAAAATACATTTAAAAATAAAAAATGTTCTTTAATTATGACCATTGAAATTTATATATTCAATAAAATTAAAAATCATTTTATTGTACTTTGTTATTTTAACTCATAATTTTTGATGTTATATTTTCCTATAAAACGTAATTATTTTAATAGTTGGAAATATATTACATATTATTAATATTTAGGAATTAAGAATTTAATTGATTACAAAATAACTAATAAAATCTAATTAACTGCATATAAATACTTAAAGGACTAATTTTATATTTAAAACATTTTGCATAATTTTTTTCAAATATTCATGAAGAAATAAAGAATTTATTATTTTACTACGAATTTTCTGAGATTCTAATGTCCCCCTAAGAATGGAACATTCCATTGTAGATCTACCCATAGTTTTATAAATAAAATAAATAAAACAGGCATTTATTTAACTTTGATATTTTTAAGACAGCAAATTCTTTTATTCCCTGAATGTTAAAAAAGTCTTTGTTTGGAAACATCATTTATATATAATCAACTTACAAGAACTTTTTATTTACAGAAAACAGCATAAAATATTCGGTATTATTACAACCATACTGTCGATAAACACCCTAATACTGATAGTTTATAACATAAGATATAAAGGAGAGGAAATTTTCTGAGTGCTTCAATTCAAGTTTAGGACATTTGTTTTAACTTTTTCTTTAGCATTAGTATATGGAATTTTGTTTTTATTAGAATATAAAAACAAAATCTTAATAGCTACTTAACAAGTAAATTTTCTTCCACATATCTCATCATACTTTAGAATTACCTATCAGCCAACAAAATATTTATTTTTTTCTATCTATAAAAAGATCTATGCTTTCTCAAATAGTTTTAAGCACTGCCTATAGATTAATATTACTATTACACCACTGCAAAAGAAAGTAAATTGTGTAACTTCTTTGTGGGAAAACTTTTTGACAATAATTTACTTCTAATGAGAATAATCTAATGGTATTTTTCAATAGATGTCTCTGATTTTACAGAGACATGTATTGAAAAATAATATTTAATAAGCAAATACAATTACCAAGAAACTCATCTGATAAAGAGTAGTTTTTAAAATATTGTAAAAATATATGAAAAAACCCTAAAATATTCATACAGTTGTTTTGAAAATATTATAATATTTATTAGAAGATTGTGATTTCCCTTTTATAAAAATTTACTGTTAAAAACCATGAAGTGTTAAACACCGTGTTAAATTTTCATATTTAAAATTCATGTTGTCTAATATAATTCGAAATTACCGACCAAAAAACATTTTTGCTTCTCTTAAGCTGCTTACAAAATATCATAAAAGTATTTTATTTTACACTAGACGTTTAACTGATTTTTGATAAATATTGTATTAAAATATTTTGATACAAGAGTAATCAATAAAATCAAATCCATATTTGTAATATGTAATAATTTGCTTGTCATTTATTAAACTCAATAAAGGAACAGCTATAATTTAATGCGAAACTATAATTTAATGCTATAATTTAAGCTAGCAAATACGACGTAACAGTAGTTTCACAATTTGTCAACAGAACTATAAAATTGCTTTTCATAATAATCTTAAAATGAAAATTAATTTGGATGAATCGTTTTGAATGTACTAAATTAAAATGTCCTTCAGAGATTTTAAAATTAAATGGAATGCTCCATTCATTAATTATCTGCTATGTACCAACTACAAAATCCTCAATTGATAACATAAAAGATTTTAAAATTTTAAAAATGGTGGAGATATGAACTATTATAATAGCATAAATTTCAACTGCTTAAAATCTGTAGTCAATCATTCATTTTAATTATTTTTATCTGTAAATAGCAATCAACATTTATGTTCAAATTGAATGAAAGGCATTAAATGAATTAAGATTTAATTTAAAATCCACTTTTATATATAGTTTAATTCATAAATATCTTCCCATACAAAAATTTAATTTTCAATTGCTGTCAGATTTTCGAAATCTCTCTCTCTCTCATTTATATTTACTTTACTTTTATTCTGACCTGATCCATCATAGTAATCAATTAACTTCTTCGTTATTTCCACTTCTTTTATATAGTAACTATTTCAAATTGATGTGGTAAATAAATGATTAATAATATGTTTTTAAATATTTCATGGTATTGACTTCTATATTCACTAATGAAGTTTGTAATTAGATGTTAATTTTATACTTTTGTCCCTGATTAATGTGCTTTGCTGATTATAATAACATAAATGATTATAAAAACGAACTTAATAAAAATAAATCTATAAATATTAGTAAATAATATTTAGAGATAAAATTAATCATTTACTAATTGTAAAGTAACATATTTTATTATAAATGTCCCATCTAGAACGAAAATGGTTTTAAGTCGACATCATATATCATACCAACATATGATATCATATATATATTATATCATCCTACTACAGGACAAAATATATCATATCATCATACTTTTATTAACTTAAATAATTAGTTGTAGTAAATATTACATGTAAATTAAGTAATTTCTTATAATGTGTAGGTGTTAGTATGGGATATATTTTTCTAGTAATGTTTATTAAACTTATTTCACTTACTATAAAATAACTTATCATTTCATGACTTCAATCAAGTACTCTTCATAATACAATATTTGAACTTGTACCAAATATTACATTAAAGAACGACCGATGGTTGATGGTTGAGTTCCTGAATCCTAGGCTGTTGGTCCTAGGTTCGGACATGGATGTTTGCTTCTTTCTGTGTTTCTCTGTCCTTTCTTATAAGCTGACGTATGAGTGTGGCCCATCCAATAAATGGGTTTGTGGTGGTAGGGCATGGATAGTACTATTCGTCTCCGTAACTTGGTTCACAGGTAATTTGTTCACTCCTAAACTATTGGTCCTATGTTCGGACATGGATGTTTGTTTCTTTCGGAGTTTTTCTGTCCTTCCTTTTGAGATAATGTATGAATGTAGCCAATCCTAAAAATGGGTTTGTGGTAGTAAGAAGTGGATAACACTATTCGTTTCCGCAACTTGGTTCACAGGTGGCCACAGGGTAACATTTAATGAGTAGTAGTTTTCGGCCTTGTTATAATGAAGGCTTAGTCACCCAGTACCCGCCGTTATTTTTTAAAAAAAAAGTTGAATCTACTTATAAATGTAGGACAAAGATAGAGTGGTGTAATTAATTCTATATACTTATCAGCTAAGCTTTCTTTGGATGATTCATCTCTCAGTTTGCTCACAAAGACTTGAAAAACAGATTTCTTTTATGGTTAGAAAAACAATTTTTAAGTGTAGAGACTATAGTGATTCTTGATTCATGTACATCTCAATGTTAAAATGTTTCATATATGTTGATAAGCATGAAATATACACAAGAAGAAACAAGCATAAATAAATGAAAGTAACACTGAAAAATAATGAGGTACAATATAAACAAAATATTATTTGATTTACATGAATTTTAAAACTTGACTGTAAGTAATATTTAAAAAACTAAATATTTTTAGAATGCATTATTTTGAAACATTTTTTTTTTAAATTTTTCTTCCTTCTGATTTTTTTATCCAAAGACAATTTTTTGATTTATTTAATGACATTTATGTAATATTATAATTTATATATTGTATAAATTACACGTAATAATTTAATAGAGAAATAGTTAAGCGTTGTATTTCTTAAACCATCCATTTTGAAATAATGTAAAAAATATATATTTCTCGTAAAGAGAAAATCATTTTTAGTTACTAATAAAAAAATTTATTTTATAATGCGTTTTAAGATTCTAAGAATTGAATGAGTTCATAACAACTTGGCATTATGTTAATTAATTTTATTTTCGATCCAAATCTTTATCTGTTTCCATCGAAAGAAATTAAACTTATCAAATATAAACTTTATCTAAGGGTGTTCAAAAGAAAAGGTACAAATGCCATAACAACGTATTGGTTAAAATATTATCTATGCTGCTATGAAAAAGCTTAGCGAGATACATAGAAATGAAATTACAGTCTACGTAGTAGGATTGGAGCATGCGCAGGAAAGAGCAGAGGTTATTATCAAGAGTATAATCCAAAGGGTGTGAAAATACGCAAAAGATACGAAAATTTCTAAAGTTTCTTTTATAATTATTCAAAATATTTATCATGCAATGATTGAGAATAAGCAGTTATTCAACTTAGAACAAGTTTTCAATTGTTAGAATGGTTTTCAATTGTAGAGACTTAACTAGAAATGGAAATACTATCTATTGAGAAAGATTCAAAATAAGTTTCTCTCAAAACCTTTTTATTAGAATTTCTAAAGAGCTACGAAGGAATGGCTCGAATCGTTATTTGTTTTTTAAAGCAAATGTTTTTTTTTCTGTTGTGTAAGAACTGTAAACATTTAGATTGTTAGATATTGAAACACGTTTATATACTGTGTTGTGTAACAACTTCTACCAACTTTTTGTTTTCTATTTTCGATAGTAATATATGACATTAGTAATAATCTCCATTGAAATTTGCTTTGAAATTTTCCTAAGTAAGGTTGAAATATAGATAAGCTGTTTACAATATTTGTCATCTGCTTCACGGTATTGAAAGTTTGGAAGAGTTCCTTGCAGAGTAGTTGTTCATTATTTGAAATTGAAATTGTATTTTCAACAGTATCAACTTATCACCAAAACCTAATACAGACATAAGATATGTGTTTGTCACTGATAAAAACAATGATACAAACCGCTAATGAGGGAAAATATTGGTTCCGTATTGGGACATATTTGATATTTCCCGAGGTTAAATAAACAAAACAACTAGTTTCAATGAATAAGTCATTTCCGTTTAATTGTATATTAAATGTTTACTCAAACTTGAAAGAACTCCATATCTGAAAATCTTATATTTTATTAAGTTTGAAACTTTTTAATCACCCAAAATTATATATATTTCAAAATTTTTCAATTGAATAAAAACTATTTTTTTTATGAAATCATTTTTGAAAATTTTTGCACAGTTAACAAGTATACGATCCAATTATTGTCTCTATTAGTATTAGGTAATTCAGAAGTTATTTGAAGTTTAATATTAAATTTACAATCATTTAGTCCATTGATAACATCGTTTATTTTTCCTTTTTTTTTTATTTCTAAGCATTGTGTAACTGCAATACTTATAAAATTACTCATAGAAGCTAAGTTCCAGATTGCTTTCAAAAGTCAATTTTTTCAGCGAATTAGGAAGGTAAACAGTTGATAAATTCATTTGTACGTAAATGGACAAATTGCGTACAAAAGATCTAATGCGGATGAAGACGCCATCTCTTCTACTGTAGGATAAAATTCAAGAGTGTCGTAAGTGTTTCCTGTTAATGTCGCCATGGTTGAACTAGATCATTCGGTCTATGAAACATAATGTGGTGATTTAATTTGTGGCAAATGAGGCATTTTTTTCAATTCCTAATGGTAGTAAATGATATAAATATGTAATTTATATAAAATATTCTTTCTTTCTAAGAAGTTCATATTTTTTTGGATTCATATCTAGTAATTTAAATCGCTTATAAACTGTAAATGAAGTTTTATGACAAATATAAAACATTTTCTAAGAACTAGCAGGAATTTTTATCTTTGAATATATATATATATATATATATATATATATATATATATATATATATATATATATTCAAAGATTATATATATATATATATATAACAAGAACTACTATAAACTACTTTTGATTTTTTAAAATATTTTGAATAGTAGATTCTGGCGCATGACTGATTATCTCAATAAACTTCAATATTTATCAAAACTTGGTATATTTTGAAATGTAACGTTCTAACCAAATTATGTAGTAATTTAAGAATTAATATATTTAGAAATAAATGATCTGATAAATTATTATAAGTGCTACATATGCTGCATTAATACCACTTAAATCAGAATGTGGTATAACTGCAAAATTTATTTTCCTCATATACGTGTCAATCAAAATTCTTTCATTTTCTTAGTGATCCATCTGTACTTTCATAAGCAATTAGTGAATTTTATTAGATATTTCAATTTTTGGTGGAAATAAATTAAACATTTCTGGAGTGTCTATTAACTAGGGGTGGTAATCAGTTAAATTTTCAAAGTCAGTTTTAAAATTATTAAATGGATTAAATGTTCCATCAAAATTCAGTAATAAAAGATAGTCGAAAAATATGGACTTTAAAGTTATCATCCTTAGCGTTTGAATCAGTATTCTTATAACTAAATGCAATTTTAATTCAAGAAAGAAGATTTAAGTATGTGTCTTGAATGATTTTTTTTTCCTAATATTTGCAAAATTGCATCAACGTCTGCAAAATTTTCCATCTTTGACAATTTCCTAATTTTAATTTCTGATTTTGTCTAAATTAGCAATATTTTTGAAGGACTCCAATTTGCATTAAAATGAATGCCAAATTGTTTTTTGAAAATTAGAGTTTCCTTGGAAAAAAGGTGGTGTTCAATTTTTTTTACGTTTCACTTTTAGCGGTTTCACACAATCGATTCTAGCTTTCGTTTTTTACTCTGGTAGCATACCACATGTTGAATGTTACTGTGGGTTGAGTTGTGAAGGTAATATCGAGTAATGAAAGCATGCTTATAAACAAATATCGATCTATTTGAAAGATTCATGACATAGTTTGCCTAAGTAGATTGCCAATATACTGTTTTCTTCCATGTTTTGAGGGAGAATTGTCATATTACAGGTAGGCGAAGTCAAAGCACCGGTTAATTAGATTTACTTTTATATATCTTCTTCTTCAGCACGACAGCCCGAGGTTGTCCAAGGCTTTCCTCAGAATACTCCCCCATTGTGTTCTCCGGGATGCGACAGTTTTCCAATTTTTCACTTTCAGTACTTTAAAGTCCTCATCTACACAATCAGTCCATCTAATATTGGGCCGATCCCTACATGTGTTTACAGTGGGCCTATAATTAAAAATTCTTGAGGTCAAAGACGAGAAGTCCATTCGACAGATGTGTCCTGCAAATCTCAAGTGACATATTTTAATATAATTGACGATGTCAGCTTGCATAAAAGGTCTGTAGTGCTCGAAATTGTATGTGTTTCCAAACTCCATTCTCATTTACAGCACCAAAAATCTTTCTTAGGACTTTTCGTTCAAATATTACAATTTGATTTGACTGAGTCTTTGTTGGTGTCCAAGTTTACCATCCATAAGAGAGAATAGGTCTTATGATTGTTTGTATAGCGTGATTATTATAAATCTTTTGATCAATTTCGATTTTCAGAAAGTTCCCAGTCCATATAAGCAGCGATTAGCATCAAGAATTCTTCTCTTTACAGCACAACTTATGGCATGATAAGAATCAAGGTTTGAACCTAGATATGCAAAATTGTCAACCAGTTCAACTTTAAGATTTTCAACTTAAAAGGTCCCAGGGCCAGGGCTCACAGGTGATACAAAATTAGTTTCTTTAGCTTTAATTCCTACACATTTTTTGGAATCTTTCTCATAACTACTTTAACCAATTCCTTACATCTTGAGCATAAAATTTAACTATCTCTTTCAAATTATATTTTTGTCACATAACATGTAACTACTTCGACTATAATTTGCTACTTTATTCATTTTCCATTTATTTATTTATCTTCTTAGTTTTTGTAACTGTGCATTTTTTGAGACATTCTGATCTTTTCCATTTAAAAAATTGTTCTGTCAGTGTTTCTTATATATTACATAACATGCTTACTTACATATATTAAACATTTTATTTAATATACTTTTAATTTAAATGAAACATATTTATGTTATTCTATTTCAATTTTAGTGATGTATGTGAAATTATAAGAATTCATACGGAGAGCAAAATGTTTTGTCTGAGATAGTAGTATTGGATTTCGTTCACAGATTCCCTTTTTGATTCAAATAAAAAAATATGTTTTAGAAATTATTCGGAACTTATTTTCCGAATTTCTAAAATATATTAATTAAGAAATAGTTGTAAATAATCATTTTAAATTACCATATTCTCTTTTTTCTGCCCACAAAATAAAGAGTTGATAAATAATCAATAATGAAATCATAAAACTGACAGTTAATCTCCAATATTATTAATAATGTTCACACTTTAAAGCTGCTGCGCAGCTGAACATCTACAATAAATTGAAAAAGTTTAAAAATCAATAAGAATTAAAAATATAAAACTGCCTTGAATCGTCACTTATATTCAAAACAATAAATATTTTCTATTGTACATAAATTTTCAAAGATGCAAGTTATTTTCTATTACTTATATTTTGGTCCATTTTAAAAAAAAGTTATTTAATTAGAGATTTTAACACTTGAAATATATGTCTATTACAACTTACTTAAAGATATTTCATAATTTTGAAGTACCTTCATCATCAGTTACTAATTAAAGGAACATGATATGAAAATTGCATTAAAAACAAAACATCAAGTTAAAAACTTATTTTTAAGCACATGACACTTCATATACAATAATTATGTTAAATTCAATTTATCATACTAATAATTTTGAAGTTTAAAAATGCTTGTTTTATAAATTTACTCCCGTTTAGAGTTAAATGTGAGCATGTTAATTTTTTAATTCAGCCTTTTATCTTGCAACATTTGAAAACTGGACTGTAAGATTTTACAAATAAACATTGTATTTCCTAATGAAAGAAAAACAAATTAAAAACTGCTCTTTTAAAGAATTGTTACTCATAAATATTTTCATGAACATTTTTATAAAGACACTAAATATTTTAACTTTAATTTTTCTAATATTAACCTTTAGCTAATTCATATGATACGTCACAATATGTATAAATTTTCATAAAAACTACAGATATTTCTAAATTTATTTTATGTTAATGCATTTCCTTTTTTTCTTAGAAATACTTTCTATTAAATTACTAAAATAAAGAAATTTTTGCTTTGCTTAGAAATGCTTGAGCAGTGAGAAAAATATTTTCTCAGCATTTAAGCAATTTTTTTTTTGCTTTAACCTACTTGCAGTATATTTTTTTTTATTTTTGCATTTTCCTTTTGTTTTCCCAAATCATTGATTAATTGTTTCAGTCAAAGTTTTTATAAAGTTCTAATTAGTAAAAATGCCATTTGGTTTACCTAACACTAAACATTCTTACACGCATGAATAATGAATTAAAGAAAGTTATTCATTTTTTAAAAAAAGATTTCTTTTGAATTATACTTTTTTCTTTATGTTAAATCTCTTGTCAATATTTATTTTAAAAAAATAAATATTGACAAGAGATTAATTAAATTTTTCGTAAATAACAGCTTTTAAAATTAAAATTGTTGTTTTTAACCAAACACGCATTCTTATAAACTAATTTACCTTGATTAACAATAAATTGTAAATTATGCGACATGCTCTTCATGCAAACAAAATTTTAATTTTCTATTCATACATTCTATAAATTTCAAAAAATTAATAAGGATTTTTTATTTATTATCTTCATACAACTACTTAATTCATATGCTCATAAATCTGCTTGTACATAATCATTCATTTAAATTTATATATTTATTTTCATCTACATATTCCAAAATACAATTTTCAAATACATATTAATTTATAGTTATGAATAAATTTGTTTTAAAAGATGTAATTTTTAATACAATTAAATCTTTAAATCATAAAAGTATTTTATAAATTAAATTACTTAAATTTAAAACAAATATATATGATGATACATATTTAATATTAGTTTTAATTATATATTTGAGATGTAAAATACAGATTTTTAAAAGTCTTATTCGAAGTAAATGATTTAATAAAGGTAAATTTACGAAACAATTCTGTACAAAATGGTTTTAATTTAATTGTCGTAGTGTAAAACGACATAACCACACCCTGGGAAAATAGATATGTATATTTTTACTGCACTTTACATTTAAGTTTCCTTTTTTTTTTTTTTTCGGAAATATCAGAACAATTCCTTCCCCTGATGTCTGGTCACAATAAAACGTGATCACTCTATATTCATTAATCAAAATTAATCCTTTAAAATATATTATGAAATATATGTCCTTTGTATATATACATGAATTTATATAAATATATGTCCTTTGTATATATACATGAAATATATACATGAATTTCTTAATATTTATACCTGTTATTATCTACAATATTTTTGTATGCCATCTGCATGTAAAGGAAGAGAATTTAGAGAATTCAGCCTTCAGCCATTTCAGAAAAGCCATACTTTATTCCAATGTGGTCAACATTCCCTGTTGAAGCAGGCCACGATGGCATATCATTTGATTTATTGAGTTTTTCCTTTTTTTATTGTGTATGGTTTTCTAAGTGATTAAAAATTAAAATTTTAAATTTTTTGTAAATTTAAAATTTTCGATTATATATATATATATATATACATTTATATATATATATATATATATATATATATATATATATATATATATATATACATTTATATATATACAGCACATGAAATGAAAAAAGGCTATACCAAATAATATATATTATAGGCAATCTAACCAACGCAAAAGCAATTAAAGAGATATAGACACCAGTTTAAATAAGATACAACATTAAGAAAAATTTAACTAGAAAAACAAACTTTGAAAATCACTGAGAACAATTAAGCAATATATAATAGAAAGGATAGGAGGAAAGCATAAGGAGGTGTCTTCATTATTAAAATAAAAAGTACCTTTAAATAACTTTGCTTGATATACGTTTTGCTTTAATTTTTGATATAAGAATATTTATGCTTCTTTCTTTATATGTAAGCACTTTTCCTGGTCATCTTCCTCCTGAAGAAGACGTGTTCCTTATGGTTTGCACCCATTCTTTATCTTTTATATTGTTTTATTCTTTACAGTGAATTTCAAATTCGGTCTAAATAGTTTTTGTTCTTTATGCTGTGTGTGTGTGTGTGTGTGTGTGTGTGTGTGTGTGTGTGTGTGTGTGTGTGTGTGTGTGTGTGTGTGTGTGTGTGTGTGTGTGTGTGTGTGTGTGTGTGTGTGTGTGTGTGTGTGTGTGTGTGTGTGTGTGTGTGTGTGTGTGTGTGTGTGTGTGTGTGTGTGTGTGTGTGTGTGTGTGTGTGTGTTTGTTTTTGCTTAAATCCATTTGATTTGAAAATTATCCCAAAAGTCCTTAACTAACTAACTAAAAGAACTTAGCTAATTTCAAATAAATCTATCCATATAAAATTCCATATAAATGGTGTTCATTCAAATTAGAAAACAAAACAGTTTATTATGCATTGCAGCAATCATTTTCAAAATTTATTTCCATTATGTTCATGATAATAAAATTTAGACAGTATTTATGAATAATATTATGCAAACTTATAAATATATAAGCAAAATAAAAATATTTTCATAAAATATCAAGTATATAACTTATTAATTGAATAATTTTAAGTGACGTTAAAAATTCAATGTCTTAAAAGAAACTTATTCAAACTCTTTGTCTGAATAATTTATTTAAGAAATAAACATAAAAAAATAAAAATGAATATATACTTTTTAATTTAATCACCGTGGCAGATATGTATTCATGTGTATGTGTGTGTGTGTGTGTGTGTGTGTGTGTGTGTGTGTGTGTGTGTGTGTGTGTGTGTGTGTGTGTGTGTGTGTGTGTGTGTGTGTGTTATTAAAAATCTATTAATATTTCATTTATTTTATCTTCCTTTTATATTTAAGTGTCCTAGTTCACTAAGTTACGTATCCTAAATCACTGAATAAATACTTAAAGAAAAGTGGTAGAATGTTATTTTTGCAAATATGTTATTTGAACATTTTGAGTCTCCGATCATTCTTTACCAAGAACAGCATTTGAAGATGCTTGATCTAGTTATTACTATTTAAAATAAATGGCACTTTTTATAATACAAACTTCAACATGAAAACATTTTTGTATGGTATAATATTTTAATTTCAACATTTGATTCAATTTTAAAAAAAAACCTATAAATTTTTTATCATTAATGTTAATTGTTAATTTCCTTATTCATTGCTAATTTCAATTTATAATTTATCTGACAGTTTTAAGTGATTAATTACTTTTGCAAAAGACGTCGTTTCAATCAGTAAAAGTTTATTAATTAAGATATTACAAGACAAAAATAATAACTTTGAAAAATTCCACAAATATGGCTATTCACAAATATTTTCTATAAATTTCTTAAAAATATTTTAACTCTCTTAATTTTACCTTCATTTTTGTATATTTTCTACTAACAATTAACTCACGTTGCCCATGATAGATTTTTTTATGCATGAGAAAGATATTTCCTATGCTTTTATTTAAATTGTTTCTCCTTTTTTTAAAAAATTCTCCCAATTAAGCTGTTTAAGTAAACAAGTTTTTTTTTACATTGTTTACTAAATGAGAGAAGAGAAAAAATATTTATTTCAGCATTTAAGCAAAATAGATTTTTTTATTCCCATATCAGTTAACTACTTTAGTTTTTAATCATTTCATGTCCCTGTTATGTATTGCAATTCACTGACTAATTGTTTGACAAAAGTTTTTATAATACTCCAATTTGTAAATGTGACATTCAGGTTACGTGAAACAAGCGGCATCACTTTCGCAGATGTGGATAGATAAATAAAAAGTTGTTTTTGCTCTTTTTTAAATAAAGAAAGATATGTGAATCATATTTTTTTCACACATACTAAATTAAGTATCTCACAATTATATTCTTCAGATTAAATGTTTTTTTTTTGTTTTTTAAGGTATTTTTTAGAATTTTTACAATGTAATTTTGAATAATATATATATTTGAAATTTCTAAATTGTTCGTATCTAGCGTACATTTTTCAATATTAAATAACTGTTTGCTTCACTTGATTTTTACTTTTCAATTTCCTTTAATAAGGTATTCATATAAAAATGCATAACTATACATTCTTTTGCAATGTGCAGAATGTTGCAATTCAAGATTCTGTAATTTTATATTAATAAAATTCTCCGCTATAAATTAATTCAATTTTAATTGTTCTAAGAATAATCTATATCCCTTAAATATCATTAAGGAGCAGGAAAATATTATCAAAATTTATAAACTAAATATTTTTAAAAACTTCAAAGTAATGATACTTCATATAAAATTCAGACTTTGATGATAAAAACTAATAATTATATCTTGACCTAAGTATTTTCTTCTGAAACGCTGTGTAAAAGATTGAGAAATATCTATTTTACTCATTATTTTAAATCTTGGATTTAATGTTTACGATTATATCTGGTAGGCTATATTATGCATTTTTTAAATATAATGCTTTACCTTATATCTACAAATATAATTTTCAAAACATTTTTATGTAATATTCTTGAATTTCAAATCTTTGAGAACTAAAATTAAAATTTTCAGTTAATAAACAAAACATCGTTATCTAGAATTCAAAATTGAAGAATGTTTCCCAAAAAAACTAATAGATTTCTAAATAATTTGTTTTTACATTGTATGAATTTATTGTTAAAAAATTCTTAAACCGTTGTTATTCAAATTTAAACTATTTTGAGTACTAAAAAACACACATCTTAACAATTATTTTGATATCGGAGATTATATATGTTTTTCATGTTATGTGAAATTACAAAATGCTCACTCTTGATTATAATGCATAACATAATATTTTCATTATCAAATTACTCTCTACCAAATGTACACCAAAAGTTTATTCATACCAGTTTTATCTTCATTTACATTAAAGGTTTTCCTTTCCTTTTCTAATTTTAACATTTTATAGTAAAATGGTTTAATTTTAATTTATATTATTACAAAATAAAAATAATAATTAATAGGGTGACATTTAAATGTTAATGTTATACTTGTAGTTTGAGGCAAAAATTATGTTTGAAAACTTATAATTCCCTTTCCTATTTAAGTAAACTTATTTTTTAAATTTCTGTTCAATATTTTACATTCAATTATCATATTATCATGCAAATATTTATCTAATTATTATTTGTTATACTTGAGAAATTTATTACTGCTATATAAATTTATCAAGCAAGTTTTAAAGAGTAATTAAAAACTTTTATATAAGACCAAAGGAAATCTTAAATATCTATTTAAAATATAAGGAAATTTTTTTTAGGATTATTCAATAATGATTTATTTATTTGTTTTTCACATATACAAGTAGGTACACATACACATGTATTATATATATTCCATATATAAAACACAGAAATATTAACAGTAGTTATAATTTAAAATGCGTTATTAACATATTGCATTTAAATGCAAAGAACTTAGCACTATATTTACTATGTTATGAAATATATCTGAAAAAATTAATCTTAGATGAAAACAATAGTTTTTACTTCCAAAATCAATTAACGTATTTGCATTAAGATGATTTTTCATGACTAACATCCAATATTTAAGTGCATATTTTGGTCATTTATTAAAAACAAATGTCGCTTTATATTTATATATATATATATATATATATATATATATATATATATATATATATATATATATATATATATATATATATATATATATATATATATATATATATATATATATATATATATATATATATATATATATATATATATATATATATATATATATATATATATATATATATATATTGCAAATGATGAGAATAAAGCATAGGGACCACGTATTCGTCAGAAGGGAAATGGTCAGCTATGCAATATAAACACTTTTCTGACATGCACCAAGGAGAAATGTCTGAAAAGCTAAGAGCATTTCCATCGAAAAGAGACCGTATTAAAAGAAAAATCAAAGATACACTTATTTCAAATATTAGAATAAATATATATGTAGAAAAAGAAACGTTCTTCCAATAGACGAAACATACATATAGTATAAAAAAATACATAATACCAAAATCAGCAAATGAGATTGAATTTATATATTAGAATAATAGGAAAGTTACCAATGGTAAATTTGAAATTGGAATAAAGATATAGTTGCCGAAAATAATTAAATTCAATAGTTAAAGTGGTTAGAAACATGTAGTAAGTCTGAAATTAAAATGT
Source organism: Latrodectus elegans (assembly GCA_030067965.1). Taxonomy (NCBI): domain Eukaryota; kingdom Metazoa; phylum Arthropoda; class Arachnida; order Araneae; family Theridiidae; genus Latrodectus; species Latrodectus elegans. Next base: position 58,461,388 of record CM057812.1, read on the forward strand.
CTTAAAGGAGATTTAAAGTTAAGTTATAATTAAAATGATAGAATAAATTAAAATGAGTAAATGTAGGTGTTTCCAGGATTCTTGTATGTATAAGAACTTCACTGCGTGGGTGGCCCTTCAGTTGTTGTAAAAACTACGCATTACTTTAATCTTATAAGTGATTCCCTGCTTCCTACATATTTTAAAGTAAAATTAATTGGAATATTATTATTTTTAGGTGAGTTATTATATATTTTATTTGGTTTTTAGCTGATTCATAATTGTTATATATATTATAAACGTGATTACGTTCATTAAATATAACGTTTATTTGAGTTCCAGGATATTAACTAATTAACATTAAAACTAAATTGATTTGTTTTGTGAAAGACATCAATTTAAGTAGTAGTTATTAAAAGTGATAAATGAATCCAAAAATTCTGTTTTGGTATCAAATAAATTAATTTCAATTAGAGACTTATTAGAGATTAATTAATTAGATTGTTCCAATAATCAAAATCAATATTTAATCAATTTCTATAATCCTAATAATAAAGGTGCAGTACATGATTTACTTTATCAATGGGAATATATATACTTGTAAAAAGGTCTTTAGAAGGTCAAGGTTAAAAGAAGTAACACACACACACACACACATATATATATATATATATATATATATATATATATATATATATATATATATATATATATATATATATATATATATATATATATATATATATATATATATATATATATATATATATATATATATATATATATATATATATATATATATATATATATATATATATATGTATGTATGTATGTATGTATAACCATTGTATATGAAAAATTGAAAAAATTTATGAACAATAAAGTTTTGCACATTTTTCTTTTTTAATAAAAATATTTTAAAAGCAATTGAATATTTTAGTTATACTGATAATAAACAATTTATGGAAGTGTATTTTATTTGTTTATTTTTAATATACTTTTTGAAAAGATTTTAAGTATAAATACCCTAAAACAATTTATACTTAAGGATATTATCAGAGAACTTATTTCGTTTCAATTCTAAACATAGCTAAAAATAGAATATAATAGTCACATATTTTACTACTTCCCTTAAAAGAATATGTAACTTTTTTAATGAAATATTTGTTATATTAAGATTAGTGGGGGTAATGTAGAGAACATGTCCTTGATATTATCTCTTAGGCACTTGTTGAAAATTTACACACCAAGAGAGAGTGCCATATAATAAATAAAAATAATAAAGGTTTACTTAAAACATGTGGTGATACTTAGATGTAAAAAAGTAGCAACACACACAAAAGCTATAAAAAAATTAGATAATATGATTACTTGATGATGTAAAAATGCATGCACACAAATGTGCTATTTGAGGTTGAACATTATTTCGATTAGTACACGTGACAGTTGAAAAATATTCAAAATCATTTTATTTCTATCAAAAAGCAATTTTAGTAATTTTTTTAAAATATACAAATCTTTGTAGCAAAAAATACCATTTTTTGTAACGCAGTTACACGACGAAAATATTCCACTTCGATGTCTTTTTACAGTAAATTATATAAATTAATATCATAACAGCATAAGATAAAAGGAGCTCCTTTCATTAAGTTCATTAAAAACAACTCATGATGTTGTCTCTCTCGTTGCTCGAATATAAAACACAATAGTTTTTTTAAGGATTCTTAATTAATTTTGCATGTCATTATTGAATGATACTTAATTCCTATTCATAACTGCCGGCCAACTTGTCTAGTGGTCAGCGTGCCTGACTACGGATAAGGAGGTCCTGGGTTCGAATCCTGGTTCAGGCACGGATGTACTTTCCCTCTCTATCCTGTCTTTGTCCTTTCCTTGTATGTGTGAATGAAGTGTGAATGATGCGTACCCTATAAACGGGTCCCTATGGCATGTGTGAGGGTGCGATGATGGCCTTCACCCTGGGGTGCACCCGAGGCAACGCGTCGGCGGCAAATTGTTCGCTGTGTCTGGCTGGTTCCTTGGTATCAGGGAACAATAGATTAATAGACTTTGTTGCAGCTGTAACTGTCTACAATCTGCCATTGGAAAAAAAATATTCATAATTACACGTGAGTGATAAATATTTCCGCTGGAAAAACCATATTTACATTATTTTGCACTCAAATGATTAAAAATATTCAAAATTAAGTGCAATATTAAATTAAGCTTTGTAACTCTATATTTAAACCATAATACGTATAAGAAAAGATTAAGCCCCAGTATCGTCACTTCTCGAAAAATTTAGAAAAAAGAAGCATCACTTGTTGTGGTTTACGAATGGAAGAGGGGACATATCCTCCCTTTCTACATGCTTTTCCATTCCACATGATCCACTTGTGGAGGTTCGAAGGCTTAAACCATGCCCACATTAATCCTTGGGATCCAAATTCCTCACGCAGTGGCATGGATTTAAAAAAGAGAGTGAAAACTCAAGTGCTGATCTCGTCACCTGATCATGATTCATATTTATGAGTTTCTTAGTGGTAAGTCAGTATTTCAAACACATAAACTTTAGGTTCAATTTTAGACTTTATAAGGACAGATTACCTCATGTAATTAACGTCTTATGATATATATATATATAATATATATATATACACACACACTTTTTTAATTGTCTACAGAATTATTGTAATATTTCTGGAACAGAGATAACATAGAAAACAGAAGCAGACAAAGAAGCTTTGGTACTTGGTATGGCCAACAAAATGGCTAGATAAAAGGAATAGCGCAATGTTTCCTTTCAGACATATTCCAGTACTATGTGCATATTCTGGTGGACTCATATCTGTCTTGAGGCTCCTAGGATAATTACCGGTTGCATTCTATATCTCCATAAATAACCTTCACTTAATGTGATGCTATCAGCATCCAAAGAGCATATGAAACGAAAATCTAATTTGGATCGACGGTGATTATTAACCCTGATATTTCAGACGTCTTAAAGATAGTGGTTGTGCACTATTTTCGTGACCATTTTGACATTGTGTTTCAACGAAATAATGCTAGATTGCATATTGTACATCGTGTTTTGAAACTTCTTAGTACAGAAAGTGTTTGGCTTTTTATCCTAAAATGCATGGATTTCAAACCTTTCAGCAATTAGAAACATCTGTTCAGGAGTCGCTGAGAAACTGATGGGCATCCCTTTTCTGCTACTTTGGATGATACAGTAAATCATAGACTTGCACCAACATGGAATGATGGTTGCCGGCACTTGTTATCCAAGCTCAATTCATTGCAAGCTTACCCAAGTTAGGAGCATTTTAAGTAATAGAGTAGAAAATGTTTCCACTTATTTCAAATCCTTACAAACAACCAATCTACTTACAAATTAATTTTTTTTCTTCATCTCATACTGTTTATTCTGTGCCGCCCATTGTGTCTAGTAGTCACTATGACTGACTGCGGATAGGGAGGTCCTGTGTTTGAATCCAAACTCTGGCATGGGTGTACTTTCTTCCTCTGTCTATTCTGTCTTTGTCCTTTCTTTGTATGAATAGGTTGTGAATGGTTGCCTACCCTATAAACGGGTTCTAATGTCATGTGTGTACTGAGGAAGTCAGACACCACATCAAAAAATGGTTCAAGTGCAAATGTGGAGCAGCGCAGCCGGTGCGCCAGCCTAGCTGGCACAAGACAACAACAAAAGCATACTTCTTAGGCTCAAATTACTTTTTTTCGCACTTAACACTTTTAATGGACGTTTAGTAGTTGATAGATTTTAAATCAAATAATTTTTGTGATTTCTTTTTGTGATCATTACTGAGCATGAATAATTTTCCCATAAAGTTCAGTTCATATTGATTTTGAAATTTGAATAAATTTTATGTTAAGTAAAGATTTTGTAATAAATTTCTGAATTTCATTTTCATGCAAAAATAGTACATTTTATAAATTTGTGATAAATATATAGACAATGAACATACAGTTCACATTCCGATAACAAGAATGATTTATAATTATGAATTGCATAAATTTATATCTCCCATTTCTTTTATTTTCAAGAAAGGAACAATGTTTTTACATAAGAAACGTGAATTGAAATTTTATCAGATTTCCTTATGCTAAAATAAAATATAAAACTCAGTTCCATTAAACTATCCATTAAACATTAAATTTCTTTTCTAATAAATTTGATAATAATAATTAAATATATTAAATGAGGTATTGTGACTATTATAATAAATATTTCTCAATATAACTTTAAAAAATTAAGCTAATTTGGAAAACTAATTAATTGGAATTGATATTCTAATTTAGTTCTCTATTTGAAGCGATTTTATAACAACGATTCAAAATTAGAATTACATTAAAACGGATATTTATTTGATTTTTAAAATACTACATGAGTTGTTTTCATAATTTTGAAACCATAGGTCTTCTATTGTTGCCATATTTATATAATCTCTGTTATTCATGTGTAATTAGAAGGTACAAACTATTCATTTGTACATAATTTAAAAATAATATTGAATTGTGCCATTTAAGCCACTATATTAAAATTAGAATTAAGTTAAAAAAATTAAAGTAATACTTTAATTTTTTTAATATTTAAAATATTTAGATTTTAAATATTTTAAAATATTTCTGTTTGAGTAGAATTACAAAATTACTATTTGTCATTATATATATATATAAATATATATATATATATATATATATATATATATATATATATATATATATATATATATATATATATATGTATATATATATATATACACGTATATATATATATATATATATATATAACTATATACTTATATATATATATATACTCATTTTATAAATTGGTAAAAAATATGATAAATTTAAAGTAAACTTTAAATCTTGTTTTTTATTTCTACACACACACTAAAGTTTACTTTAAATTTTAGTAGAAAATTTATATATTATACCAATTATATTTTATACCAACTTATAAAATTATTTTCATTTTTTCCATAAATTATAAGTGCATAGTTGTAAAAGATTTATACATTTATGTAAGAATATAACTCCATAAATTGAATGTAAATACTTATATAATATTTATATATAAGTAAACATATATATAAGACTCACATGTAAATAAATATTTATATAAGATTTCAACATCATTACAAAAGAAACCCTTTCAACCGTTTAGCAAGAAAATATTATGAACGAAAGAAAGTATTTCCTTTGTAATAATGGTGAAATAAGAAGCATGCAGTTCAATCGAATATTTAAGTAGTTGAAATACTATACATTTTACAAGAATATTTCTAAGGAATAAAATGTTTAATTCGTTTTCCTTATTTCATCCAGTCAATTATATTACTTATTAAGGGCCTGAAAATTCTGTGTAAAATTTTAATTTTATAATATGTTAATTTTTCAAATTTTGAGATAAATATTTAAAAGCTCTTTAAATTTCTGGACACTTTTCTACTCATCAAAAAAATTTTAAAAATATGTAAATGGAAAAATGAAATGTTGTGTTTACGAGAAAACATCCATCATGAGGGAAAATTTTGAGTTTTTCTTTGCTTCATAAAAACCACTTATCTTTAGTTAAGCTTAACTCTTCCTTTTACATACATGCCTATATATCTGCATATAACAATAAGGCATTACTCCATATGTGTATCTACATTATAGATAATAAGAAGTAAATAGTTGCCCATTACAGATTCTTATGGAGCGATTTAGATAAACCTGTTTTTTTCTACCGTTTTTTTTATTACTATCCTTTTTGTGCTCTATATTTTTAGCACAATCTACCATATTCTTAACCCATTTCAACTTTAACCATATTCTTCATTTAAAATTTTTAATTAATAGAAATTTTGTAAATTTTTATGAATCTTCATATGTTTTACCTATTAAAATTTAAAAAGATTGCTTCAATTCTATATTGTGAGATATAATAAAAGTTATGTTAAGAAATGACGAACAGTTGTGATGAGACTTTAAAAAATGAACTTTTCTTTTTTATAAATTTTAGAATATTACAATTATTATTAACAATTTTTAAAGCAAATTTTGATAATTTCAATGCATATTGTAATAAAAAAAACCCACACTATTGATAATAAAAGTTATGTGGTAAACATTTGAAAATTTTTATAGTTTCTACATTTCAATATCAACTTAAACATTCCTTCACAATTCATTGAAAAATTTGTTACAGCTTTTAGAATATATTTTCGAAAAATGAAACCTTTTGAGTAGACAAATTGAGAGTTTGTAGCCGGTAAAATTTACTATGAATTATGAGTTAATTTAATACTATATGGAATTAATATGAAAACTTGTACAAATATTTTTTTCTTATTAATTACATTACGGCATTAAATGTTTAGCTGAACCATGTTGTGGCCTGCCAACATAAAATATAAATAATTCCAAATTTAGAAAACCTTGAGAGCGCTGTTTTCAAGTAATATCAATACAATAATTTTTTAAGCAAGTGAGTGATATTAATTGTGATCACTTTTTTATAATTGTTTAATATACTCTTACATTCATAATTTGTACATATTACAAAAGTTTCAGGGCCGTGGTAGCTTAGTGGTTAGAGTATCGACCTTCCATCCGGTAGGGCGGGGTTCGATTCCCAATGCCGCCAAAGACCCACCAAGTACATTGTTAATCTGTAGCATCGAAAGTCCTGTGGTCGGTCGTTGAGCAGTTACAATGGGTGCAATGGTCTGGAGAAAATCCCCTTCAGATCAATGCCAAAATTGAGGGAGTGTATCCTCTAGTGGTGCCATCTATTGAAAGATTTAATAAAGAGCAAAGACGTGCTTGCACCTTTGCTAGGCTCTGATTAAAACGAAAGACGCTCCCTATTGACTTAAATTCGCACTGCCAACGCATAGCGAGCTTGGCTTGTCTAAGTGTCATGAGTAATAACAACAACAAAAGGTTTCATTTCATGTCCAGATATTATTAGTTTATTAAAAAAATTCTCTGACTAAATACAATGAACATATTGGATTTTTATTAGATACAAACGTTTTTCCATAAATAGATTCAAAAACTCTATCAATGGAAAAGAAAAAGCATTTTTATATTTTTTTCTCTTTATTTAAACGTAAAATATGATAATGTTTCGAGTTTACAATAAAATTTCGAAACTATAATAGAAAATTATATAAAGTTCTTTCCACATATAAAATTATCGACAAATATATAAAAATTAGAATGGCAAACATGAAAGTTAATGTGCAATGATAATGATTTATATTAGAATAAATGAATAAACTGAATATGGACTTAATTTCATCTTGAAATCAAATGAATGGTACATTTGATATCATTTTTACATATTAACATAAGTGTTATACATTGACCAAATTGAATTAGTTATTCTTATATCATTCAGAAAGTTTTATTTATTTAAATGTATTGTTGATGAATATATATTCACATTTTTATTTTAATACATCAATTTAATGTTTCTGTTTCTTATCCAAAATAAAAAAACTTAGATTAAAATAAAATTATTTTTAAACAAGAATATTTTTCGTATACAATTTTAGAGAAATGTTTAACTAAATACTTTGTTAAAAATATTGCAGAAATGCAATATTTTTAACAGTTTATGAAAATAAACTGCAGAAATAAAATTCCTGAAATTACTATAATGCTTTAATATAATATTGAATATTGCAAATTTACTTAAAGTCAGCATTTACGTAATTATTAATGAAAATACTTAATTTTTGTTATTTTTAGTAAGCTTTTAATTCCACTATAAATTGCAAAGACTTTAAAATATTAATGAATATTTAATAGATATCAAATAGATAAGAGATAAATATCAATTAATAAGCAATTTTTGTTTTAAATCATATCGCTTATTTTTAATGTTTTTACAAGAACGCGTTTTTTTTTTAATTTGAATTATCACTTCAATGATATTATTTTAATTGGAGAAAGTTGAATCTGCGTTCCATATACTTTGTATCTCCTTGACACAATTGGTGGAGATAGTGATTTTTAGCTTGCTAGTTTCGAATGAATCGAGATCCATTCAGCCCGAAGATCATCCTTTAATTGTAGCCACCATTTTTGCTAAGTTTTAACAAATTTTTATGCTTTTAACAGTGATACAAACTCATTTTGAAAATATCACTCTTACAAATTATCTAAATATGCAACATAATAAATATCCAATAATTTTCGTACAGTTTTATATTTTTAACAGTCCAGTATGCCTGAGAAGTTTTTAACGGCTACTTAAAAATCACATTTATATTTCTAAAGTAAACAAATATAATTTAGAACTACTGATAAAAAATAAACAATATAAATATCCAACTTTGCAATACTGCGTGTAAGGTAGAAACGGAATATATTAATTATAGCTTTTACGAAAAGAAATTATTAAAATTTTGCTTACAGAAGTAATTCGTTTTTAAAATATTTTCAAATAGCTTATTTTTTTATTTTTCACCTCTTTCATGATATAATTGGATCCTATTATAGGAAAAAATCACATTAGAATATAATGCACCATATTTAGATATAATAACTTCATCATTTGTAGCTTACATATATTGAAATTGAAATCTATGCCGAAAATAAGATTGCTTTATTTCTATATCGTATTCATTTACTTTGTCTGCACATCGAAAATCAGTTTTAATTAAGAGACATTTACAGCACTGATAGAAATAGACTGTGATTTATAGTCGCTTTCTTTACTTACTTGTATGAAACACAGAACTCAACAATACTGTAAATAGGTAAATGATTAATCACTTTCCTTGATGATAAAGTGATTTGCATAAACTGAAACAGCTCCTGTGACAGATCTGGAGAGACGATTACCTATTTTATATTATTGTCCCCAGTTTGTATGCATTAATTTCTCCAGCAGGAAGTTATTAGAGAATAATTTATGGTTATATTATTCCCAACACTTTATATGTCACATTCAATGCACATATTTGAAAGTAAAAGCATATGAAAATCACAAGTTTAATTGTATGATTTTATAATCATCAAAATTAAATGTTATTTTTCAGACACGCAACTCTGAGCTATCTATCACTATCTAAATTAACATTAAAGAGATAAATTATGCAGTGAAATATAAAATATATAATTTATTAAAATAATAAACACTTTAAGATTATATACTACCAATATAGTTAGGCAAAATAAAAAGAAATAAAAATCTCGTAAAAGATATATAATTTTATATATAATCTATAGATATATATATATATATATATATATATATATATATATATATACTAAATGGTAACAATTGTTCGCAATATTATATTGATTATTTTCTAATTGTCATGGTGATGAATTAAATGTCTGAGAATGTTGAATTAAATGTGCTGAATTGAATTAAATTAAAATTAAATGTGTATGAAATTAATGTGATTTGAGCTCGCTTAAAGGGCGGAGTTAAAAAGTCGAAGTTTTGATATCATCAATTTTTGTTCATATAAATTGAGTATTTCAATATTTAATTTTCAAAGTATTTCACATGTTTATCAATTAACTAGATTGATTTTAAATCCTATTTTAATAAAAAAAATTGTAAAAAAAAATTATTTTTTTTATATATATAATTTTAAAATTTCTAGATACTCAAATACTCTTAAAATATATTCAGCCGGTATAAATTCTGAGATATTTTCACTCTAAAGACTAATCTAAAATTAGATACATTTTAATGATCTCTGTACGCATAATTCATGGTAATATAGTCCCACCAGGATCATGAAAAGAAAATTCGCATCATGAATTGAAATCCATAGACATCTCTAATATTGTGTGATTAAATTTTCAGCATTGTAATCATAATGGCTAGAAATCATTCTCCATTTTAACATTGAATCATGTTTCATCATAAAAAGTTTACATATAATTAAACATTTTAAAATGAGAGTTATTGAGACTAATGACCCTAAGCCATTTTCATTAACATATGACTTACTTCTCCTCAAGAACTGAAGCAAAATTCTGTAAAACATTTAACGATTACAATATTTTTTTTTTACATTTGGCTTGGATGAGACATAATTTTTAAATAATTAGTGTTATAACCTTAGAAGGTACTGTTACATTCACTTTAAAAGCTTTCACCTTAAATATAATTGTATCGAAGAGATGGTATACAGATTACTAAATCGAGTAGATTATATTGAAATTATGGGGAAAATGTCATTATATTGATTTGTGTGCGCATATTTAACAGACAAGATTTTTTTATAGCAATCATTGCAAAGTCCCGTTAAGTGAAAATGTTAATTAAGTTCAAGCCTAGTAAATATGTTTTATCTCAATTAATATACAGGTCTTATCTTTATTATTTGTTTGGCACAAATAATTTCTATTTTAGGGTTTTCATTAAATTATTTAGGTTAAGATGCATTCATTGATTTAAAATTTTATTTACAAATTAAATGATAGAATTATATAGTAATAAAGACATTTATTTAAAATTAAATAATTGTGTGTGTGTGCGTGCGTGTGTTTGCGTGCGTGCGTGTGTTTGCGTGCGTGCGTGTGTTTGCGTGCGTGCGTGCGTGCGTGCGTGCGTGTGTGTGTGTGTGTGTGTGTGTGTGTGTGTGTGTGTGTGTGTGTGTGTGTGTGTGTGTGTGTGTGTGTGTGTGTGTGTGTGTATGTAATGATTTAAAATTCTCTATAGAGGCTTATGAATGAAATCCTATGGGCATAGGAGGCATTGTTTACATGACTTCAACAGAACATTTCTCGTTTCAGCAGCCAAAATAAGCCACAAATTTTTGTTTACCAAACTGACTGAATAGACAAACATTTCAAATGGCGTTTTCAAATGCCGAAATTACCATTATTAAATTAGTATTTTATTTTTCAATATATTTTATAGAAATTTATATGAATTTCTGATGATAGATAAGATAAAAGCAATTTTGTCATAAATTTAAAGCAACACAGTGAATTCCAATTATTAAATTTATCACAGATTATTCTTTGTCGTTTTCATTATTAATCTTTAACAAAAATATTATGTTAATTCATTTTTTAAGTCTTATTACATATTGAAACTCTCCTCGGATTATATGTTGCATTTCCTATTATTAAATTCGATAACTTAATAAGTTTTCAATACTTCAGTGAAAAAATTTATAAAAACAAATATTAAAAATGAAAAAAATATGATATAAATAAAGTAAGTTATTAAAGAGTTGCAATTTCTAAAATTTGATATAATTATTTGGATTTTTTCTACAGTTAGAATATTAATTAAATAAATTAATCTAATAATTTTGATATGAAAATTTAACTTTTAATGTGTTGTTAATGTTCTTACTGATTGTTATATTTACTGTAAATAGCATTGAATATAAACTCCTTTTTCAAGATTTTCAAATAATTTTACCATTTTATTCATTAGAAGAGGATGGAATCTTTCTAATATTAAATTTTTATTTTGAAGACTTAAAATATTGTTTAAAAAATATATCAAGAGTTAAAAATCCTAAAATAAATAAATCCCAGACTAATTGAGTTAGTAATACAATGAAATTATTTCTTATTTAAACGAAATTCTAGTATTTCAGCCTATAATTGAAGTTTACAAATAATTCAGAAAAGATGGTTATATAACATATTTAATAAGTATTTTTTTCTTATGTAAAAGAATTAATTTTCTCTCATGTGTATATTTAATTCATCTCTTGAACATCCATTAGAGAAATATTAATTTCATCTTTTTTTTAAAATAACATGTGTGTGTGCATAATTAACCAGATATTAAGTTAGAAAAGTTATCACAAGGAATTTTTAAGCATTTAAACAAGAGAGAGAGAAAAAAATTACTTAAAATGTGTTAGGGTTATTTTATAGTCTGAGAAATCGTTTTAATAGATAGGGGTTATAAGAGTATATTAAGGAACTCTTTCCGTAAATTGACTCATTATAAAATATGTTATTTGAGAATATTAGAAGATGTCCAATGTAACTACATAGAGTTTTAAAATTTCAATTTTAATCAAACTTTATAGAGTTAAATAAATAATACTGTAATCACATTTTACGGTATAAATGAATAAGTATTCCAAACTATAATTCCCTCTGGTAATGCATTTCATATTAATCCATCTTAAGTTTATGTTGCCTTTATTATTTGTGCATTTAATTTTATTTAGTTCAAAAACTAAAGTTTATCTTATGCTTTAGTTTTCTGATATAAAAGTGAAAACACTGTTATAAGATAGATTTTAAAGAATGATTCAAAAATGTCATTTTCTGTAAATTATTTGTTTCATTAAGCACCTTTGTGATCGGAAATATGGATAGTCTTGAATTTTTTGCTTTTAAAGCTTTTTCTTGATAGTCTACGTAAATTTTTAATCCAACTGTTCTGAAAATAATTATTACTTAATCGGAGAATGTGATAATCACAGATTAAGTGAATCTTAAATTGTGATAAGTGTTTAAATTATCACAATTTTTATGTTACTGTAAAATAATGCAAGTTGATTTAATTATTAAAAAATTGATACATAAAATTAAATTTTGAAAAAGTAAATTTTTCCTCAAAACAGAATCATGTAACTTTATATTGCAGCAATTAATTTGCTCATTACTTTAAATAAATTTATACAAAATATGTTTAGTCTAATTGTATAAGCTTTTAATTTACTCCTAAAATCCCATTTCGATGAAGTTAACTCAAATGAATGATGCATAATCTATACTAAAAAGTATAACTAAAATTTGTTTCTAAAAATAACGCATGTAATTAACAAGTTATTGCATAGTTATTTTATCAAAAAGGATCTTTACTAATAATACTGAGGATTTTAATTTATATTTTTAACTTATTTTCCATGTTAATATTGATTTCTTCCCTTTTCAGAAGAAAAACTTAAGTTATTTTAAGGGAAAATATTTAATTAATTTGGAGAAAAGCGGTTTAAAAATTTAAATATTAAATCTTAATATTTTTAAAGAACTTGAATTTCATAGATTTTATAGCACAGTACTTTTGCTTCAAACAATATATTTTAATGTAAAATACACTTTTTAAAATTGATAATATAGAATTCATTGTGAACTGTTAATTAATTCCCAACAAGCTTTATTTTAAATTTTTGCTTCCTCAAACATGGGAATATTATTGCAGAATTTAAATTTTTTTCTTTTTCTTGAACAGTTTTGCAGAAATCATTTTACTATTGGTGATATTAAATCTATATTTAAAAAATGGTGAACTATTTCATGCAATTTTTTCTTAAAGCAAGATACAAATGTTTTAAATGTTACTCTATCGAGACAATTGTTGCCTATGAAAATTCCCAACATATTGCCTGCCAATTGGCCTTCTGATGGATTTGGCACTCATGCTTTTAAAAATAAGAAACTGCATCTCTTATAAATTCAGAAATAAATTAAAACATTTCATTTTATGATTTTTTTAAATATAATTCATATTATACCTTAAAATATTGCTCCTTAAATATAATCATGATTATTGAAAAGAATGATTATTATTGAATCTCTTAAAATGTCTGCAAATTCAAAATCTAACCAGTATCCTCAGGAAAAGAGTTTAATCAGATATTGCTTTGATTTAATGCAGATAAAGATATATTTATCTTGAGTGAGAACTTCTAAAAGATAGTGACAACCAATCCAACAGTTGTTTTCATATAATATCTTTTACAGGTATTCTAAGAGAAAAAAATTATAATTGTTAGGTACCAAAATGTCAAAGAAATTCCAATTAAGTATCGGTTCAATTAATTTAGCGATAAAAAGCTACATTGAGTATTATATTAAGATTGTGAGGAATGTTTGATGGATTACATTTTTCAATAAATTAGAAGTTAATCATTTTGTATTAATAGACTTCAACATTTCAATAATTGTTAAGAAATTAAAGAAGACAATATGTAACACAGATAAGATTTTAATATTAAAAAATGATAAGCCTTTAAATCTTATTCCAAATAATTTTTAAATGAGCGTGTGTTTTGAAAGTTTTGAAATTAAATTACTGTAACAATAAAACCACTTATCCAAAGGATCTAAGATTTTCCTCAACATGTTTCTGAAGAAAGGGGACATTTTAAGCATATCTATGAAATCTTTTAGAATTAATGATGCAGTATATTCATAAATGTAGTTCATTGACACACAAGTCTAGGATTTATAATTGGCAACTTTTTAACACAGCTAACCAAACTTGATCTTCCTATCTCAGTCCCTCTTTTCTTGGCACTCAAGTTACCTATACAATACTATAAGTAGGTGGTGGTGTGGCACCAAAATAGTACTATCCGGGGTCTCCCCACGCAGTTATGTATGTATGTAGCCCTGATTGGGGCTATATCAGTTACATAGAATCAACTGGGTGTAATCTTGTTGAATTTGAAATTAGGACCAAGAAAAAGACCGCCATACTTGGCCTGACACACCAGATAAACCATTTAGAAGACATTGCAACCAGGATCTATTTAACGTTCCAGAGCCACCTTTAGTGAACACGATGAATCTTCGGTTAAGCCGTAATCGAACTTATTATTTTTTGATAATAAAAACCATGCCATAACCAACTAGGGCATCATGGCCTATTAATTAGGCGCTGTTAAGAAATTAGCTGTACTGAAAATATTGATGTGGTTCCGGATCACAACATATTGCTTCATCAAGCTGTGCAGTTTCGTGCACAGCTTGGTGAAGAACAGCAGTTTCGGATTTCCAACTCCCAGCTAAGCCTAATAGACAGTATATCAAGGATTTGGCATTGATACACTGATAGAACGATTAATAGATTGATTAATAGACAGATTTGAAGCCTATTAGCTACACTGTTCCATACAAATTCTTTTCTTGGTATTTTCCCTTTGTAATGTTGCTGCAAAGATGTTCGCAGTTCCTTTTTCCAATCACTGCATTTTGTATGGCTAGATATAGGTTAAAAAGACTTTATCTCAAAGGACCGTTCATTGTTTTCCTTCCAGTAACAACAATCCTTTTTTTATTAATTTACAACAACATCTAATGGTACTATCTTTTTACAAACTCAACTAAAAAATTTCTCAATTTTATAAAAACCTGATATTTTGTGTGAATAATAAAAAATAGTGATAATTTATGAAATTATTGTCATTTGATAATTGTTTATAAAAAGTAAATAACTTGAAAATGCTATAAAATGAATCCGTTATAATAACCAGTTAACTATCTTAAATGTGATATAAATAAGTGGATATATATATATATATATATATATATATATATATATATCCACTTATTTATATCACATTTAAGATAGTTAACTGGTTATTATAACAATTCATTATAACATTTTCAAGATTATTTACTTTTATAAACAATTATCAAGGACAATAATTTCATAAATTATCACTATCTATTTTTATTATTCACACAAAATATCAGGTTTTTATAAAATTGGGAAATTTTAGTATGTACATATATATATATATATATATATATATATATATATATATATATATATATATATATATATATATATATATATATATATATATATATATATATATATATATATATATAAATATATATATATATAAAGTAATTTAAGAAATACTTCAAATTCATGAGAATCATCATTACTAATTCTGTTTTTGTTGTTGTTGCTTATCCCAACTGGTGTCACAGTAGAATCAGACCAGATCCATGAATCCATGAGTTTTCAGCCTCTAAAGAGCCACCTTCGGACATACTGAAGAATATGAGAGGGATAGGTCTGTACCTCTTGACATTACTAGTTCTTAAAATTTTATTAAGATGTATAACAATATAACTGTACAACACTTTTATTTCCCAATTCAAAATGATATTCTTAACAGTTTCATAAATCATTTATTCATTTGCACAAAAAATATGTTAATGAGCTAAAAAAAGTGAAGAATTATTTTTTTTTCAATAAAAATATAAAATTACTTCATGTTGCTTCCGCCACTAAATTAGGAAATTTCCAATTCCCATGCAACTTTTCTTAGTATCAAGAAAAGGCCAAATAAATTAAATTCTGGTGCTTCTGATGTATCTCATGCACAAGAAAACATCTGATAAATTACCTCTACTCGAAAAACCCAAGCAGCCACGATGTAATTTGACAAATTAGTGTGTATTCCAGTTGTTCGAACGTCGAGCCGCGGGAGGAAACTTGGGAATATATTTCATTCATTATGCAATACTATGAGTGAATGAGCTCGAAATTCCTATTGCCGCTTAATCTTCATCACTGCGCCAAATTGTACTAGTTAGATAAGGAGCGCCACCTGAATTACTCATACATTTTCTTATATAATACATTTATATTTTGATACAAAGATATAATTTATTTCTAATACATTTATATTTTACTATTTTTAATGCATAAACATTTTGATATATATAGATAAATCGATAGATTAGTAGATAGATAGGTAGATAATGCTTATGTAATTTTTGCGTTACATTCAGATTATATGAAAATATTTATAAGTATATAGTTTAATTTTATTCACAATTTTAGCATCGATATCCTAATAGGAAAAAGATATAATCATTTTACTTTACATATGTTTGGCTTTCTTTCTAACATAACATCAAATATAACAAAAATAAATATCCAATAAAAGCACTATTACAGATTATGGTAAGATACTTTGATGGTAAGATATTTTGTGCTTTCTTTCAAATATAACAACAAATATAACAAAAATATATATCCATTGAAAGCGCAATCACCGGTTAAAGTCAGATACTTTGATGGTAAGATATTTTCCACTTTCTTTCTAACATAACAACAAATATAACAAAAATATATTCGCAATAAAGGTGATATTACAGATTCTGGTAAAATACTTTCATGGTAAGATATTTTACATTCTTTCTAGCATAATTACAAATATAATAAAAATATATGTACCCAATGAAAGCGCAATTACTGGTTATTATAAGATACTTTGATGGTAAGATGTTTTGTGCTTCCTTTCTAAAATATAACTGCAAATATAAGAAAAATATATATCCAATGAAAGCGCAATCACCGGTTAAACTCAGATATTTTGATGGTAAGATATTTTGTGCTTTCTTTCTAACATAACTACAAATATAACCAAAATATATGCGCAATAAAGACGCAGTTACAGATTCTGGTAAGATACTTTACTTTTTTTTCTAGCATAATTACAAATATTACAAAAATATAAACCTTATGAAAATGCAATTACTGGTTATTGTAAGATACTTTGATGATAAGATATGTTATACTTTCTTTCTAACATAACTACTAATATAACAAAATTATATACCCAATGAAAGCGCAATTACAGATTATGGTAAGATACTTTGATGGTAAGATATTTTGTGCTTTCTTTCTAATAATACTAGAAACATAACAAAAATATATATCCAATGAAAGCGCAATTGCTGGTTATGATAAGATACTTTGATGGTAAGATATTTCGCTTTCTTTCTAATATAATTACAAATGTAAAAAAAAATACATAAGCAGTGAAAGCATAACCCCCGATTACAGAAATATGATTTGAACTTCAAACTTAAATTATTTAAGTTTATATTACATTAAAAGTAAAATATTTATTTAAATTTATTTATACAACAATAAAGTTAGAAAATTGTTTGCTGTATAAATCTTAATTATAGTTAGATTTTCTATCGATAAATTTCCTTCTAAATGTGTTTAAGCAAAAATTATTTGAGATGTTGGTTGCTATATCAAATCATATGTAATAAATTTAAAAACTATCTTCAATTAAAAACCTGGAGTTAATTTCTACCAAACCCATATATTTTGGTGACATTCATGTTCAAGAAAATAGAACTGATCCCAAAACAGCAAATTAAACAACACTAATGGAAATTATATCTAGTAATATAAAAATTATAACTCTGAAATATTTTCAATAATTATCATATCTTTGCTTAGTACTAAACAATTTTTTTTTAATATTTTTCAAAGTTTGTTTATTCTAATTTATTAAATATAATTCAGAAACCTTAACTAAAGCAATTATATTAACTTGGTGAAGGAGCTCGTTTTTTCACTTTGATAGAAAGTGATGACGGCTTCACACTTTCATAGAATTAATTTTGAATTTTTATGAAGTATATTTTGTCATGCATACATTCTCATTTCTTTGTTATTGATGGTTATAGTCAGTATTTGGTACATTTTCTTGAAATTTTGTATTTTTATTCAAATATTTAATAATTTCATATTTAGCAAAATTATTGAATATCAGCACATACTGTTACATTTTATTCCGGATGGTAAAATTATTTATAAATTATGAGATTAAAGTTCTGCACTATTTAAATAAAAATTACTTTCTCCTCCAAAAATATTTAGCTCCTGTTTTTCACATAAAAACATTTTTTGTTTAATAAGTGGTATTTTTTTACGAGCTGGTTTTGAACAATTTGAGAAAAAAATTAATTTAAAGCAGACAAATCGATACTAAGGCATAATATGTATTCCATTAAGTCTTATTTGGTTAATAAATCTGCATTTTCCTTTGAAAATTATATTTTCTGGTTTAGAATGTCAATCAAATTGTAGTTTTTATATATTTTCAAGATATATTGTATTTATTCTGATAAATTTATGAGGACAAAAACAATACTGGGAAGTCTAATAGAAGTATTAAATTAATCTTCCAGATGAAAAAAAAAATTCGTAAAAAAAAAACAAATATAGTGTTAAAAAGTGTTATATTAACACTTTTCTTAACACTTTATTTTGTTTTGTATTTTTTATGTATTATTTGTATTTTTTTAAATTTTGAAGCAAACGCTAACAAAAAGCAATTGAAAAATCTATACAGTGGTATGCTTGATAAGTTTTTCATCAATGTGATTATTCCAAACATTTTCTTTAAAACTAATATGTTTTTATTAATACATTTATTTATATTCCATTATAAAAAAGAAAGTTATGCAAGTGGTCTGGTCATTTTTTACTTGTTTCTGATTTGATGAATCTGAATTGAAAACCACAACGAAAGCAACAGCTGTAAATAATCAGCGTTGGAATTTATCATGATTTAGTAGCTGCACAAATCTTTCTAAAGTAGAATGTCATGGTTTTGATCTTATGTTTCTTGAACAGCAGGTAAGACATGCTCTACTTCTGCGTGCATATTTTTTGGAGTGCTTAAGGACTTAACAAGTCTTTTCGCTGGAGATCGTAATTACAAACAACAATTTGCAAGAAGTTAGTTTAGAAATTAAATACTAATTAGATTATTAAAATGACCTGATTTTTAGCTTCAATTAGTTAGGCTATTCACCATATATAAGTCTAAATATACCTTTTTTATTTTAAATTTTGCGTAACGTGTACTAACTATTAAGAAAAATCAGTGATTTCTCGTACTCTAATGCAAAAGAACACAAAAGTATCAAAATTATATAATTATGAAACTTTCAGATTTATATAGACTTGTAAATACTGTTTGAATTCTTCACAATATGATAAAAATTTAATCAAGGGAAATATATAAGAAATTTTATCAAAATATTCCTCATCATAGCCTTCTTTATAAAATATGTGTTATATATTTTCGTAAAATCGTTGACCAGTTTTAAGACTTAAAGTCAACTTACTTTCATTCCATATAATCAGAAGACCTATATATAGATAATATTACTAAAACTATCGCTCA
Organism: Latrodectus elegans; assembly: GCA_030067965.1. Lineage (NCBI taxonomy): Eukaryota > Metazoa > Arthropoda > Arachnida > Araneae > Theridiidae > Latrodectus > Latrodectus elegans. The sequence goes on from CM057812.1 coordinate 58,481,076, forward strand.
CTTTAAATGTAAAAGTTTGACTAAATTAGCCTGTTTTTCTCGTGTAATCTATCAATATATATATGTATGTAGTAAAATGAGAGTATTAAATATATCACAAGTTATAAATGTTTTCAAAATATTATGAATAAAACGTTTCACACAAATTAAACTGAAAAAAATTTAAGTAGATTTAAAACAAATTTTATTGCTAAATCAGAATCAATACCTTCCTTCTAGTTTATGGCACTAAGACTTTAATGTGAGGAGCTATATATGTGTACTAGATGTTAAAATGTGGTATTTAATTTCTCTCTGTTTTTATGAATATTTTACAGACTTACATAATTTATCTAAAATCGAACCATTATTTGTATAAAATATGCATACAAAAATTAGTCCATGTATTCTTAGGACTCTTATAATTTTGCTGAAATTTCTGAAAGTTTAATGATTACATTTTACAAAAGTAGAAAATTTACGTAATCAAATTCTTATAATATTTCAAGCTATTATATATGTGTGTGTGTGTGTGTGTGTGTGTGTGTGTGTGTGTGTGTGTGTGTGTGTGTGTGTGTGTGTGTGTGTGTGTGTGTGTGTGTGTGTGTGTGTGTGTGTGTGTGTGTGTAGTGTGTGTCTGACATTAAATTTTATTTTAATTTAGTTTTAGTTAAATCTTGAATATTTATATATATATATATATATAACAAATGTAAAACAATTGCCATTATTTTAATCCTAGCACTATGCAATATTTTTGGACCTAAAATGAGTTATATTTCAAATTCTACCTTATTATTCTACTTCATAATATTTTTTCATCTGAAGATTCTTCATCATGCCTTGAGTATTTCCTCATTTTTGCTTTAGAGCTTGCCCTTAAGAAAATTCTGACATTAAATTTTATTTTAATTTAGTTTTAGTTAAATCTTGAATATTTAAACCTATCCAATATAATTTCCTAATAAAAAACCATCCTGAAGAAAAATATTGAAGAAAACAGAAACTTTCTCTATTTTTCTTTTAATTCTTGTGTTAACAAAATAGTCTTTTTACAATAATTTTATTGTCTCTAAGCAGTTTTCGCACTTAAATATCTCGTTTCTGTTTTTAACATTTCTGAATCAACTTTATATTTTCTTAAAATACTTTGAATAAATTCTTTATTCTATTGTTGATGAAATTTACAATTGTGCCTCGCGCCTTCATTTTAACTTATAAAATTTTTTGGGTCTTTAAAAATTAAACTACAAAGTATTTTTCATAAAATAAAATAGTAAAAAATATTTTTTATCTTCTCCAATTATTGCGGCATTGTATTAAAATAATTCCGGGGCATTAATTCTTCCAAATAAAGCCCTATTAATTATTGTTGCTTCACTAAGAAAATCAATTACTGCTAAAAGAGATGCCCCAAATAGTTCAAAGTCGAAATGAATTTTCTGGCAAACAGGCAGGAGAAAAATCTTTCCTTTAATTTCTCTTTCTTTCTTCAGTACATTGAATTACGTCCTGCGTACATGATTGCCAATAGAAATATCTTAATCAAGTGATTTATTCCTAGATTCATTTGCTTTTAATTTATTCCAAAAGCATACTAAATTCTTATGTTATTAAAATCTCTTCTTAGTGAATAAATTAATGAATGGGAGTTGAATTTATTAAAGTTGATATTCTCATATTTTTTATAACAAGCAACCATTTTATTCTTATTAAATATTAGTTTTCCATATTTATGACTTTCCAAATTATATAATTGGATATTTGACTAGTATTTATTAAATTACATGTTAATTAATTTTTCAATAAATCCTATATAAAATTTCGATAATATTTTAAAAGGTTTTAATTGATATTATAAGCTACTTTCTTAAGAGAAATCATAAAATGCAAAATATTACTTTTTATTTTGGAAAGTTATTTTTTATTTAACAAACATGACATGTAATAAAGAAATTTTTCCAGGTTTACTTCATTACATTGTTATCAATGTAAAATAATAAGAGTGTTTATCCTAGTCAGGGCAAAGTTAAAAGGTTAATTCTCTTGAAATCCTATATCTCAGAAGCGTAATCGTGTCTATTAGATACATATTTCTAAAAGCAAAATTGCTATTAAGTAAAAATTTCTATACAGGATATACATATATATGTGTGTGTGTGTGTGTGCATGCATGTATATATATATATATATATTAATATATATGTGTATATATTACATATATGTATATAGATTTATATATATATATATATGTGTGTGTGTGTGTGTATCCTGTATAGAAATTTTTATTTAATACAGCAATTTTGCTGTTAAACAAAAATTTTACAGCAAAATTTCTGATAATAATATATATACCAATATATATATATATATATAAATACATATATATATATATACATATATATATATATATATACATATATATATATATATATATATATATATATATATATAAATACATATATATACATATATATATACATACATATATATATACATACATATATACATATATATACATATATATATATATACTTACATATATATATATATATATATATATATATATATATATATATATATATATATATATATATATATATATATATATATATATATATATATATATATATATATATATATATATATATATATATATATATATATATATATATATATATTGTTTTATAAAACAGAAATCTAAGATCTTAAATTTAGAGGCATTTAATAATTAAGGACAATTTTTAGTTCTCATGGACAATATTATTGGAAATTTATTAGTCAAATTATTTAAATGAACAAAGTAAATTGATTTTTAATTTTTCATTTAAAAAGAAAAAATTATCTTAGAATTATATTAAAAAATTACATAAACTGAACAAAAATATTTATTTAACAAAATATTAAAAACAAAGTTGCCACTAGAGCTAATTAAATTTTTTTAATTAAAATTATCGTCTGCACAGAAAAATAACTTTTGAGATAATTTAATAGTCTATCGTTTTAGTTAAAGTCAATTATTTAAAAAATTGAAAAACTTGATTGCCTTAATGTTTCTAATAATGTACATATAGTGGTAGTTAAGAAAATAATAGAAACACCTTAGATTTATTGAAAAAAAAATCCTTCATTAGTGAGGTGTAAGACTCTCTTTGGTATGAATTTACCTTGAATCTGTCTAAAAATCGATTCATACAAATGCTAAGAGCCGCACTTTATAGAAATATTTTGAAAATTCATGAGAAATGCTGATTCCCTGTTAAGAGTTGCTTAAAGTAGACTACGACAGTTAAATCATAAAGATTGAATGATAGTGTTGGCCGTGTTATATATGGTTATTTAACTACATACACAGGACTTATCAAAACATGGTTTGATAAAAACTATGCTCTGATAAGTCCTGCTGCATGTATAGGTGCCTTATTATTCTGTAAAATTCCATCTGCTGCAGGAGACAAAGTTTTTATCATAGGAAAGGGCGGGTTATTTAGAATTTCTCAGCATTTCTTCCCAGTGATTTTTCCTTTCAAAGTTACGATGAGTCCAACAGAAAAAAACGACACGGTTGCCCGTATCTTGGCAGATCCACCCCAGTGCCTTACAATTCGAAGAAGACAATCACGATTATACCCTTGTGTAGACGCCTTCTAATAGTACACCAATCTTGTCACAGGGAAAAGTATAAATGTGAATATTTTAGTTTGCATCCTACTGTTTAAAAAATCTTCTTTTTCTTTTCTGAATGAGTTCTGAATGGTTTCAGTGCATAAATAATTGTCTAGTATATTTTTAATTTCAATCCAAGCTTTACATAAATTATTTGAAATCAATAACGTGGTAATAAATAGTTATTTTATGAATCTCTCTTCATTGGAATTCTGCAATAAAGTGTAATTTTATCCTTTTTCTGGGGTTGGCAGGATTTAATTTATGCTCTGCTGTATTTACTGCGTTTTAAAATGAACACTATCAGAGAATAGACTGATTTAATTTTAGTAGATAGTAAAACAGAACCACCCAGATAGATATTAAACTTCTTTTATGTGCTTAAAGTCCAGAATTCAATTTTGGAATGATAAAACATATAATATAATGTTAATTTTAACACCACCTTAAGCAAAACTACTTCGCCTCTTTAGCAGCTCCATATTCGATGCTTTAATCACTTTTGCGGTCTTGATTTTTAAGTTCATTTGTTTATAAAAGCTCCTTCAACAAACATTTTAACTAACACTCATTTTATTCAAAAATATTTTTAAAGTAAAATAAATACATTGAAGCGACTGACCAAGTTCAATCTAATCTAATCACTTTGGGCTGTTGTATAGTATGTATAAGTTTGTCTTACATGTAGAGAGGGACGGTGATTAAGATCTTAAGATTCTCGTCAGAGAATTTTCACGAGGTTCAATACATTATCATTAATTTTCTCATAATATTCTCAAATAATGATTTTATGCCATCCCAGGAATTGTTTCTTTCTAGGGATGCCAAAAATCAATGAGTGTCATTTTATTTGCAAATTTTTAATTTTATAAGATGTTTTGATTTACTGGTATTTAAAAAAATCAGTTGTTCAAATGCTCAGTAAATCAAAAGAAATAATTTAAGGATAAGAAAAAAAGATTTTTTCATGAATTTAATCAGTGATAGCAAACACACAAATATCCCAGCATTCGTAAAACAAATATGTATCAAAAAATAACTACTATTTAGTATTCTACTATTCTTTACTACTATTTAGGATTCATCTCTAAAAATTTTACTTAGTTATAAAAGAGAGAGAGAGGCTTACCTTTAGTAATCCTTAAATAAACTGTTATTTGCTGTTTCTCGCATTGTTGGAAATAAACATAATTCCAGATACTACGATTCCATGTACTGGTACTGATTATGAGTCAATTAAAATCTTATCCATATTTTTCTATTAATCAAGAAAATCTTCAAACGAAAGAAAAGTTTTTGCTAAGAAGGAAAAAATATAACACTTTTGAATTTCAAGTTTTTGATTTATTACTAATAAAATTGCTTTTCAGAGAATTAAATACATGATTTCATCCAAAACTATAAATCAAATATACTATTAGTAAAAACATTGCTGTTAGGAATATGGTATCTTAAATATTCTTTATAAACCCCCCCCATTAAAAACTTCATATTATGAAGTTAAAAGATTTAAAACATAAGTCACATTTACATATGACATGTTATAAATAAAATTGTTTTTTTTCTTGAATTTTATTAGTAACACATGTAGCAGCAATTCAATTAAATTTGATAGATATTAAATTTTCTTTTATAAATATAATTTTTGCAGGTGATAAAGATACATTGTAAGATCTTCTTTATTTCAGTTTGTTTTTATCATATTAATATAGAAAATAAATTCACGCATTTAGTCAATTTGCATTGCATTCAATGGGTTCTGACGTGAAGCATTTAGATTTTTACATACTGTTATTTAAAGTAGAAATATGAACAGAATTGAAAATTGAAAAATAGTCAATTATAATAAAATGTTAGTTCTTAAAATATTAATTTTTAAATCTGTTATTACTTAAATGATGTTTATATAACATTTCTTTCATTTACTTGCATATTATTAAAAAATTAAGTATTTGCATTTTTCAAATTATACTAGTAATTTATAAGTAAAGCAAATAAATGTATATGAATAATTAACTATCAATTTTGTTCAATTTTATGCAATGTAATGTTCTTTAATGAGTCACAAATAAAGATTATACAAAAAATGAAGCCAGTCGTAAAACAAATGCATTATATCGGTATCAACTCTAAGCATATAAAATTATTACTTTGATGTATCACATTCTAAGAGATTAAAGCAAGTAATTTGTGTAAAAATAAATTATATTTGAAGCCTTATATCACTTAAAAATAAACATAATTAATTATTATTAATAGAGAAAATGACGCAAACCTTTGCCCTATCCTCTTTAATGTTATAAAAAGTGTTCATTTTAATGCATTATTTGAACTGTCCTATTATACGACTAAAAATAACAGATATAATTTCTTCGTTTTTAAATCCTGAATTTTTTGTTAGATAATTTGTTTTTTCACCTAATTTTTTTTATCTTTCCATTGAACTATATTTTAAATAATTTTGCCTTGAAAATCATATATATTTTCGCATATTTAGTGTTATTCATCTAGTACATGTTATTCAGATATTTTTCTAAATGATATTTATTAAATACTATTTAGACACAAATGTAAAGAAAATAAATGCTACTAATATTTATATTTCTTTCTCTCTCCTCCCTTTTACAAGTATTTTGTCTAACCTAATTTGCTTTGCTGAATTGCCTAAGAAGTTTCGAATAATTTGAGATTATGTTTTCTCTTTTATTTATATTTTTACATATTTGTCACTGATTATTATCTTATCTCTCATGATCAACCATATTGCCTGATTTACTTATTTCTCGTTCTTTATTCTGTTATTTGACATAATATTTATGTTCAGTGTTTTTTGTTTTACTTATCTATGCTTCAAATTCCGCAATCAGCTTCACACATATGCACACAACTTTATTTTTTTTATTATTCATATTTCTTCACTATCCATTAATATGTTTTCTAAGACTGTTATGTATTTAAGGGTATTTTCCCTATCCTATTGCGCTGGTTAAATGCTCTTTTTTATTTCGTAACTCAGCTGAAGATTATTTATGAGCTTAAAACTATTATTAGAATGTATTATTATTAGAAGATTAATTATAACGTCTAATATCTCATAATCTCTCGTCATTTATAACTTGCTATTTTTTATCTGTATCACTAAATATATGTCTCTAAATAAATTAGTAGGTTTTATATTTCAAGTATAATAAGTCAATATATACACAGCAATTAAAGTATAACCAAGAGTTTACCTTTTCCAAATGAATTAAAAAAAACTCAAATCCTTAATTTCAAACTTCTTTTTTTGAAAAATAATATACAATATAAGTCCAATCATCCGAATTCCATCTATCAGAATAACTGCTTATCCAAATCATTTCCAGAATTTCAGAAAAAATGATTAGATTGAAGAAAACGAGGAAAATAAGATAAAGGAAAAAGCTCAAGAAAAGTAAAGGTAAAACAAGAGAGAAAATGAGAATGAGAGAAATACGTGCCACTTGAAGAATACAGAAGCATTCTTTTGAAAATTCCTGAATGTTCAGAAGCTAGTGCTAGAGAATGAATTATGAGTCAGATCCAAGATTTCCAATTGAAAATGTTGATTAACTTACAGAAAATATCGTGGAAGAATATGACCTTAATGTTCAAATAGAAGCAGATATGAGACAGATATGAGACCATAAGGTAGTGAAGATTTGTGGCTTTGAAATTGATTTAAGGTGTATAGAGTGTCATCCCGAGTGTGGCCACATGCAAATTTTCCCAATCAAATGGATACGCCACTTGGCTACTCGAAAACATGTGAAGGTTGTGGAACAGGTTACAGTGAGCCGAGATATTCAGCAAACAGTGACTTTCATGTACAGCACTGTACACACTGTATTGTATTAATAAATAGCACTTGTAAATACATTAAAATGTAAAAATGTTGCCTATTTATTTAAATGATTAAAAATTATTTTTCTTTAAAAGTGTAAAACAAATCCAACTAATTAAATTTTTATTATCTGAGAGGAGTACGGTCCCAGTTAATTCGGAAAGTTCTACTGTAAATAAATAACAAGTGTCTCTACCTAGCTTCTATCATGGAGCGAAATAGCAAAATGTTAAAATAGCCATTTAAGTGTCATTATTAATAATTAAATAATCAAATCATTAACCAAATATATAAAACTTATTACATTTCAATAAAAATATGCAATCATATTTCTCCTTAATTGTAAGCATATGTATTTGCCTGACAGAAGATGGATATATTTCCAAAAACATCTCTTTTAAATAATGTAACTATACATTTAAGTTTCATTTGTTTCAAAACATAATTTTAAAATTTTCAGATTCATATTTATTTAAACATTTAAAGACTCATATTGCTTGTAAATGATTGAGACGTTTTGTCAACTTTTCTTCATTCTAAATAATGTTTTGCTGTTAGCCTAATAGTGGTCTTGTCTTCATTTCAACAGTTTGGGGGCTGGATACCACCTTAGTCATGAATGCTTGTAGTGGTTTAGAATCCATTTTAAACTGTATAGCCTGGTCTAATTACCTCTTGTGTGGAAAAACTGCATTCTGAAATATGTGTACGATTTCTAGTTATATCAATATTCGCTATTAGTTTATTAATATTACCTTTTAAAATAAGTAATATTTTTCCATTTTATGATTTGAATGTCCTCGTACAGAGTAAAATAAAATTTAATTAAATATAAATTGCAAACTGTAAGTAAGATTTTAAAAGCGTTTAATAACTTTGGAAATCACAATTCTTTGTTAACTTAATTGTTATATTTTTAAAAAAAATTATAACTTTTATAAGAAGAATATTAAAAATATACATCGAATATTTATTTTATGTGTTAAATTTTCAAAAACAATTTGAAACAAAGAAAATAATCAAGCAAATACAATCAGATAGTAAAAAAAGATATATTTATGCATAAACTATGTGTGATTATTGTATTAAGACATATTTTTCTTTTCACCACTTATATTACTCTTAAATTCATGATTATTGTAATGTGCAAATCCTGTTTTTAATAACATGCTTTGTTTAAATTTTTTATTCTAAGAATACATGATTGCTACATAATCAATGAATTTACTTTATCTGTATGTAGCTAAGACAGTGAAAGCTTTATCAAAATTTTATACATTTTTATTACAATCTAAATAAAATGTTTATCAAATTTGTTAAATAAGATCACTTTTCAACAGAATTCAGTGTAAAACAAATCTTTTTGGAAAGAATATAAAATCTTTCTCTAAACATTTGTCTAGACACGTTTTTTTATACCTAAAATCTCATCAGCTTAGATAAATTGTTAGTAGATTAGGAAATTTTAATCCTTTAAAAGAAACATATTGGAAAAGCGGAAAAGTATTTATTAAAAAACTGATATAGATATAATTAATGATTTTACTAATTTCAATATTCTTCGAACTTATCAAAATTTGTTTCTATAAATAAAACTTAATAAGCTTTTAAATCTTATTGATCAGATTTTACAGATTTTAACTCTTTATTATATAAAAGAAAAAGATCTAAATGCTATATATATGTATATATATATATATATATATATATATATATATATATATATATATATATATATATATATATATATATATATATATATATATATATATATATATATATATATATATATATATATATATGTATATATATATATATATAGCATCCAGATTATTTTAATGCTGAACTAATAATTTATTGTGTTTTGTAGAAACATAATCCTTCAAAATTAAAATTTTTCTTACTTTTCAATTTTCAACAACGAGTTTATGCTTTCCAAAATATTACAGTAATTAATTATTTTTACAAAATAATTTGCATTAAATATAGATTAGTAAATCACTTGCTATAACAAAATTTATTTTATGAATATGTTGACAATTTGTAACCAAGTTAAAATTATCATGTTAGCAATTATTATGCGTGCAAATTATAATAAAGTTTAAAAATATCTTTAAAAAATAGAATTAATAACATAAAACATTAATATTATGAAAATATTTTTTCAATATGTTTATATACTTAAAATTTTATAACTGATACCAATAATAATTCTCATTATTGTGGCTTTATTGTTGTTAATTTGATGGTTAACTTAATAATAATCACAATAAGTGATTTTTAACAATTGTTTTTCACTTGTATATATATATATATATATATATATATATATATATATATATATATATATATATATATATATATATATATATATATATATATATATATATATATATATATATATATATATATATATATATATATATATATATATATATATATATATATACATATATATATATATATATATATATAAATAGCTTCATCATCATAAAATATATTGAAATTTACCCTTGGGTAAAGTTTCGATTTGAGTAATTTTGTGTATGAGATAACGTTGCAGAAATTGAATCGCTAAAAATGTTTTATTTTATGAATTCGTAATGAAATAGACACAATTTTAAAAAATATAAAATTTAAAGGCTTTTAAATAGTTCTACCACTTTTATTTTCGTTCAGTTATGGCAATAAAGTTTGTTTTTAATTAATTAAACAAGTTTTTTTTATTTTGCTGGTTAGAATTTATAGTGTTTCATTACATTAAGAAACAATTCTTAAAAATTTAGTTTGAAAAATAAAGAAAACATTTTTATGAAACCTGAGATTAATTTTTATGTAATATTATCGTCCTTGAAAATAATACATTTTATAAAAGCTCTTCTTCAAATAGGTTTTCTTTTTTTTAAATTCTGATAAATATTTATTCGAGTTTGACATAAAAAAATATTACTTTTTCTTTAAATTTTAATATTTTTAGCACAGTTTAACTGATACAAACTTGTATAACTCTATAGAAAATAGTAAATTAATTTTAAAATTGTATAAAGCTACTGCATTGCTATGCATGAAAATATAAGCTACGTCAATGAATTGGACAGCTTTTATTTTAAATCAATAAATGTTTCTTGAAAATCTGTCACAAACTATCAGCCTACTAAACATTCAGTTAACAAAATAATAGAAATAACTATGAACAAAAGAAGGTTTTTAATGTATTTCGAATGTTTTTTTAAATAAAATAACTACTACTATTTTTGTATAACTTACATGATAGTATGTGGTAGTTTTATTAAAGTTCTGTAAGTCTTGAATTATTTTTAAAAGCATGAACAAACAAACCTCTCAGATTTTCAAAGAGACCGAATTGTAGAAATCCGTCTAATAGAGCTAAGTACGATCGAAACAGTTCAACTATTGATATTTTTAGAGGAAACGCCGAATGGCATCACCGGTGCAGCTAAGCAAAACAAATTAGTGGACACGAAAAGAAACTCAGGGAAAGTTAACTGAAGGGTATCACAAAATAGGCTGTGATATATAAAAAGCGATCATCTATAGCAAAAATGACCGCAATGCTGAATCATTACAAATATGCAATATTATAAAAAACGATAATCTGCCTGAATTTTCTCATAGTTTCAAAAATTACACTTTTCACTTTCAAATTTAAAATTGTTAAATGAATAACTAAAAATCCTGTTGTAACTTGAATTACATGATGTTAAATATTCCAAGAAATCCAAAAAAGGTAATCATAAACTAAGCAAATTTTAAAAATCTGACCAAACTTACAGAAAAGTAATTTTTTAATTAATTTTTCAGAGGCAGCATTTGATTGGGATAAATTTCGCTCTAAGTGAAAATGCATACGGCTTTCATTATTTATAAGACATTTCATTAAAATATGTCGAAAAATAAATTTGTTTCCATAAAGTTAAACAATAATTACATATCAGGACACTTCATATAATTTTATTTAAAATTCTATTCTAATATATATTTTGCTTTAAAAATTATTTTTTTAAAAAAATGCTTGTTTTTATTTAAAAAGACAATATTGTTCCAAAACGTATCGAGCTAGTAAGAGAAAACAGTACCTAATATTGCTCTGTAATATATTACTAGTTTTACTTTCAAGATTAGCTACTACCAAAATATTCTTGATTGAAACATCTTCTCATAATAATATGTATATTAATAACACTTTTATAAAATTTCTTGAATTTTTCGATAAAAAAATTACTGTTTTTATCAACTTATCATCAATTTTCCTTATGATCACTAAGTACTTTTTTTCTAGAAATTATATGCTTAACTATATCCACACAAAAATATACACTTTAGTTGCCTTAAAAATGATAGAAAATATCATTTTGAAATGAATTATCATTGATAAAATCAAGTAAACAATGGAAATAAAGTTTTTGAAATCATCAGTGTGTCGGATAATAAGACATGGCAAGAATTTCTGCACCTTTTAAGTTTAATATTAACTTAGAAGTAACCACTAAATAATTTCTTATTCTCTAATGTTGTAAAAAACTTGTTTATTCATAGATCTTTTTCCTGACTTTTGGTACATTTTAACATAATATTCAGTGTATTCATCAAAACGTATCTTCGTTTAAATTGTTATTAAAAGGAGGTTAATGAATATTACAATAAATGTTACTGTAATTTTACTATTTACTCAAATATAAATGTTTTGGATCATATAGTAACCTGAATATTCTAAAAGGAAAATGGGGAAAAGTCGATTACAAAACTGAATTATGTGGTTATGTGGTTAAATTTTCATATATGTATTGTTTTACACAATGAGAAGAGAAATTCTAGATTTGATAAACATTGAATTATATATAATGTACTTAGGTGTTTAGTAACGGAAATTGGTGATTAATATATATGAAATTATACATTTGACACATCAAGTGATTAAATATCTTAAATCTTATAATTTTGATAAACATTCATCATAACACTATTTGCATTTCGTAAATCACATCGCATTAATTTAGTTTACATCAATCCTTATTACACAAGGTTTTCTGGCTTAATTAAATTTACAATAACATCAAACTGCTTAAATAATATCTATAAAACATATGCTAAATCTAATTTGTACGTTTGAAATCTTCATGTTCTTGAAAACATAAATTTTATATGATGCAAATCAAAGATTGTCATTTGCATACATGTGAATCACATTACCAATTACTGTTACATCATATGAACAGAATAAAGTATTGTAAAGGCATGTAAAGGCATAAAAATCAAACAAATAATGTGTTGAGAAAATTACGCTTTGCAAATAAGTAAAATTCACATTTCTTTTTATGATTTCATTACAAAACTGGCTTTTAGATTAAAGAAATTGCAAACACATACTTATTTACTTGAATAAATCAGTGAGAGTTTTATAATTCATAAAAAACAATGGTTCATTTGTAATAAGTTTAATGTATATCCTGCGTAAAATAATTTTGAAATATATTTCTTTGCTTATTATTAATTTAAACATGTTTGAATATTGTGGCCATCTCTAGTTAAGTTTGTTTTCTTTAAATTGTTGCATTAAAAATTATGTTTCAGATTTAAAAGAAAAATAAAGAAATAAAAATATAGAATTGCTATGAAAAAATGAATATTATGTACTACATTGTAAATTTTTTGTTTCGTTTATACTTAATGCTTCTCTTGCACAAATAAACTATATTATTATGAAATGAATGATGAAATTTTAATTCACACATATTTTTTCATGTAAAATATTATTATTTTAGTCCAGTTTTTTAGTTTCTAGTTAAGCTATATACCAACTCGTTTATCTTTAGAAACCCTTACAATAATTACTCAAATTAATGACATCCTCTCAACTAAGAAATATATTTTTTGTCACTAGAATTTCATAAATAAGGAAATTTCCATGTTTCATGGAATCTTCTTCAGTCGTTATATATTCTCTTATCTTAATAATTTTATATTTTCAGATTGCTAAATTCACTTTGACAGAGCTATAATAGGAAATGATTAGCTAAATATTGATGTCTTCTAAATTTCGGAAACCCATCTAATTTTTAAGGGGTAATCCTATACACACTCAAAGTCCCACTATGTAACAAGCCTTTAAATTATGCCCTTGTAATAAAGAAATTTGAAAAAAAACCCTGGTATCTAATATAAGGATTAAAACATTGTAAACAACAAATACTTTTAAATCATGAATAAAATAATTCTGCAAAAGAAAGACAAGTTTATTCAGAGAACTTACAAATTGGCCTGGTATAAAACCAGGCTTCGTTTTGGAATGTCCCAAGTTATATCATAGCCATTGTTTGAGTAAGTGAGATAGATGGACGTTGCTTTTCTATTTTAGTGCCTACAAACAAAGGGTTATTGGTTTTCCTTTCGAGACATTGAATATAAACGAATGTCTCTGAAAAGTTTCAGTTACAACGTTTTTTAAAAATGCGTTTCTTAAATCTAATTTTCTTTGATAAACGTTCATCATAACACATCCTTTCATAAACTGCGTCATATTAATTTACTTTTTATCAACCCTTATTACATAACTTTTTCTGTGTGACTTAATTAAATATGCAATAATATCAAACTTAATACTTTAACTTATAACTTAATACTTAAAATACATTTTAACTAATCAATGCTTAACAATAAGATTAGTTTACCTTAAAATTGCTCTTATTAAATAATTTTTTAATATTCTATATTATTTTTCAAATTAAATTACATATTTTTTATATAAAAATTATAGAGCAATCTAAATATATTGTATTCAAAAACTACTTCGGTTGTTTCATTATGTTTTATAAAATAACATGTAAAAAATATATTGGTCAATAAATTACTCAAGATTTTTTTATAAAATATTATTTAAATAAATTCTGGGAATAGTTTTGAGGGATTGAAATTTAACACAACATATTATCCTAAAATCAAATTTAAAAAAACTAAAGAAATCATATTTGAAATGTTTTTTATGTGCGTGTGTTTATAAAACAATTGTATTGAATCATAAATTCCATGAATTTATTAAACTAACTTTTACCGTGAATGATATCGCAATATTTAATAGGAATATTTCTATAAAGTAAATAATATGAAGAAAAATGAGACGTCAAATTTATTAATAAACAAATACAAAATTAGTAAATGACTGATCTTTACTTTAACAACTAATAACATTAAAGTATAATATGAATTTAGAAGTCAAGCATCAAGCAAAAATGATCGATGGAAATGATAGATGGCTCTTTTCCGAAATGCGTAAGAGTACTTTATTTAAATACTTATTAGAAATTAACAAAAAAAACTTAATAATGCAGAAATAAACTAATCACCCCTATAGAAGATATACTTTTAACAAATCATTAAGTGATTAACATATCAATTGCAAGAGAATAGTTTCAAATAACTTTACAAAGCTATACATTTAGCTGATTATTTAAAAAACACTTTCACGAGTAGTTTTATTGGTGTGTTTAAGATAATAGAATGAAAAACTTTTGAAATCTAGTGAATACTTCAAGGATTTGAAAAGCTTTTGTTTGAAAAATTGTTATCCTACTACAATATGGAGAATTTATATTGTTACTATTTCACTGGAAAGAGCAGGGTAATTTATAGAAAATTATTCAATGTAATCTGTAATAGATGAATGACGAATGAAGGCATTTATTATATAAATAATGTAATTTTATGGCAGGAAATTAATTACGACTTGTAAGAAAAAGTGTTCCCAAATTGAAGATTGAAATGTTTTTCCTAAACGCAAGTAAAAAAAAATTTGTGAATGTTTTTAGAACAAATTAGAAGAATGGGTAAAAATTTATCCAATACCATCAAAACGTCAAACAAAATTTAAATACCAAATATTGATAAAAAAATTTCATTTGACAGGAGTTCATTATTACAGAAAAAGCTCAAATAAAAATATAAAGTTTAGTTTTATTTCAAAAATGAAGAAATTTCTAAGTTTATGGTCACTAAATACCATTACATCATAGACACTAAATCACAAATCTTAATAGAGAAAAATTAAAGGTTTTATTCCATGTATATTTTAAATATATAAGATCAAAATTTGAGTTTTAATATCATAATTACTTATTGAAATTCACAATTTCAATACTATTATGTGCACAAATATTGAAATAATGACTGTCATTTTAATATTCTTTAATTGTATATTCAAGCAAAATATTTTTCAGTTGACATTTTTAAAAATATTACTAATGTTATATTATAGAAATTTTGAGAAAAACAAATGTAAAGATTAATATTGTTGCTTTGACAATATTCATCTGGAAACAAACTCGTCAAATGTGCTTTTGTTGCTATAAGTTGTCAAAACTTCAAATTAGGTTTAAAATCTTTTAAGGTAAGACTCTAAAGATAAACTTCTTATCACACTGTTGATGTCATAGTGACTATATTTTTTCTATTTTCACCTAAATTACATCTCCTCTAATAACAATTTTTAAATTAAATGACATCATTTTAATTAAGCATTTACAATAGTTTAAACAAATACTATAAAGTTTCAAAAAGTTTGTACTTGATTTCAAGAAAAATTTATTTATATTAAGTTTTCTAGTAAAAATGAAATTGCTTAACATAATAAACAAGAATTTATTTTTCTTTATTATAAAAATAAGCATAAAAGAGAATCTTGAAACTTTATTAAAAAAATGTATTTACATAGAAAAAATTTATACATTTATACTTACTTTTGTAAATGATATCTCTACAAACTTTAAAATACCATAAAGTTAAACAATCCTTTTTTGATAGTTACTTAAATGTATAATTAAATAATTAACGCAAATAAACTTAAAAGTTCATTAATATATAAAGTAAATACAATATTCATTTCATTAAAATGATTTTATCTTAATTGGCATTTTATTATAATATTTACTTAAATTACTCTTAGCAAACAATCCACTTATCCAAACACAATCCACTTGCTAAACAATGCAATAATTATAAGTTGTTACTTCAAATGTTACATTAATTATATTTTCTATGAGAAACACGTGTATTTAAATGAATGCTTAAGAAATATATTTTTTAATAACAAATTACTTGTTTATAAATGTGTTTTAAGTATGACCCTTATTATTATATTAAGCAAAAAAATGTTGGCGCATTAACTTGTAATCAGAAGTTTTTAATAACAAAAAAGATTCATTTTTCATGAATGGTTAATTACGGAATTTTATTATATATATACAGCTAACTTAACAAGTTATGAAAAATTATTCATTATTTACAATTAAATAAAAAAAATTAAATACGACTAAATATGTAAAATTTCTAAAATTAAATACCTTAAATTTATGTAATTTTTAAGGAATTAAATGCATTTTAATATTTAAATACCAGTATTTCAGTATTTAATAGATTTATGTATGAAGAAATGTTATGATATTTTAAGCTTCATCTTTGTGACTCTAAGAAATTATTATGAATTTTAAAAAATTGATTGTTATAGGAAATATTTTAGTGCGATCATCCTTACTGCAATTCTTAAAAATCAATATTTACTTTTTAAAAACTGAAATAAGATACTAAAGTGATGTAAGCTTTCAGAAAAAAATGATGTAAAGTGATGCAAGATGTAATAAAAAATGTGATGTGTAAGCTTTCAGATGTACAATGTTTTTAATTAATATAACTTTTTTAATTAATTTTTAATAATTTTTAATTAATAATATTTTTTTTAATAATTTTTAATTAATAAATAATTTTTTATATTGATACTGTATTCTTCTTTCAAATAAAGTTTTGATTGCATAGAAAAATTTTATTATCATTTTAAAATTCATTTTGAAACATTCTTTTTTAAGGGGAAGTTCTTAAATTTATTTCTTTGTTGTGTCCTTATAAAATTTTAGTATCATTTCTATGTAAATCAATAAACATCTGAATAGACACACTTTCTTTGTTTTTCCAAGCGTCCATCTAAGAACAAAGGCTACATTCTTCAATCAATTATCTCCCTTTTTTACAACAACTTAGTAGAAACCTTTTTTCATCCTAACATGCATTGTTCTTATGTCTCAGACATTGGTTGGGGAAAAAAATTAAATCTCTTCAAAAGACTTTTTAAATATGTATTGAAATGAACATATTTATTGAACTACAGCTTATTTAACTCCACTTTAAAATAATTCGAGACTTTACTTAACTCACATTTAGCATGCATTTAGGATTACATAATGGAATTTGTTATCAACTTACTGAAAAAATGTAATTAGGCTAAATCATTTTTGTTGCTTCCATCCAACAATGCGTGTAAGGGATTACTTTACCAACTAAATATAATCGCAATTTGCTCTAAAATACTTGTTTTACTCGTTTGTATTTTCGGAGTTTAAAAGCAAACAAAAGTAAAATAGTTGTTTTACTTTACCACTAACTTATTAACCAAAATATGTCCAATACCATCATATTTTACGAATTTTTCAAAAATGAACTCTGTAAACTTAGATTATTTTATTTATTTTTCTTAATTTTTTAAAAAATAATGTTTATATATATATATATATATATATATATATATATATATATATATATATATATATATATATATATATATATATATATATATATATATATATATATATATATATATATATATATATATATATATATATATATATATATATATATATATATATATATATATATATATATATATATATATATATATATATATATATATATATATATATATATATATATATATATATATATATATATATATATAAGAAATCTTATTTACATTTAATGTAATAAAATTTAAGATTGTGTAAGTATGTGTAAAAACAAATCAACAAATCAGTATTAGACTGTGAAAAAACTGAAGACAAATTTATAGAAACTTCAAATTTGGCTCTCTATTTGCAAATTCTGGAATCAAATACTCCTAGTGTACGATCACTCTGTGTACATGGCTTTAAAAATTACTGAAATAAACGTTTTAGATAAATTTTGATTGCCTTCTAATTGTAAAAGTTTCTAGAGAAAAAATATGTCTTTAACATTTTTATCAGAGATCATCATATAATTATAACTTATCAATTGTAGAATAATTTACTTTCATGAAATGAGTTTTTTGTTACATATAGTTCAAGGAAAGTCATACGAAAAAAGAAAAAATGGAACTTATAGGAATTGAACATATACAAATGGAAAAATGGAACATACATAAAATCTTAGAATCATAATGTAGAGTTATTTCAATACAATGATTTGACATCCATTTGATCAGTGTTGATTTTGTGTTCAATTTTATATTGATAATTGCTAAAACTTAAAATATTAATAGTTTTTATTAATAATTGGCTAATTTCAGATGAAATCTAATCTATGTATTAAAATTTCTTAATAAAATATCCTCTCGACTTACGATGGTTTTCACAAAAATTCAATTCCGTCATGACTTACGAATTCAGTTGTCCTGATTATATTAAGTCAATAAAAAAAATTAAAAGATTACCATCAAAAGTGTATTTTATATAAAAAATGAATATGTGAACGCAAAACTTATAACTTATTTTATGATGTACTTCAATCAATTCAAAATATATCAGTTTAAATATGGCCAACAATTTTTAATAACTCTTACAGAATAAAAGGACAAATGTTTTCCTTTCAACGTATGTAGAATTATATGAAATATTTTTGTTTTTATTAATAATAGTCGTAAATCTTTCAAGTATATCACATTTTCTTGTCTTATTTATTCTTCTGAGTAAATCTTAAATGTATTGTAAAAGTTCTATAATATTTTTAAATAAATTTAAATGAATTAAACTCTTTCTATTCAGGTATTATATAAAAAATGAATTATTAAAATGATCAATTATAATAACCATGTTAAATGTTTTTTAGTTAAAACAAATAATTTTTAATTTGATTTTTTATTATTCTCCTATGATGCTAAGATACAATAGGTTTACTTAGTAATTATTCTAGTGTCTTCATATTGATTAATTCTTAAATAAAATTACATTTATATAAGCAACTTCAATACTTTTTAATTTTGCTCAATATTTTTTGAACACATTAACTTTCTTTCATTCAGCAACGGCAAGTCAAGCTACTCTCGTTACGAGATCGCATTTATTTTCTAACATATCTTAACATTTTTATGGTTAACATCATATATCTTAACATTTTTAGGTATCTTAACATTTTTACCGACATTTTCTTGCACAACAAGCGTAATATTTAGTTATTATGTCTTTGAACAGAATTTAAAATTATTTAATGGTATTTTCGTGTTTGTAGATTCTCTAGAAAATAAAAACTTTTAAATCCAATTCTTACTTCAGAAGTGATCCAATTAATTACCAAATAATTAATAAAATTTTTCACATATTGTATTAAGGGCAAAGGTCAAGCAACAATGTCAATCTAAGTAGTAGATAGCCATAAAATGGAAAAAAAGGAGTTCTTGAGATTAGTAAAATTAACACGCAATTCAGTAGAAAGGTGATGCGTTATAAATGTAAAGGAACAAACTGGCACAAACAATCTTTCATAAAACATGTGTGGTCGGTGAACGCAGTTCAATGTAGCTGTATTCTCTTTACGGATGATACACTCATTGCCACGTATCTCACTCCTACAAGTGATTCTGATTTTGAAAACAGGTCGGGACACGATTTTATTTCAATAATATACCGGAAAGGACCGTTATTTTAAGCATTTTGTTGTTTTTTGAGGGTGCATCATGCTGAATTGGAGCATTAAGCTCCACACACACACACATTTTAAACAGAAGTTCTATAACCAGAGACCACTATTCTAAAAAGGAAGTATCACTTAAATTGATTGGTCAGCATATTTCCTCTGAATAAAATCTCATGGAGTATGTGTGAGGCATCATCTTTTACAACCATGGCAATCTTACTACGCGTTTAATGAAGTATTTCGGTTTGATTCCATACTGTAAGCGTTGTACTCATATTTTGACAAACTATGATTTCGCCATCATTTAAGAACAAAATGTTCTTTTATTCCTAAGTATTCATAAGTTCTTCATAAGTGCTTCATGTCTTCCTAAGTGCTTCATGTCTCTCAAATAATTTCTTGTGGAGTTATATTAGAAAAAAAACTTATGAATACTTAAACTTTGCAGAAGAAATCCTTAACTTTTGTAGGCCATTGTATATTCTATAATGAGATATTGGTTTACAATATTTTTCACTAAATACATTACAGTAAGGCCTACTAAAATCATGATTTCAAATTTTCATTATTTAATTTATGCAAACTATTTAGAATTTTAGACATTATATGATTAGTAATTTAGTAATTATTTGTGAGATGACGAAAAAGATGATTCTTTAATAAATTTAATATTGAGCTAGGCTGAAATTCTACATATATATTAAAGTAAATGAAATGTACCTCTGATACAATGTTTATGAGCATTATAAATTTATCAAAAAAGAACTGAACTAACAAACGAATTTAAAAGAAAAACTCGTGCATCAGAGACACATACGTACAAATTAATTTTCTTTCGATAATACATTTGGTTAGTTTTATTTAAACAATGCATATCCAAATATTTCAGTAATTCTTTAGAACAGAAATTTAAATTATTCTTTTGACAGCTTATTAACAGAATGCCCTTCACCGAAAATTAATCTTAACATGGTTTGTTCTCCCTACAGCTATAAAAAATGAATTTGAGTTCAGGTTGCAGCAAACGGAAACTATCTTACAAATTGATGTAAAGTACATTTGATGCTATATCAAGTATTTCATAAGCTGACAAGAAACTGTAGGGATTAACAAATATTGAATTTATAAATGTAAATTTATACTATGCACTGTAAAATAAATGTTTTATAAAATTTACTGTTTGAAAAATTTAATATGTATCTTTTAATTTTATATTGGCAATGTTTGATATTGATTTTGTATCTACATAAATTAATTCAAAATTTATTGGTATTGAATATAAAATAAAATAATAATTTTATCCATCAAATAAAGGAGAAAAAGTTAGCAAATTTGGTAGCTGATTTATTTCTAAGTATAATACATATTCTAACATTTAAAATTTCATTTACAGCAATAGTAACGAATATTAATTAACACATTTAAATCAAATAACTCTTATTAAATATTTAAATCTAGTATTCACGGAGAGTAACATTTAAAACAATTTTAATTCGTACTTTGAAATCTGTGTAATTTAATCTGAAAAATGCCCTTCCGTAAGACTACAATATGTGTAAGCTTTTCATAATGAAGTACTAAATCATCACAGCTAGTTACCTGAACTTTGTAATGCAGATAAAAATTATACACAACTGACATGATTTCTACAAATGAATTCTCAACCAGAAAGGCAGGGCGAATGAATTTCATACCTAAATTACCTTTTACACTTCCATGGAACTGAATCTCACACCAGAATATCAAATTAGGTTTGGGCTGTTTGGGACTAGCTCGAAGAGAATATTTATTTAATAATTTTCTTCATGAATAAAAAACAAAAACGAATATTTTCCCCATTTTATCCTAATATTCAATTCATTCATTCAAAATATCAAACAAAATATTTCTAATAAAAAAAATGGAAACTATTTTTGAATTTTTTTATATGCAATGAAGAAAATCAATGCTTATTTTAAATTGAATAAAGAAAATATACAATTTGTGTATGCTTAGCTTTTTTTATTTAATGTAAAATATTAGTCTGGAGAATAAGTTAGTATCGCTTTTAACAAAGACACTTTTATTTAATAATTATATAAATAAGTTAATTAATTATATATTCACAATTGCTGCTTACAGCCTCTTCCCATCTATCGAGCAATTTTTTGATGTTGTTCCACCAAACATCACCTGATTTGGTGTTAAAGAAGTTGTTGGACCTCTTGGTGCACAGGGTAATGCTCGAAGAAAATGCCACAGTCAACAAGGAGCTCTACATTTTCCAGCTACACTGCTTGAATGATGCTATTCAACTGAAAAGACCTGATCGACACGGTCAAACCATACTCCTTCACGATGACACCAGGACCCATCTTGCACAAATCGTTAACGCCGCACACTAAAAGCTCGAATGCAAGGTCCTTCGACATCCGCCGTATTCCTTGGACCTTGCACCGAAAGATTACAATCTTTTCCGTTCCTTGTCAAACCATATGAAGGGCGTTACCTTTGATAAAAAAAAAGGTTAAAATTAATGTATTTTAAATTGTTTCAGTTAAAAAGCCATTTATCATATTTTCTACTGCAACAGAATAATTTACATTTTTTATTAAAACTCGAATTCTTAATTTCAGAATACTACAGTTACAAATTAATTACTAAGAGGAATTATTTTATGGAAAGATTTCATTGTTTCTCAGAATAAATTATTGTCTAGGAGAACTTATAATGCGCCACATAAATATATAATATTAAACATTTTTCTTTATAATTCGTTAAATTTTCAAAAAATTGTCAGTAAAATATTTTATACGTCGTAATTTTTAAATGACTTGTATTCAGCTGTCGTGTTTGTTTACTCGGAAAGACTTACACGATTTTATCGTATGTGTTGTAACTTTTCATCAATTTCTTAATGTAGAAATTAATAGTTGACTAAAATTCATGACATATTATATCCACGAGACTAATTATATGAATTCGAATTTAATGAAATTTTAATAAGATATATAAAAACATTTTTAAAAAATCATTCTTTAGAAAGATATTTAATTTTTTTCAAAGAAACTTAACAACACGTCACTAAACTTACTTTCCAAATCCAAGCATTATAATCATGACGTTATCTGGATCTTTAAATAAATAATTAATTACATTAAACTTGTCTATTTACTTGTTTGTAGTTTTACGATTAATTTTACTATTAATTGTGTTGGTTTATAATATTTCTAATACATTAAAAATCTAATCGGTAATTGATGATAGATGTGGTAATTTCATACATTTATAATTTGATAATTTCCTTTTTTATATCCATTTTTCTCAATCATCGATATACGCTAGAAATAAATTTCAATTTTAAAATCTTTAAAAAATCAAATCATTTGGATTTAGGATTTTTCTACTATAACAGAATAATTCACATTTTTTTTTAATTAAAATTTAAATTTCAGAATATTCAAATACAAAGTCTAAAACACGAAACAAAATCTTCATATCTATTTCACCAACGTAATTCCACATTCCTACTTAAATTCATGAAAGAAATACAGAGTCTGAGAAAGTACTTGTAGAGAATATTAATGAAATATCTCATTTAATGAACTACAGCTATGAGTTGAAGCCTTCAATTTAAACAATTCTTATTACTCCATAATATTACATTAAATCTCTTCCTAGAAATGAAAAATTAGGCTTTCTATTCTGAAACTAATGTATGTAAAAGAAGAAATTTCAATAACATGAAGAATTCAGATTGTTAGAATTATATAAACCTTATAATAATGAAATTTATTTCGTCGAAATCATTAAATTAAAATAAAATATAATCCTTTATTTATTTAATATTACAGGAGAAATAGAAATATTTCGTCTGGAGGGGAACAACGAGAAAGTCAATAAATATATATAGTTCAGTTACATATTATCAATTGTATATTATACTATTTATAAATCCTTCATGCAATGTTATAATACATTAACAGATATGTAATATTGAAAATCTTGGGATACTAAAAAAGTTACAAAAAATAATGAATTTTAATATTCATAAATCCTCAATGCAAATTTTTAAAATATTATCTATGATTTCGGGAAGCATTTTCCATATTCTTTTTGCATCATCAAAACAAATTTTATAAAATTATGAATATAACAATAGAACACGAAATTATTAAAAAAAAGTATAAGATTTGTGAGAAGAAAATTTGAGAAAGTTATTAAAATTTGATTATTAAATTTATTATAAAAATAATTTAGACAATAATTTAATGAAACGAAGAATAAGTATTGTGAATTTCGAAATGAAATGCATGATACAGTACAAGAACAGAGTGGAGTCAGTAAATTGTCAAACATACACGAATCAACACGTTTAGAGTAATGCTGACATCATTCTTGTTGCAATAGCACTCCACAAACATTCCACAGTTCCTTGTTCCATCTTCTGCACAGCCTGTGTACTGTGGATGCATCCAAATGTCTGTCAGCTGTGATTTGCAGCAAGGACCAGCCTGTTCTTCTCAGTCCAATTATAATGGTCTTCGTGAACTCGTCTATCTGCTGAAACTGTCTACATCAACGATGGCCTTGTATTCTCTGCAATTACATGCATTCTTTGCGACAAGAAAATTTTTCAACGATTATTTTCCAAGCCATAATAACGACGCGAATACTGCCCACTCTGCGAATTCTTCATCTTAGGTCTTATCCTAAGGGCGCTGGAGAGCTGTGTCTTTCACATCATTTCCATATTTCGGTAAGGAGTGTCTACCCTGAAATTTGCATAATTTTAGCCACTTCTTCATGGTGTAGCATTTTCAATGTCGGACAATGTAAATTGAACTCACATATAAAAAGAAAAAATGTCTTAAAAAGATAAAAATCGTAAAATTAAGTTTCTAGTTAATACATTATAGTCTAGTAAATACGTACATCATTTCTAGTTAATACATGCATCGTTTTTTTTTTTTTTTTTTTTTTTACATAAGCCCCATAATAGGAGACAGAAAATGCATTACCTATAAAAGTTTTTAAAATATTTCTATTACGAGTTAGGGCGCATGATTATGGTACATGGCTGTATATCGATGCTATGCAGTTAATTACCATTATCATATAATATTTATAAGCAATATTTTGAGACAATTCAAATATATTATTTTTTTTAAATTTTGCTGTATTTATTATTATTTATTTCTAGATGTAATCTGGAAAATAGAAGCAGAAGTTCGTTTGGTAATTTGTAATTCAAAATTGCTTTTAATTTGATCATAAAATTACAAAAAAAACATTTACATACATACAAAATTTAGTTACTTATATTATTTCGAAAATTTAGGCCTTACTAACAATATGGTTATGTACCCAAGTGGAGTTCATGATCTACACTAACTAATTAAAGTAATAAAATAGATGTTACAACACTAAGAAACTACTGGCTGAAGAAACAATTTGTATAAAAACATGAACTTAGTAAGGCAATTTCTATTACTAACCCAGTTTACTTTTAGGACTTCGAAAACCTGTTAGTTTTTCACTTCCGTATGATTTTTTTTAATTGGACTCATATTATACACTGCTGGGCAATTGCTAAGGACGGATCACAAATTGCAATGTAGCATAACATTAAGCGAGACATGAGGCCTAGTAGGATAAAATATAGTTGTCACACTGTTCAGACATTAGAATAAAAAATACTTATTGTTCTGGAAAGTACAAAAACTGTGAACAAATTTATCACCAACAGCACGGCGGAAAAGGCGATCATGAGGAAGTAGAACTTCATTAATGTATCGTTGGCCAGTCATAGTTCCCTACGCAACCACATGTAGAGGGGTGCGGCCATTGATCATGATGCCGGACGATACCATGACACTGCATGTCAGATATCGGTCTCCTTTCTGGATAATTTCTCGACAATAAACAGTACCACTCTCGCTCCAGATCATTTGGCGTCTACAATCTGATGACAGACTGAACCTACTCTCATCTGAAAATAGTACGCATGCACAGTCCTGTTCAGTCCAACTGCTATGCTCACGACACCATTGCAAACGGGCAGTACGGTTCTGTCTGGTCAATGGGACACACATAACAGGTCTTCAAGCATATAGTCCTCCTCCCCTCAAACGTCTGGCAACAGTTGCTCAGGAGATCTGCTTTCCTGAGGCAGCAAGAAACTGATTTGCCACCTGCTTAGCTGTGGTCGCCTGGTTCTTTTTGCTGATAGGACGATATATCTGTCTTCTGCAGGCGTCGTAGTTCTAATTCGACCTCCCCCGTGCCGCTTACTACGCATTCCAGTAGTTTTAAATGACTTCCACAGCCATGAAACAACGTTGTGAGCGATGTCGAATTCCCTAGTGATATCTGTTATTTTTCGCTCTTCTTCGATCTTTCCAATAATTCGGCCACGCATAAAATCATTTAAGTGATGTCGGGAAGAAATGCTAAAAATTTCAAGATCGTCTATTAAATCTTTCGTGTAAAAATTTGACTTGAAACAACAACTATCCATACGCGTCAAAACCATTAAAGCTCTTATGAACGCTATCAATGATGAACTGACGTGGGAAAAAATTGCATACGCATACTTCTTCTTACTATATCCAGCACTAATTCTAATTTTCCACATTTCGCTTTCTTTCATTTTATGGTGTCAATGGATGATAGTGTTATCCGTCTTTAGCAATTGTCCAGCAGTGTAGGAATATACCTCTTCTTCTTCATTCTGAATACTCAAAGAATTATCAATTCAAATTCATGATTTTACAGCCTCTATATTCCAGTAGAGCGTCAGACATGAAAAACGAATAAAGTCCTTTTTAGAGGCGTAGATTTCGGGCTTTTTTTCCCATAAATAGATTCTTCTTTCTCCGACCCCGTCTGTCTTCAATCTTATAAATTCGCCTCTCTCTAGAACCGGTTTTCCACAAGTTTTGCACTAGGACAAACTACTTCATGGAAGGGAGGATAATCGGGATTCAATCTTACTAGAAAATGATGTTTGAAGAGGGATTTACAGCCGAGTCAAAGAGGAATATTAAATTAATTTACAAAAAATGCCCAGCTCTTGTGAATACAACATCAATTATCTGCCTGGAAAAAATCTAAAGATTTTTTCACACTTGTAATTCAATTAAAAACAGTGATAATCTAGAATACACATCTTACGGCAAATGGTCGCAAATATCCTCTCCTCGGAATAGGAAACACTTTTCTGACAATTTTCATGGAAAATGCAAGCTTTATCTATTTTGTAGCATGTGTTATATATTTATGTGTGTGTGTGTGCGTGTGTGTGTGTGTGCGTGTGCGTGTGTGTGTGTGTGTGCGTGTGTGTGTGTGTGTGTGTGTGCGTGTGTGTGTGTGCGTGTGTGTGTGTGTGTGTGTGTGTGTGTGTGTGTGTGTGTGTGTGTGTGTGTGTGTGTGTGTGTGTGTGTGTGTGTGTGTGTGTGTGCGTGTGTGTGTGTGTGTGTGCGTGTGTGTGTGTGTGTGTGCGTGTGTGTGTGTGTGTGTGTGTGTGTGTGTGTGTGTGTGTGTGTGTGTGTGTGTGTGTGTGTGTGTGTGTGTGTGTGTGCGCGAGCGCTCACACAAAACTTCATACAATTTATATCATTTATTTATTTAAGTCCTAAATTATTTTTGTATGGCTTTCTTTTACATATATTTTTCTAATTTAGTGCATTACCATTTTCTATTTACAAAAAATTACATTAATTAATCATTATTTACTTACAATATTAAAATTTACAATTCTACATTTTACTTACAATAAGATTTCCAATTACAAATAAAATAAAAATTATTTATTTAAATGCACTGCAATTTCGACTAAATTAAAAAATAAAAAAAACATCTTACTGATTCATACTATCCTTAAATCTACTCAGTATTTTTAATTAATAATTTAAGTTAAAAAGCATCTATATATAAAACTGTGCAATAATTTATAACAATAAACGTACTCTATATAATCACTTATGAGTGTTCTTAATAAGCAGTTAATCAGTCCATTGTATTTTCAGCTCACATTCTTGTTACAGTTCCTTCGATTGGAACAAGTATCGTAATCGTACTTTATTTGTCAAGATGTTCCTGGATCACATTTTGGAATAAGAGAAATTCCTTCCTTTGGAGTTGATTTTGATCTATTGCTCTGGGAATAAATTACTGAGATAAAACCAAAAGCTTTTTACCTTTACTTCTTACGCTATTGTTAACCACAAGGGAAGTTATTTTGTTGTTTTCATTTGAGTCAGTGGTTTGCTGAGATGTAGAATTAAATTCAGGTAATGTCGGGAATATAATCCTGTGCCATTACTTTTTGAAATTCAATCTACATGAATTTTTGTAAGTTTTAGAGGTCTCTTTCACTCTTGCTATTTTGTAATATATAAATGTTTGTGTATTCAAGATTCTGAAGGGACGTACATTTGGTCTCGTTAATTTTCTGTAAATCCCTGATTTTCTTTCTGGTCAGTATAAGTATACTAGGTCTCTTATTTCTATTTGTTTATCAACTAAAGTCTTACGATGATAGGGTACTCGATTTTCTGCCGCAGTTCTTAAATTATTTTTAACAATTTGAAAGGAATTTTGCAAAGGTAGAACCAAACTCTCCAGCACACTCTTTGACATTCGCATAGTTATAAATTACAAGTGCAGACATTAGAAACTGGATATTTTTGTCACATGATGATGTAGCGTAAGCCAACATTTGAAGCCTTCTTTTTAAGATCACTCTGACTTGAAAAATATTCATCAATTTCCCGTGAAATTCTTAATGTTAAAACTAAAAAATTTTTTATATGACGCCATGAATGAAGATCACCAAATTCATATTTTTTATCCAAAAGTTGTGATATTGAAACGTCTTTACAACTACCATCAAACACAGGAATATTATTAACAGATTCGCCAATATGAGGAGAGATTAATGGCACAACACATGAAGCGATTTCAGTCTTGCTAAACTATAATTCTATTTCTATTTATAGTTACGTTTTCTAAAAATATTTTATCTTCAATTTTACTTAATCTTGAAAAATATCATTTAAAAAATAAATGAAATTTAAGTAATTATTTAAAATAATTAATTCCAGCTATTTATTTCCATTTTATGCAAGATTAATGTTAATAATTTAATGATATGTACCACGTGCAAACCTTTAATATCCAAAAATGTTTTAAAAAAAAAACAATCGAAAGTCTTATTCCAATTTCAATTTTCTGAAATTCAATTTAAACGCCATCATTTTGTTGTGTAGATAATTGTCATTTTATAGTATTTATAAACTTTACGTAATACATTTGCGTAAAGTAGTCTCTGTCAACATTTCGTTTTAATTTAAAAGCTATAACATGTAACCAGCTCACCAAAATAGGAGAATATACCATCGAAGTGTAAGATCATGAAGTTGGACCCAATATCTATTGAACAACCAAAAATGAATTTTGTATATTTACATGCATAACTGTGGAGGAAAATTTTGTGTTTCGGGGTTTACTGCCTTGCTATACATGAATAATGTTAGCTGCCTATGAACATTTTTTATAAAAAGCCAAACATAAAGTTTTTATTTCTTACAACCTTTACAACAGACTTCATTTATTAAGCTAACCACTGCATAGTATTTAAATTTATTTTTAAATGCTTTAAAAATGATTTTCATTAAATTTTAAGTTAGTAAGGCAATTTAACAAAAATCGTTAAAACGATGTTTTTTGTGATGTTTATTGAATTGCTTACTAATATGAATGAAAAATATATCAATTTAAATATTTCATTGCATTATTATTTGGAAATAAATATTATTTGTATATTCTAGTACAATTATCTTGATTTAATTTTTTTTATATAATTTTTCACAAATAAGTAATTTAATAAATAAACATTTAATAACCGTAATCTTGTACAAAATTTTAAAAAATCTATAAAAAAAATTTATTAAAAATTTAATATTATTGTGACATAAGTAAGATTATTTTAAAAAGAATTTTCTCAAATATAAGTTAACCTTATAGAAAATCTTAACATGAAACAATGAAATTTTTATAAAAAACAAAATTTATGTTAATAAGAAATTTTAATTAAGCAAAATGTTTGCTTAACTACTTTAAAATTTTTATAATTAAAAAGTTAAATCTATTTTATAATGCAATATATAATTTACTGATAAGAAAATAATAAGTGATTTTACAATAGAACTATAATATTTTATGTCTCATAAATAGAATTGTAATTTTAAAATTTATTTTTAAAAAATTATATGAAATTTTAATAATTTATTCTTATTTAAATAAGAATGAAAAAAGAACGAAATATTTAAAAGTCTATTACATTAATGTTTAATGTTCAATCAAATAATTAAAAATAAGTTCTTCAGAATTCATTAATATAACAGACAAATTTCCTTCCATTCAAAAAAAAATTTGTTTAAGTTTATAAACTTTTTAAACATTCATTTCAATTACTTTTGTTCAAGAGAATCCAATTTATTTTTATGACATTAATTAAAATATTACCTTAATTATGCTTCGAATGAAAAACAGATGTACTTAACACAAAAACTGCTTAATAAGTGAAAATTCTTATTTTTTTATTTTATACAAAATATGTCGCTTTAAACACACTTCTCCAACGGATGTAAGTTATTTCCCTCTTAAAAAAACTTATTAGCAGCATAATTAGTAATTATTTAACATCATAATAAACTCATTTAAAAGTGGAACATTTAAAAGAATTGTTTTGTTCTTTGCTACTTTAATATGGATTTATAACTTTTTTAAACAAATGAATACATTTTAATACTTACTTAAATGACAAACCTTATAAATATGTTTTAACTAACAATTCAAAAGGAATTTGCTTCGTCTTAAGCAATAGTTATGGATGTTTTATATACCATAAAAAAATATTTTATTTTCTGGGCTTTTAGCAAATTTTTCACAAATAATCTTTCGAATTCAAATACATTGTGAGTTTTACCATTGGCGTCATGAAAATAGAATATAGGGGTATATTATTTAAAGTGAACAGAACTGATAAAATAGAAGCCTTTTTCAAAATGCTTGTTTTTTCTTAAGGTTTTCACTATTAGAACCAAAATATATCCAGCATTGCCTCTTTTAAGAATAATTTCCAGACCTCGTCAAAGTTTAATTTCATTGTCAGTGCAAAGTCCTTCCATAAAGTAATGATGCGTGCTTGATGTAAAATGGCCATACAAAAAACTTTGACTTTTACATGGTTCATTACATAATATCAAGATATTTTCATAAAATTCTGAAATATTTTTATTCTTTAATAAAAATTTAACAACGAAAAGGTAAATATATTTCGAGGAAAGATGCATTAGTAAAACATTAACCTGCTTTTACATGTAATTTGATTAAAATGATATTTTTTTTAAAAAATCAACTTTTCATTTTGTATATTAATAATTAGAGTTTTAAATATTTTTGGTAATCTTGGCGTTCATTAAAAAATAATATAATCCTCTTTGCCAATTGAGCATTGATGGTGTCAGGGTGAGAACCCATACTCCCATGCGAAAAAAAAAGAATGCTACTATGTTTTGATCTGTAAGGAATGCAGATGCGGGCGCACCAAAACTAAATCTTGTAAATATATCTGTCCTCCTATAATGTTTTTTAATAAAAAACAGATAAATATAGATATTGCAGAATTTTTCTTTGATCATGTGCATAAATGAAATGTTCCCGAACGAATCCCGTAATGAATAAAGTAAGAGTAAATTTTCTCTTACATCTTGATTTTTTATAATATATTTTTCGGCAACAAATTCAATTACCAAAAGAAATCAATTAATTGAATTTGTTACAAAAAATATATTACAAAAAAATCAGTCCTTTGATAAAACCTTCTTTTTTTAAAAAAATATATAGAAAGAGACGGAAAGACAAATATTATTTTAAAATATATATATATATATATATATATATATATATATATATATATACACAGTTTGATCCAAATTTGAAACTTAATTACATTTGCTTGCTTTGTATGATAAACAGATATTTTTACAACACTTAACATTTTTCGGAATAAGTTGTAACTTTCATATAAAAGAATTCCTTTTATGCGTAAAGAGTAGTTTTATAAATCTATTAATATAGAATTAGTTATATTTCTTAGGACGAAATAATTAAAGATGAATGTTCTGATTCTTGATAGATTACCGTAAAGAAGAAATTTACATGATTTTACCCAATTTTCTGGTTAATATTCGAATTTGAAAGTGCTTAAAATATTCAATTAGTGATTGAGTGATCCCACCGTTTCCAACATATTTATATTTTCTAATATAAATATAATCAATTAACTTCTGTTAATTTAATTTAATATTGTGGAACATTTTCATAGACTGTGATTTCTTTGATGAATTCTTATAATTGTTATTAAGAATATTAATCCAAATTGATTTTTAAACGTAAGAATACTCTCTCTTATCAGTATTTTGTATTAACTATTACAATGTATTGTACTTATTTATCGATTTTAACCAATTATTTTCTCTCATAAGAAAATAATTCTGATAAAGATGTATTTTCAACATCCAGCTTTTTAACACTAGAAATTATCTATTACAAAAATTCTAAAAATAGTTATTAATTCATAATCTAAATTTTTATTAATTCATTAATTTTCTAAATTTATTTTTCATAAATTTTAAAATGACAGTATTTTATTCGAAGAAATAAAATAAAATTTATAGAAAAGCGAGATTTATTTTTTTTGGCCTTGAGTGATCGAATATATTTACTGTATACTAAATACAAATAAAATTAAACAAGTTTTTTGATATATTGAATCAATTGTAATCTCAGAAATTTTAATTTCACAAGATTTATTAGTTCTATTTAATTTAGGTATACTTCGTTCACACTTTCTTTATTACCTACTCTTTTTGTACATATGCACACTTTTTTAATCTTTTCCATTGAAAATAAATAAAAAAAGAGATTTATTTTTATTTTGAAGAAATTTT
The DNA here is from genome assembly GCA_030067965.1 of Latrodectus elegans. Classification (NCBI taxonomy): domain Eukaryota; kingdom Metazoa; phylum Arthropoda; class Arachnida; order Araneae; family Theridiidae; genus Latrodectus; species Latrodectus elegans. The sequence goes on from CM057812.1 coordinate 58,514,307, forward strand.
GGATAAAATAAAAGAAATCTAACAGATTATCTTAATGGAAGATAAGAATTCTCTTGCAAGTTACTTTCTTAACCTAATACATCTCGCGATCAATCTTCACATGCCCTTAATTAGGAGCCTAATTATTTGTCTTATTTTCTGAATAAAAACTATATAAAGAAGTTATAATAAATAAAGTAATCTTCTTTAGTTAAAATAACGAATACTTAGAATTTTCAATTTAAGGAAAGTCAAGTGTTTAATATTCTAGTATTCAAAAAAATTTTGAAAAAATTTGTATACTAATCCGAGATGAATCTGCATAATGGTAATCTATTTTTTCTAACTTTGTATGAAAAAAAGAAATAAGATTATCAACAAATCTTAGATGTTTGCCTTTTTTTCATTACTAATGCAAAAATCTTTTGAAGTTGCTGTAAATTCTATTGAATTTCTTTGCTTTTATGCTATGAAGTAAATTTTGCAGTTGTATTATCTGTAATTAATGGAAAAGAAAATTCGGTAAATTTTTAACTCTTTTAGTATTTCCAGGACATAATACTTAAATCTCTAAATTGTAGACTAATAAAGCAAGCAGTTATAGACCTTAATTTTATCATCGACATAGTAAATAGCCACTACATTTTGATGTATGATAAAATATTGCATTTATCACATCAAATATAAAATCGATCATTTGATGTTGAATAAAATTGTTGGAAATTAACTTCATTCAACATAGTTTTTTAAATTACAGCTGTAATATAAAGGAATATTTATACCATAGTTGTGATATTAAAATATTTTCTTATTATATACAAAATGAAAACTCGTGTGCATTATTCAAAATATTTGCTAAGGATACATATATCATACGAAACTATAAATCAACAGAGCTTCATTAATTTTTCTTGTCTTTTAAGAAATTATTTTCATTATTTACTGAAATAAGTAGATAAGGCACGAAATTTTAAAAACGTCATTATAGATAACTTACGGTAACCTGTTTCAGTATTTAATTCTAATTCTGCCATTTTGTTAACATTTTTTATTTCAATTAACATATTAGAAACTTTATGGTATTATACCATAATATCTATCTATTTCTTTTCATTTAAATTTCCATAATATCCATTTTCGAATTTCTTTTAATGTTTTTTTGGCACAGGTGCCGTATAATCCATGATTCCAAATTTTGATTTTTTTTAGGTGACGTAACTGGACGTGCCCGATGACGTAAATACTAGAGTTACCAAAATGGAATTTTATGCATAATTTTTATAGGTCTCCATATGTATGAAGTAATAAAAATGAAGTTGCCAGATAGTAAGTCCGTCAAAAAATTGCTAATCTCAGAAGTTGCCATCATGGATTATACGGCACCTGTGCCGTTATTACAAGTATACTTTTTTTCAACTGCGAATAGACTTGTCAGGTCCTAGAATAAGTCAGAAACAGAAAAATATATCTGTCACTAAGTTTCCAAGGAATATCAGTTTGTTCGGATGACAAATAAGATATCATATAAATAGTTAACAATCTTTGCAATTGCAAGTGTCTTTTTTCGATTATGTGATTTCAGATAATTTTTACAATGTATCTTATAATAAAGTGGTTTTTATATATCTGTAATAAAGTGGTTTTTCAAATATATTTTATGATCTCTTGTGCTCTTAACAGTTTTAATGTAAATATTGAAATTGATATAGTTTTTAGTATAAAAAAATAACTCAAATAACTATTTTTTTTTATTCTTTAAGGAATACGTTTAACAATTCTATTTAAATTAGCTTATTTCTTCCGATTATAAAACAATAAAAATCGTGAGTGTTTTATAATTTTTTAAAGTTTTATTATACATTGTCAGTAAAAACAGGCAACTATCTTGCAGAAGAATGTACTAAACAAGTATACTTGTTAAAGCATAGATATGCTACATATTTCACTCATTTAAATGTTGAAAAGAAAATTTTGAGATTTAAATAATTTTTCATGAGGTTTATTAAAAATGTTCTTAATTATGAGAGGCTAATTATTCATACATAATAAATTTTTGAATAAGTCTTGCAATTAATATTTAAAACAAAATCTTATATATATATATATATATATATTATTACATATATACATACATATATATATACATACATATATATATATATATATATGTATATACATATATATATGTATATATATATATATATATATATTATATATATACATATATATATATGTATATATATATATTATATATATATATATATATATATATATATATATATATATATATATATATATATATATATATATATATATATATATATATATATATATATATATATATATATAAAAACAGTAAAATCTGAATACATTTCTTCTCAATTTAAAGGAAAACTAAATCTAGAATAAGTTATAAATTTATATTAGAATATAAAATTAAAATCATCAACTTCAAAGTAAGTAAACTGGAAATTTTATATAAAAAGAATACAGTATATAATGTAAAATAAAAATAAAAAAGTTTTTTACTTAATTTTCAAAAAATTGGCAAAGCAAACATGAACATTTCTAAGTTGGCAAATGTGATGTTCTGGTATAATTAATTTTTTAATGCACAATGTTTTAAAACAGAGCAGGAAAATAATAATTTTATTTAGCGTAAAGTAAGAATATAGTGAATAAATTTTCTTAATTAAGCTTCATAAATATATATAATTTTTAAGAATTATCTTCAAGATTGTGCTTAAAAAATTATAATGTCTCTAAATTTCTATTTTACATTTGACTAAATATTCTAAATATCCTTTTCATTTGCGTACTTAAGATTTGCTGAGTAAACTTCATTATAAAATTTTATTTGCTTTATTATTGCATTGGCATTTTCTGTGACTATATTGAATACATCATGATATTTAAATATCTCTTTCAAAATCTATTTAATAAACAATATCAAGCAACATTACATAGCAAAAAAATAAAATTAAAACTTTTTTGAAAATGTATGCTATTAATTTTAAAGATTTTTTACATAATCAAAATTACATTTATATAGTAATGAAGACAATGCATTTATGTAACTGCTTAACTATTCTGGGTAATTACAGAAATAATCAAAATCATAATTTTACTTATGAAGGATTTATATTCTTATTTGATTCTGTAAAATACGTTGTTCTTTATTAGTCAATGAAATGTTCTTCTGAACTTAGATTTTTGTTTTTGTTTTGAGAATAAGAATGTAAAATTAAAAAGTACCTTCCCGTGTGCTTTCAAAATAAGCTAAAATTTAAAGACAAATGTTCAGCTGTCTTTCTAACAAAAAGGCTAATAATATATGTTGAATAAACTTTTTACATGAATAAAATCCATGTCTAACAAGAAAATAAATAAAATTAACAGTTTCTAATAAATAATGAATAGAAACTTATTAATTAGTATTAAGTTGCAAGTACATAATTGTTGGACTATACTCCTTTTTGTGTGTCATAATGTATGAGTAATCATTAATTATCATATCATTATAAATGTTTCAAGATTCATATTTATTTTATTTTGAATACTTCATGTTAAGGACATATTTATAAAGGTGCGCATTATCTTCTACACTGCATGATTTTCAATTTAATATAAATTTTGTGTGAGTTTATGGTCTTTTATTTATATTGTTCGGATCATATGCAACACTAAAACGCACGTCTCAGGTTAAAAATGAAAATCAATGAACTAAGAACAATCTATGAATATATATCTAAGCATGTGCTGGCCAATTTGTCTAGTGGTTATCGTGCCTGACTACGATTAGGGAGGTCTTGGGCTCGAATCCCGGTTCAGGCATGGATGTATTTCTCACACTCTATCCTGTCTTTGTCCTTTCCTTGTGTGTGAATGAGATGTGAATAATTGCCTACCCTATAAAGTGGTTCCTATGAGATGTGTTTGTACTGAAAAATCGGACTCCACACCAAATACGGTTCAGTTGGAAAAGTGGAGCAGCGCACCCCAATTTGCCAGCCTATCTGGCACACGAGAACAGCAACAACATATCTAAGCTTGTGAACCAAATGTTTTCAAGCCTTTTATGTCTCGTATCCATAAACTCAAACCTTTTCATACCAACGACTTCATAAAGAAATATGAGCAATTAATAAATCTCAATGTTTTATTCTTGAATTTTTGATTTGTTCCACAGCTTCACTTCGTATTTTTGAGTAAGAAATAATCTTATAAAAATTTGAAAGAAAGATTATTTATGAACGTTTCTCACACAGGCTTTCAATTTATAAAAGTTCAAAAAATATTATTTTATTTGTTAAATATATTCTAAAATTCAATGATTAATTATTTTCTAAAATTTTTAATTATTAGGACAGAAATCCAATTTTGAATTCTTACATTTTTGATCAATTTATTACTCAGAATCTTAAACTTTACTCGGTATTTTGCCGCCATATTAATCAAACACATGTCTATTTCTCTTATATTAACTTTACAAATAATAATCAATGGGAAAAAACAGAAACTCATCATTAAATTCCTAAATTATTAAATCAATTTATGTTTATTTTAAAATTTACACGTGGTCTATAATTATTTTAAGCAAAGCATCTTCTTCCATTTGTTGCATTATTTCCCTAATTATTAATGATTATCAATAAAAGAAAAGTAACTATAAAAATCTTAAATTTCAGATCATTTTATGCTTAATATCTTAAACATTTATCAAACTTATTTTAAATAAGATATATTTTTCTTATTACTTAAACTTGTTTTTTGAATAAGATATATTTACTTATTACTTTATATTACTTAAGATATATTTTCTTATTACTTTTTCTTATTTATTTCTTATTATTTTTTGCATTATTCTCCTTATTATTAATCATTATCAATGGAAGAAAAGTCATTCCTAAAATCTTAAATCTCAGATCATTCTATGCATAAAATCTTAAACATTTATCAAACTTGTTTTGAATAGGATATATTTTCTTGTTAGCTTTTTTCTTAGTTTTAGTGTAAAAAAATTTTAATGATCCTTAATGTATATAAATGGTGTGCTAAGCAAATTTAAAAAATACTGTTTTGTTTTGTAAGCTTCTTAAATGTAGTTTAAAGAATTTCAACATATTGTCTATCGTGAGCTGAGGAATAATATTCAAAAACTTTACATTTTTAAATGTTAACTCACTAACTTCATTGGAAAATTTGTTTTCCTTCATTTTCGTTTTATCAAAGATAAAAAAAACAGTAAATTATATTTAATAATTATTTATCCTAATAATTTTGTTGTATACAATATGTCTTCTCAAGGACAGTATATTTCGATATCAAAATTAATTATTTTTATATAAGACATAAATTAAAAAAACAAATATCACAATATACCAAATCAGAAGAAAGATTTGTAGATTTTTTGTTACAAATGCGATAATTAAGGTCATAGAAATCCTCTTTATTTGATTACTGAGATAAAACATGATCTTACCATTTCCCCTGACCATTAAGATTGGAAAGTGATTGCACTTACACAAAAATCAGACTCCCATTTTTAAGAATATCGTTTTTTTCTACTTTTAGGTTTTTGGGTAAAGATTCAGTTTTTCAACGAAATTTTTTACATTAAATTATCTTTGAAATTAGAATAATAGAATTGAATATATTGAAATAATAAGAATAGAACAAATCTCATGTATAATCTTTTTATCTTTTTTTATCATAATATTTTTATGAAATTCAAAAACTATTAAATTATTTTCATGGAAAAGAGTATTTAAAGTATAATATACCTAATAAATTTAAAATCAGAAAATGTCTGATAACATAAATCCATTAACATTAAAACATTTTCAAACTCAAAATGTCTGCTTTTTTTTGCAGAAAAGTTGGAAATTTTCTGAAAATTATAATATTTCTATATATAATACAATTTCTGAAAATTACTATACATAAATCATTTAGTCAATTCGTATTCATATAAATATTTTTGATATTGCAATCAATTTTAAATGCTTTAATTTCTGATTTCAATCCTGTTATCATATGCTTTTTGAAATATTTTTTTCCGATAAAAAATTTGAAAAATTATCATATAATTTTTTATGATCTTATAATCTTAATCTTTCCTACTAAATATATATTAAAATACATACATATATATACATACATATGTATATATTATATATATATATATATATATATATATATATATATATATATATATATATATATATATATATATATTAGATACAATTACAAATAGCTGTAATAATATTGTTTATTCACATCACCTTACAGTTATAGTTTATTATGCATTTCTTAGTAAAATATGCAAATAAATACCAAATTAAATAAAAATATCTCTCATACAAAAATTTTAAATTTGTACCAAAAATTTAATTTTGATTTTTTGCTAGATTTTAATTTACACTGATTTATTTTAAAAGTATCATATCCGTTATACGTTTAATTTATTCTTACCAATAAAACATTACATATTTGTATATAATTTAAATAACAGATTATTTAAACATGGTTTTTCTTTGTAACAATATTCATAAAATTTCAGTTAATTAAAATATATATGCAAAATATTCAACAATGAAAACTATTTTTAATATAGTGTGATAGTACACTTAATATAGACAAGTGATTTCTCAACTAACTTTCTACTGTGTTTAAAGAATATATTTTTTCAAATCAATGTATATAATAAAAAAGAACTATGGATTTCCCTCTAATTTATTTTAATTTGTTTTCAATTCTTTCCTGAATAAATGTCATTATACATAGAACGCTAGATACATAGGTATTCCAACGCTAATATTCTTTAAAATGACATGAGGTATAAACAATTTTTGGTCTTCTATAAAAATAAATAATAAATTAAATTGTCATTAGAATATTATCTTTTCTTACAAATCTTATCATCAAGGATTTCCTTGGAAATGAAAATATATGATTTTACACAATTGATACTAAAATACTATAAATATTGATATTCTTTCATATTCTTTGAAATAAGTAACAGATAAATACATTACGTCATGCTTAACAATATTAAAATAAAACATTGAAATTGCGATACAGGAATGCTGTAAATAACGAAATTAAAAAGTCAGCTGAATATTTGAATTTATCTTTTCCTTGCAAAAATTTGTATTTATAAATATTCACTGCTTCTTTTGACTTTTCAACAAACTATCAAGAGGTAATTTACTAGATGTTATTTTACAAAAATTAATCCTTTCTCCACTTTATTTTTGAACAATGTGAAATATTTAATGTAAAGAACATATATAGATATAATAGGCATTTAACATTTTTTGTTTTGCTCATTAAAAGCAAAGTTGATTTTATGTTGTTTAAATCAAGAGCTACATATGGTTAAAGTTAGAAAATAAAATTAAACACTGAACATTATAAACCCTTTCAATAATATATATATTACTATACTATGGAATGCACTAATGATCTAACATCACATTGTAGATGGCTCACTAAATGATGAAACTCTAACTAGAAAAACGTTCATCATTATAGGAATTTTACGTGATAGTCATAATTATCTTTTGAATGGAAAAATCACTGGCTTATGATTGCTGTTTATTTCTAATGAAAAAATTTATGTTTCTACCACATATCTTTTGTAAAATCTCGGAGATTTTTGCATAAATCTATATACCTGAACGTTTATGTAAATTAAATTATAGTATTTATATTTTATGGGATTACGAAGCCTTGTTTCCATTTGTATTAAGCAACTTTCCTTAACAAAGATCTACGTCATGTTTATAGTTAGATTTCATAACATAAAATTTAAAAATGTTACGTATTTTTAATAATTTTCTAGTTAAATTACATTAAATGAATTTAACAAATTGTAGCAATTATTATTTTGAACAATAATTTTTAATTCTTTTTAGGGTTATATGAAAAATGAGTATTACTGTATATTTTCAAATTTTCTCTTAGAGCGCTGAAACAGAGAAATTTTTATCTAATTCTTAAAGTGCAGTAATTAATTTATACCAAAAGTATTATTATTTCAGAAATATTAAATCAAAAAGAGAAATTATTTTTATCACTATAAATTATTCTCCGGTAATAAAAATTATTTCTTTATTTTTTAGCATCAAATAAATTATTTAGTGTCAAATAGAAAATACAATATTTGATACTAAATAGAAACATATTAAATGTTAAATAGAATACATTATTTGATATTAAATAGGATACAATATTAAATAGAAAATATGAAATACAATATCTGTTCCAAATATCATGTTAATAAATAATGTATTTTATATTTCAAACACACCACAGTTAAGAGTAACATTTCAGAAATTAATGTATTTGTAGCCAGCAGATGTTTCTTGAAATTTATGTCTTTATCTTAGATTCGATAACTATATTTATTAAATTTTATCAGTAAATAATTTTAATGCTTAAAAATATTCCCATATTTTTATTCCTAAAGTATATATTAAGTATAGTGTCAAACCCAGTAGCAAAATTTTCTAACTCTATTAAGAGCGTATCTTAGTTTTTTGAAAAAAAATTAAATACAAAAATTCTCCTAAATGTGTAATAATATGTGGAAAATCATATTCACTTACAAAGAAATGATATTCAATTCTATTTGATAGAAGTGCGATAAAAATAACATTTAGTAAACTGATTGCTTAAGATGAATTTCAAATTAGAGTTAAATATTACTCATAACACATTTCGAAAGAACTACTATCGTAAAATATATGGTGTTTAATTATCTTTAATATTTTTAAAATATTAAGTACATCCCTTTAATCTGCATTGTAATAGCAATACTATAGTTTTTCGTAAAGATTTTCATAAGAAATTAAATTTAAATCTAAATTTATGTGTTTTGGTACATATAAGCTTCTTTTTGCCTAGGTAAAAAATTCTAACAAATTTATATATAAGACATTTTTTAATCAAGTGTAAAATAATGTGTTATTTGTTTCAAATATAATTCTCAAAATTCAAAGAAAATAAAAGAAAAACACATTTCGCAAAAACTACCATCATAAAATGCAGTACAATGGAACTTAAGAACATAGAATGCTTAATTTCCTTTAATATTTTTTAAAATATTAAGTACACACCTTTAATCTGTATTACAAAAGCAATATTATAGTTTTTCAGAAAGATTTCCATAAGAAATTAAATTTAAAAATAAAATTATGTACTTTGATACATATAAATTTTTTTGCCTAGGTAATAAGATTGGAAGAGTATACAAATAAGAGATATTTTTTAATCAGGTGTGTAATATGACCTGCTATTTTTTTCAAATAAAACTCTCAAAATCGAAAAGAAAATTAAAGAAAAACGTAAAAAATATCTTGTTTTATTGTCTTGTGCATTTCTGATAGATTAAGAAAATCAAATTAATCGTAAGTTTTAAATTGATTTCAATAAACAATCTACACAAAAATCAATCCTATTAGATTTATTTCCTTGGAAGAAATAACAGTATGAAGCTCTTTTTCTTTTGTTTTTATGCATTATTTTTAATCTTTTCAATACTTTCTTTAATTCTTTATAAAAAAAAATTAAAATAGAAAAAGGGAGCCGTTCTCTACCTTTCAGAAATTCTTTTTCAAATAAAAACATTCGACGAACTTTCTAATGGAACCATTTCCATGGTTTAAGCAATTTTTTATACTTTTTCATTTCTTACTTTAAGATTAAATCACTGTCTAATTGAAGACCTAATTTTAAGAAGGGAAGTATTTTAGGAAAATTCCTAGAGAAGCAAATGCATTTTCTCCGAGTATCGGATATTAGATCCATCTATTGAACGCAAAATATGCGACTGAAAAAAAAAGATATTAGTGAACGAGAAAACAAAATTAATGGAAACACTTAAATGAAGTTTCACTAGAAGCTGTTTTTATGCTTTTAAATAATTAATAAATTTTATAAAAAAAGGTGAAGCAGTAAGCTAAGCAATTGTTTAGTTTTTCGTGCTTCATTTTTTTTAAATGATAGATAAATTTGCACAGTATTTACACACTAATATTATATAGAACTTAAATAATTAATATAGATAAATGTTGGCTTTACAAAAAACTAATATGCTTTAATATAATTATTGATTACTTTAAATGATAAATTTTAATTATAATTAGTTAGCATTATAATGATGAATACTGTATTGCAACATACATCTTTTTAATTTTTTTAAATTTATTTTAAATTTGCTTAATTTTGAAATTTTTAGTGACTTATAAATAATTTAAGCATTGTAAATAAAATCTAATATTTGAAAATTTAGCCTAGATGCTTTGACTAAACTGTACAAAAAATAGTAAGCTTCTTTAGGTTAATGTTTGATATTCCTTATATTAGTATGCAAATTATTTTCAATGATAACATTAACAGAACGGAAACTACTCAATTATTTTTAATAATATTATGGCATTGTTAAAATTCCTCATATATCTTAACAAAAAACCTATATATATTTTATTAAATAATAATAATAATGATAATATGTTATTGAAACACACAATATTCTAGTGTCAGTATGATTATTAGGTAAGTACCTTATAAATATAAGTTATAAAAACCAATAAATTATAATTTCCCTAATTATTAGTGAGATAGATTCTGATAGATTAAATAAATTAAAATTAATCGTAAATCTTACTAATTTTAAGGTTCCGTAAAATATTACTTTTAATTTTAAGAAATCTTTAAAAAAAGATTCTTATAAATTTTATTATTAATAAAATTTTAAGGAATCTTAAAATTTTATTTGAAATAATTGTATTTAAAAAAGAATTAATTAATTTTAAATTTACAATGTTATTATTTTTGCAACTGCATTGTTTTCCTATCACAATTGTAGCAGTTTATTGAGTAAACGTTTAAAAAATAATCATACATATTTGTACATATTGGAATTCACTAACATTTAAAACTTTGAATGCTTGTTTAGTTATGCATTGCAAATATTTTCATTTGTGTCCTTAATGAATTTTCATATCTAATTCGTTTTATGTAATCTTCTGAATATTCGATCTGAATATCATCTGAATATGGTCAGCGAATTTGTAATAAGAGCATAATATGAGTAAATGAATATATATTATTCAAAAGTAATTCAGAAATATGCAAACACACTCCAAATCACTTTTGCATGCATCGTAAAATCTGGCAGATACGCTGCAACAATAAATAGCTATAAAGTTCCTGTTTACACCATCAAAGATAGATTCACAGCAAAATATATTGAACAGTTCACGAAATTAATTTATTTCCATCTTTTCTAAGTATCAGGACGTTATGTATGTATATTAGTATATTACAGACACACACAATTACCTTTCAATAGGAATACCAATAAAATCTTACAATATGCGAAACGAAAACGAAAGTCAATGAAAATATTTATTCGAAATTAACAACCTCGTAAATTGTTACCAAATCTGATAATCTTATCATTTTCATCCTTTTTAAGGTTTCATTAGAGAAAACATCGCTTGACCCAAGTTTTGTTCCCCATAAAAAAATTTTCTGAAATTTAATTCTTATAGAATGCTATTCCAAACATTTTACAACAATATTATATAACTTTTTTTAATAATACCTCAATTTTATATCATTTTACCAATCTCAATACTTTAGTGACATTAAAAATTGTGTTCTGTAATGTTTACTAAAGAAAGCAATCAACTAAATGAAGCAGAATTTCAATAGAATAGTTTATTGTTTTAAAGAAAATATTTTTTATTCATAAAAGAGTTGTTGAACTATTTACCTCTTTATTTTAACAATAAATGTACAATTTTGAGTATATTTGATGAGAGAGTATTAATTTTAATTAATTACTTTTTCACATAAAATATATGCAAAATTTTATACATATAATTAATTGTATTATTATTTTACGATAAATTTTATACTTGTATAAAATTAATTTTTTTATTTATCAGAGCATTAAAAAGTTTGAATAAATTATTAATCATTTCAAAATTTACTATTGCTGAGCTTTATAATTCAGTGTTATTAATATCATAATTTAAAAAAGGACTAGGACATGCATTAATTTAATTAATAAATTCACATGCGTTTAATTTACCCCAGTAAAATATAAAAGATATCTTAATCAAAGCACACGAAGATAAAATAAAGTTGAAGAAAATATTTTTGCTTTACTAATTTGTATTCTAACATTTTTTATTAATTTTAAAGACAATTGTAATGCAATACCTTGCTCCATTTATTAAAAGGTGTAAAACAAACTTGTAAATTAAGTTTGGTTGATTGCACACAAATTTCAAAGCATTTACATACTTCGGTCAAGAAGAAAAAATACAAGAAAATATTTTATTTCCTGTAATTTTACAATTTTATGGTACATGACTTAAATATTTCTTTTTTTAATTTCATTGCATAAATCTTTGTATCTTACCAGACAAGTGTATTGTCCACTGTGTTCGCATTATATTTTGAAACATAATAATGAGCAATATATGAAGACAATCTGCCCAAAATCTATAAAAAATTTCATAATATATCTTTCATTCGTTTTAGAATAATATAATACCTGAAATGAATTTAAATACTGATATTATTTTAAATTGAACTGATCAAATGACAAATTATATTCTTTCAATAATGATTTATATAATGTTGAAAATGTAAAAAATAATATGTATATATATATATATATATATATATATATATATATATATATATAATATATATATATATATATATATATATATATATATATATATATATAATATATATATAATATATATATATATATATATAATATATATATATATATATATATATATATATATATATATATTTAAACTTTTTCAGATGCACTACCCTTTAAAATTGAAATGTTAGCAAAAAAATTTCTAGGTTATTAATAGTGAGTTTGTGAAAAGACCTTTAATAGTGAATTTGTAAAAACCAAAACTTGAGTTTAATACTTAATCAATAATAGTTACATGCAAACAAAATATTTTATACAAATATATAAATATTATTAGCTACATTACGTGCATATTAATTACATAGTTGATAGTTGTTTCTTCTTCAAAAATATTAACTTTAAAATTAATTTAATGTTTTTAAGTAATACTTACAAAAATAATGTTTCTTTATTAAAAATTATGTTTTTTTTCTAAAGTAATACTTAAAATAAAATATTAAATAATATATTAAATATAACTTAATTAATACTTAAGTAAAAGACTTTTTCTTAATATATTATTTCCTTATTTTATAATAAATGAGCTTTACCTGGAATACTTATTCATTTTTTCTGTTATTTCAAATTGTTATATTAAGTTTTATTCAACAAAATCTCAATATTAAATTTTAAAAATATGTTTACGATATGAAATTCTTAAATGCGTTACTAATAAGATAAAATTCTTGATAAATGGAATGGAATTCTGAGATCATTCTGGGTTGTTTACTTATCTAAGCACAAAAATAATTTTAAATAAATCCAGTGGAATTAAGTTTTAATTAAGTATTTCTGAGAAAGGTTAATATAAATTTGCATCCTTGGAATGGTTTTAGTTAATTGAAAGTCAGGAACACTCTTAAATCTATTCTTTTCTTCATAATTCTCTCAACTTTGAGATTCTTTCTAATTCTTCCATAATTAAAGAAGGATTCGATGACAACTACTTAAACAGTAAAATTAGTAATTACTTGAAAAATTTGTTAGTAAAATTAAATATTTGAAAATCTGAACTTTCTCCGAATTCTGTTAAAATTTAAAATTAGTATTAAAATTTAATATTTAAAAATTGAAAATTTCTTTAAATATTTTCCAATGAATTTTTATATAAGGGAAAGATAAAAGTTAGTGTGTTACTAAGTGAAAATGAAGAACATTTGTTTCAAATGTATTAAATAAATAACTTGCTTATTGACTGATTTGTATATTTAAGTTTAATATAACAAATAGAATTTAAATACGCCCAACTGTATATGCATATATTAATTATACATAATATAGATAAATTCTGAACAGAATGTAAATTTTTGTATAAATATGGGGTACGGTTAATTATACCATAAATAAAGTCAACTTCAGTAAAAAGTAAAAAATTTGAAACATTTTGTAATAAAAAATATTTTTACGACACTAAGTCTAAGGTCCAGCACTACGTTTATAAGTCTTTACTTACATCTGGACACAATAAATACATTTTAATGAATAAATTATAATGCTTAAATATGTATTTTCGCTATTCAATCCTTATTCAACATCAGCGTACTAAAAATTACAAGTTTAAATAAACATAATTTAAATTTGTACGTTTCAGTTTACTAGATAAAAGTTAAAATAAAACATAAATATATAAGAAATAAAAATGCACTTTAAATAGATAATTATATTTTATCTATAATCATATTTTTATCAATTTAAATAGGTAAACAAAAATGACTTTTGATTATTTATGCGCAATTCTAATCAATAAAAGTTTATTTGATTTTTTTCAATACAGAAATTTTAAGATTAAAAACATTGATTCAGAAGATGTTATGATTATGAAACAAAACAGAAATTATATATATATATATATATATATATATATATATATATATATATATATATATATATATATAATTAGTTTAAATGTAAAATTAAAAACTGTAAATAAATGATTATTTTAAAACATTTAATAAAGAGTTTGAGTAGTTAAATTTTGACATACTTGTAAATAGTTCAATTTTTTGTAATTCATAATTGCGAATGTATTATGGGCTAACCCACAGATGCGTGGGTTTCAAAAAAGTTTCTAATTTTTTTTTATTTACAATAATTCAATGCTTGACTTATAATCATTAATGTTGGAAAATAGGAAATAAAAGTCTGTTCTTTGGTATTTTATCAAAACTTTTCTATGAAGTATTATACTTTCAACTATTCATATCAAAATATTTAACATAATTTAACGTACGATATTTAATTTTCTCGTTTTTATTGGAAATGTGTTACAAAAGTCTATATTTATAACAATTTTATATTGGCTTTTGACTGATAGCAGAATAAATTTAAAAATTTCTACTATAATTATCATATCAACAGTTTATTTATTATAAAATTTATGAATTTAAAAATACATTTAACACACATTAAAATTTCACTTCTTTTTCTTTAAAAAAAAATCGTTGCGCTATCGTAAATAATGGTAAGTGTCCTCATTAATTTTTATGTGATTATTTCGAATATTTCTTAAATAGCAAAATTAATGTATTTTAATTTTATGATTTTCAAATAATTTCGGAATAAATATTTTAAATCCTTGTTTAATTAAAAATTTAGTTTAATGTATTTAAAAGAATTTAATGTAGATGATATTTTCAAAAATAACCTTAATTTTTCATTGCGAAAGAAAGTTGAAATAATTTTGATCTCATTTCAAAACTAATAATTTCTAATTAAATTTGATTTATAAAGGAAGAATTTTAATTGCATTTCTTTTTTTTTCCTCCTAGATTTTAAGATCGCACATACTTTTAAAGCAGAAGAATTTGTAATCCTTCTAACTGAAGATGAAAAGTGCTTACAAAAGTAATCTTATGTTGCGTAATCATAAAATTTTCTAAATTATTTGTTATTTAATAAATATAAATAGTTTCATAAACTTTTAGTTATAAATATGATAGATTAATTTCTGTGATGATATTAATCAATTTCTCAAAAAAGAAATAAAATGTGTGTCATTAATTCTAAATTATATTAAATTAAAATTCTACATTTTTAATGTAAAAACTACGAAACATTAAAATCTAATCAATTTTACTCATTGCAAAAAACAACAATATGAGTTTTCTGTACATTAACGGGTATAATTGAAAATATAGTAAATTAAAATCATGCACATTTTTAACTTTTTATTCAGCTGAACTTAGAAACAATTAGTTTTCCAAAGCTTTTAGAATTAAATTTTAATTAGAATTTTTTTATAAAATTTAATACTAGTTAACATACTTTGCAACAAACGAAGTTAATTAAAATTAAAAGAAATTTCTAATTTTACATTCGTGTTTAATTTGCGGTTATTCATTCCAAGATCAAATTTAGTATTTTTTCTTTAAATTCTCTATATTCTAAATGTAATTATTTTTCAAAGTTCAAAAACTAATTTCATGTATTATTTGTTTTTTGAATTAATGGCAGTCAAATTATAATTAACTTATCTTTATATGTTTAGACAGAAATTGGAATGAAGATATCATTCATGAAGAAATGGAATTTCATTTTACTTTAAAAAATTACCTGATGCTAAATTACAGCGATTATTTTTAAAACCAGAAGCAGATATATTAATTTTTAAATGAAATATTCCTGGTAAAAAATATGTCAACTCATTGTAATTTAAAATAATTTTTAAAAATAATTCAGCAAGGATGTACCGTTGAATGTATCCAATATCATTCATAAAAGAATTATTTTCATTGAACATTTAAGTACAAAATTAGTCGATTAGTAAGACTTTATCAATTCTAGTTAGCAATTAGTCGTAAATAAACTAATAAGTAAAAATAAACCACATTTCTGGAATAAGTTGCGGTACTAACAGTAATGAAAGCCTACAATGCAATTTTTCTTTCCGTCTTCAATTCTAAAAAAGAATAAAAAAAGAAAGTCAAAAACATATTTATTGAAATACATATTTATAGTATAGTATACATATTTATAGGACAAGCAGGAAACATCTTTATATGTTTTTCATTGTTTTATTGGTAGCTAATAAGATATCAAGCAAAAAAATACATATTTATAGTAAAAGCAGGAAACATATTTATAGATACTTGCTTGTTTTATTGGCAGCGAATAAGATATCAAGCAAAAAAATACATATTTATAGTACAAGTAGGAAACACGTTTATATTTTCCTGCTTATTTTATTAGTAGCGAATAAGAAATCAAACAAGAAAATACATATTTATAGTACAAGCAGGAAACATATGTTTAGTTTCCTGCTTATTTTATTAATAGAGAATAGGAAATCAAGTTAGAAAATACATATTTATAGTACAAGCAGGAAACACATTTATATTTTCCTGCTTGTTTTATTGGTAGCGAATAAGAAATCACGCGTGAAAATAATTAAAATCAAGTCTTAAATTTTGATTTCGATTTCCCCTTAAATTTTGATTTTGATTTCCCCTAAAATTTTCATTCGATTTTGATTTAAAGACTAATGAATAAGATATCAAGCAAAAAAATATATATTTATAGTAAGAGTAGGAAACATATTTATAGTTTCCTGCTTTTTTTATTAGTAGCGAATAAGAAATCAAACAAGAAAATACATATTTATACTACAAGCAGGAAACATATTTTTAGTTTCCTGCTTGTTTTATTGGTAGCGAATAAGAAATCAAACAAGAAAATACATATTTATACTACAAGCAGGAAACATATTTTTAGTTTCCTGCTTGTTTTATTAGTAGCGAATAAGAAATCAAACAAGAAAATACATATTTATACTACAAGCAGGAAACATATTTATAGTTTTCTGCTTGTTTTATTAGTAGCGAATAAGAAATCAAACAAGAAAATACATATTTATACTACAAGCAGGAAACATATTTTTAGTTTCCTGCTTGTTTTATTAGTAGCGAATAAGAAATCAAACAAGAAAATACATATTTATACTTCAAGCAGGAGACATATTTTTAGTTTCCTGCTTGTTTTATTGGTAGCGAATAAGAAATCAAGCGTGAAAATAATTAAAATCAAGCCTATAATTTTGATTTTA
This sequence comes from Latrodectus elegans, assembly GCA_030067965.1. Taxonomy (NCBI): domain Eukaryota; kingdom Metazoa; phylum Arthropoda; class Arachnida; order Araneae; family Theridiidae; genus Latrodectus; species Latrodectus elegans. The sequence goes on from CM057812.1 coordinate 58,532,063, forward strand.
AGATTAATGAATAAAAATCATAGGTCTTGAAATTCTTCTTTAATGAAATTAAATTTAAGGGCTCGCATAAGAATACGAAATGCGCGAAATTTAAAGTCCACAATTAAGCTAAACTTTAATAATCTAAAGACAATTCATTTACTTAAAAATTCTACTGCATTTTATATTTTTATAATTCTTATTTTTTAAGGTATCATAATATTTTTTAAGGTATCATATTATTGAAGCTAAGAGAAATCTCGTTTCAGCTGTCTATCTATGCTTAAAAAAAATGTTGCTAATGATTCGACAGGTGTAATAAAACAATATAGTCATAAAACGAACACTTATAACTAAATTTATTAAATTTTCTTTTCAAATTAGTAAATCCTTTTAAAGAATGCGGTTTAATTTCTGTATGAAAGCTATGCTATATGTAATAGCTGAGGAATTTATAGAGAGACTTGCATTAAAAAACGTATTGCATTTTGGAACCAAGAAAAAAACTCTTAAATCTGTAATGCTTTCCTTCAGTTGCACGAGCATTATACTCCACAAATACTTAAATATTTTGAAGAATTAGCTGGAAAAATTCTTAATTCTGTTTTCAAAATTACACATTTTTAAAAATTGAATAATTTGATACTATGACTCAGAGGTAATCTTTTCCAGACAACTTTAAACTAAATTTTATATTTTTTCTTAACTAACGAAGAAATTTTACAATACTTAATTTCTGATTAATTAAACGACTTGGCAAATTATGTATCAGCTTAAAAAAAGTTCATTCCTATATTGCCATCACAATATCCGGAATTGCTTTTAATAAATTTCTCATTTTATTCTGTTTATAGTTTTAAGCATTTGTAAATCCAGAAAACTAGGAATATAATAATATATTATTTTAGAAATCAAGTTTGTTTACATCAGAAACTAATAATTTAATTTACTATGTATTTTTGATTCTTTTCAGTGAAATGAAAGGACTTGAAATTAAGTTACTGGTAATGTTTTAAACATTAATAAGATATACATGTTTTCATAATACCTTAAAAATTATTTATAGTACCAAACAAAAACCACTTTTTCAATCTTATATATTTCGACAAACTGAAGCGCAACTGCATATGGCTAGAAAGCATTGATTAATAAAAAGGTTTCTATTAGTATCAGGCGAATACAATTGCTCTTTTGTTTGTTCAGAATTATCACGCAATTTTTCTAACATTCATTCAACAAAAAATTACTTTTTAGAGTGATGCATGTAAATTTAGCAACAAGCTGTAATATTGCAGAAGGATTCATGGGATATATGAAAGAAACAACGATTGGATGATGAACTGTTGAAAGTTCTAGTTAATGCTGCCAAATAAATAGTGTTTTCAATAACCGAATATATCTATAGCGGAAGTTAATAAATAATAAACAAAAATACAAAATATGACTGCTAAGAAAGAAGCATAATATTGATTGCTGAATTAGTGTGATGAAGTGTTTGCAGAAAATGTAATATAACTCATATTTATACTATTAACGAAGATAACAGTATTATACAGAATTACGTCCGGGCTAAGTTATTTTGCGTACTTCATGAAGCTTATTAAGCATTTAGGTGCGGAGTAAATGATAGAATGTTCAAAAAAATTCCTATGCAAAAACTTACTCGTCATGATTAAGAACTTTACATCCACCTTTACGTAACTTACCAGGCAAAAGGAAAAGGTATTCAAAAGACATTCTTTTCTATAACCTATAATTTTTTTGTAATTTAATTCTCATTAAATTACTCAATTATCAAATATTCTCATTGCTAGGAAGATCTTATTGACATTCATAGATAAAGAATGCAAATTTATTATAATTATTCAAGATCATCTCAGAAAATTTGTAATTATCAAGTCCCTAATTTAAAAAAGTAAAGAAGTAGCCTACAATTTAGTGAATGTATTTAGCAATGAAATATAATTCAAAGTGTCATTCCATGTTGTTAAACGGAGCTTAACTTTAATTGCTTATTTCTATTAAAAAAAAAACTTTGTTTCTCTTAATATGAAAGGCATAAATTTCGTTTAGCACAGGTTTATTTTTCTTCTCTTACGTTGAATATTTTAATGGTACTTTTCTTATAGTTTTAGAATAACATTTGAGTTTTTGAGAACAGCACGTCCTTTACGTAATGACCTTTTCAAGACTTTTTTATACTTTATTTAAATACCATTTCCCATTTTATGAAATAAGTAGATATTTCACAGACTACTTAAGGAAAGAATGTATTGTCCTGCTGTATATTTTGCTTAAAAACATTCATAAGTATAAACTATACATAAGTATTCCATTCAGTTTCAGCTTTGATACTTTGCCATTTTCATAAATATACATACACACGAAAAGGTATATATATATATATATATATATATATATTATATATGTGTATATGGCCGTTCAGAAACTAACCTCCGGTTAATTGAAAAAAATATACCAAGTTAAGTAAAAATATTTTAATATATACATCTTACAACTACATCTTTGCACTATTTTTCGACATAGTCACCATTACGATTGAGGCACTTATCGTATCTCTTCACAAGGTTTGAAATTCCTTCTGCATAAAAATCACCCGCTTGTGCCTTGAGCCAGCCTGTGACCGCATCTTTGAGCTCTTCGTCGTCATCAAACCGCTGGGACCCGAGCCATTTCTTCATATGCATGAAGAGGTGATAATCGCTTGGCGCCAGATCTGGGCTGTAAGGTGGATGGTTGAAAACGTCCCACTTGAAGGACTCAAGAAGGGCTGTTGTTCTGCGAGCAGAGTGAGGACGGGCGTTATCGTGCAAAAACGATACCGGAAGTCAGCATACCACGGCGTTTGTTCTGTATAGCCCGTCGTAATGCTTTAGTGTTTCCACAGTACACGTCTTGATTAATGGTCGTCCCACGTTCCATGAATTCAACCAACAACACCCCTTTGGCATCCCAAAACACCGTTGCCATCAGTTTTCTGGCAGAAAAATCTTGCCGGGCTTTTTTTGGTTTGGTAGGCGAATCTGAATGTGCCCACATCTTTGATTGTTCTTTTGTCTCAGGGTTCACGTGTACTTAATCCAGGTTTCGTCACCGGTCACGATTCTGTTTAACAATGGTTCTCCTTCGTCCTCATAACGTGACAGAAAGTCTAATGCAGAGGCCATTCTTTGAGTTTTGTGGTGGTCGGTAAGAATTTTCGGCACCCATCGTGCACAGAACTTACGGTAACTCAATCTTGCTGTCACTATCTCGTACAAAAGAGTCTTAGAAATCTGTGGAAAATCAGTAGACAACTCCGCCATTGTGAAACGTCGATTTTCACGAACTTTTGCATCAACTGTCTGAAAGAGTTCGTCAGTCACCAATGATGGTCTACCACTCCTCTCTTCATCATGAACGTTTTCTCGTCCACTTTTAAATAAACGTACCCATTCACGGACAACTCCTTCACTCATAACTTTTGGTCCGTACACGGCACAAAGCTCACGATGAATAGCTGCTGCAGAGTATCCTTTGGCTGTAAAAAACCTTATAACAGCACGCACCTCACATTTGGCGGGATTTTCTATTGCAGCACACATTTCAAACTGCCACAAAAACTAAACTAGCGTAGGTACGATGTTCACTCGACTACGGCTTGATGCCGACTGACCTGCTGAGCGCGTGAATGCACAGATGGCGCGCTACTCCCCCCACTACCCGCACTGTGACCAATCGGAGGTTAGTTTCTGAATGGCCCTCGTATATATATATATATATACATATATATATATATATATATACCTTTTCGTGCATATTTATTTATATAAAATATATATATTTTATATATATATATAATAATAATTGGATCCGCTTACAAAAGTACATGAAATTGTTAGCACAAAAAGTCAAAACAGGTTTTATCTGTATTTCACAAAAACATATTTTATCCAAAATACCGATATTTGAAAGAATTTCTCTAGAATTAACAATAATCGCAATAACACGTCTACTTTAAAGTTCCTCCAAAGAAAATATCAGACAGTGATTTTTTAAATGCATAATAAGTTCTCCAAAAAGAAATGTGTCATTTATTTGGTAATCTTAAAGCGTTAAAACAGATAAAACATTTTAAATAATCAATTCAACTGTAAGTAATCGACAATTTTCACAAGAATAGTAACAAAAAATATTTAAAATAAAAATACATGAAATTTGGGGAACTTAGTAAAATCTATGCTCTTGCACAGAGCTTATCTCTAATTATTAAGACAGATCTAAGCACTTTATTTTTCCCTTTCAAAAACTATTTTATTTTTGTAATTAGTAAAAGAATGAAATAATCTACAGAAATTCGAATACAGATTTTCAACGAAATTGATGGAAAAAGAAATACCTGCTTCAAAAAAGAAATCTAAGAGAAACTAAATTCCCAGAACCTCTATCAAAGTTTTAATTTATCCCTATTCACAATCCCACCACATTTTTATTTTAATGAATTAAAATGAGAAAAAAGAGTAAAAGCTTTATAAAAAAAACTAAGAACTCAAGAGGAAGGCATAGGAAGTGCAATTAATCTTTTGGAACTAATTATTGATCGTACGTAATTTAAAAATCACCCTGAACTTAATACGCCGGTATATTAGAAACATTTGGGAGATACTGCTGATGTGGGGATCACTTTATCTTTTGAGCAATTTTTTCTGGGGATTTTTTTTTTGTTTGGGAATTTGACAAGAAGAAAAGGGTGAAAATTTTAAACGTTAAAAATATCAATTTTTGCTTTATTTCATCAATATGTAATAATCATCATAATTAATATAATAGTTAAAAACTCGTTCTGTTTTAAGGAAAGAAATGTGTGAAATTTCCATCTGTTGCATAAATTTTTTTGTTTTCAACAAATTATTCATTCAACTCAAATTAGGATTTTTTATATTGACCAAATGTGATTTAATTTGTGTTTTAAAGAGAGCACTTCAAATGAAAATTAGTTTATTTCAGTAAAAGGAATAATCTAATAATATAGATATTTTTTTTTTAAAAAAATCGTTTTTTTATAAATATCAAAATCAAGTAATTTTACTCATTACATGAATTTATAATGTAATGTTATGAAAATGAATTTTTTATATTGTAATAGAATTTATTTTTCCACACACGTAAAAAATACTGTATTGATATAAAACCATGCACTGAAAAATTTATGAGTGTAGGTGCAAGAAAATGGACTAAAAAACTGATTTTTCACTTTTAGGGCTTTAAAAAAAATATAGTCATTGTTGTTTCTAATGATCCTAAAATTTTGATTGTAAACTAGAAGTATTTTAATTTTTAAATTGTGTAAACAAATGCCTTCAGTCAGTGCCACACACATGGTAACTGAAACTAATCGCTACGCTTGTTGTTTTTATGAGGCAATTTTTTTTAGAAATTGTAGGTTTTTTTAATTTATTGAATTTAGTTTTGATATTTATTATAAAAAATGTATTTTAATAATAATAACCCTCGATTTAATTATCACATCTTTAAAAAAAGGAAATTGTTCAGGGACATCTGTTGTTTAGAAATGTGAGGCGGAATTAGCAAGCATTTCTGTAAAAAACGAAAGTGTTTAGGATTCGAAAGATAAGTGACCCTTTTAACCTTTTATGTTAAAATATGTAAACGTTTTGTATCTAACTAATACTACAAATGAAATAATTGATCTTTTAATGCTTTGTGATCAACCTTATGATTTACAACAATCCTTATTATGCAAAAACTGTAAAAAAGCATCCAGCATTTCTCTCAGATTTTCCAAAACATGTCAAAGACTTGCAGCAAAAATTTATATTTTTGCAAAAACTTTAACTTTGCTACATTTTAAAACACAAAATATGTCCCTAAATACTATAATAGAAAGGATATTAATGTATATATAATAAAAACACCAGATTCGGATGTATAAAATGCATTGGAAATGGAAAAGCTGCAGCAGAAACATTTTGTGGTGTTATGTACTTGTCTCCTTTATCACATAAGTTCAATAAAGGGTGTAATGGGTTAAATTCTGCTATTAGAAATGTTGTTTATGAAAGTAAGAGTGCTGCTACTGAAGCATGTGATATTCCAGCAAGTATCAAAGGAACGTAGTCCCACTTCCCTGAATGATACTGTTATCGCCACAAATATTGATACCGGTAAAGTTTTACATGCAAAAGTACTGATAAGATTTTACAACTGCAGAGATGAAATGAACCAGGAAGGAAATTGCCAAGCCAATCACTATGGTAATAGAGCTTCAATGAAAATTTCTGGATCCTGCTTGTTTGAGGCCTTTATGGTAAAACGCAAAATAGTTATGAAAGTTTCAACAGCCTCTTGTGGTCGAAGCTTCTGAAAAGCATTTTTGTTCAACTAAAAATTTTCAAAATTTCTGTATATGAAGCTATTTAACAATATAAGTATCTCAAAATACAAGGTTTTATCATTATTAGAAATAAAGCAAGGTTTATACACATGTAGAGCTAGATGTCAGCGGATCGAGCTCGCATATAAAAGAGTAACTATACTAGAGAATAGAAATTTGTAGAAGCTAAGATAAAAAAGAAGGCATAAATAATGTAGAATGGAAGATGTTCTATCAGATAATTCATATAATCCCAGTTATGGAGCTGGAATGTATTAATTATATATAATTTTCATGTTAAATCTTGTTTTTCTCAAAATGAAGTTTTTTAGTTAATAAAGAGCATTTTTTGAAAAAGTACTTAACTAAACATGTTAAAACTTAGCATACTTAAGAAATATGTTATTTTATATGTTTAAACCTACGATTTTTTCTATGTAATAATTTCTTAAAATTTTATGACTTAAAAGGTTTGAAAATTTCGAATGAAGTGAAAAATATGGTTACTATAGTTATTTATTTTTTTAAAAAAGAAATAAACTATCCAATAAAAAATGTTTTGGATAAATTAAGCAAAAATATGTATTTAACTACGAAAAAATTTCAAATAATTTGGTTTAAAACACTACTGGCCATTAAAATTGCTACACCAAGATGGCGACATGCTAAAGACGTGAAATTTATACGAAAAGAAGAAGGTGCTGTGATATGCAAATTATTAGCTTTTCAGCGCATTCAGACAAAGTAGGCGCCAGTAGCGACATCTACATTGTGTTTAAATGAGGAAATTGTTCAGCTGGTTCCTCATACACAAATTGCATTTGAACGTTGTTGCCTGGTGAAAAGTTGTTGTGATGCCTCGTGTAAGAAGGAGAAATGCGTACCAGCACGTTTCTGACTTTGATAAAGGTCGAATTGTAGCGTACCAGGATTGCGGTTTATCTTATCGCAGTATTGCTGCTCGCGTCGATCGAGATCCAATGACTGTTAGCAGAATATGGAATCGATGGGTTCAGGACGGTAATACGGAACGCCATGCGGGATCTCAACGGCCACCTATCGACAGTTGAAAAGACATGCATATTATCCACATGGCCGCAATGGATCGTGCAACTAAGTCACGAGCCGTGAATCAAGAAACGGGGTCGTTTGGAAGACAACAAGTGTCTGCACGAACAGTTCGATGACGCATGCAGCAGCATGGACTCTCAGCTCGGAGACCATGGCTGCGGCTTCCCTTGACGCTGCGTCATAGACAAGAGCGCCTTCAATGGTGTGATCAACGACGAACCTGGGCGCACGAATGGTGAGACATCATCTTTTCAGATGCATCCAGGTTCAGTGTACAGCATCATGATTGTCGAATCCGTGTTTGGCGACATCGTGGTGAACACTCACTGACAGCGTGCATTCGTCATTGTCATATTAGCCTATCACCTGGCGTGAGGGTATGGGGTGCCATTGGATACACATCTCAGTCACCTCTTGTTCGCATTGACGGTGCACGGAACAGTGCACGTTCCATTTCTGGTGTGTTACGACCCGTAGCTCTACCCTTTTTTGGAGCCCTGCGAAACCCTACGTTTCAGCAGGATAATGCCCGACCGCATGTTGCCGGTATTGTACGGACCTTCCTTGATACGGAACATGTTCAGCTGTTATCCTGGCCAGCACGTTCTCCAGATCTTTCACCAATAGGAAACGTCTGATCAATGGTTGCCGAGCGACTGACTCGTCACCAAACGCCAGTCACTGCGGTTGATGAACTGTGGCATCATGTTGAAGCTGCATGGGCATCTGTACCTGTACATGCAATCCAATCTCTGTTTGACCCTATTCCCAGTCGTATAACTGCTGTTATTACTGCCAAAGGTGGTTGTTCTGGGTTCTGATTTCTCAGGATTTATCCAGCCAAATTTTTTGAAAATTTAATCACTTGTTATTTCAAGTATAATATATTTGTCCAATAAATATCATTTTGTTATCTGCATTTCTTCCTGCTGTAGCAATTTTAATGGCCAGTAGTGTAGTTATTTTTGAAATGTTCCTTAAACAAGGCAAGTTTTAACATTATCAGTATAGGAATTTTGCTTTGAGAACCTACCTCCTTAAACTAATTTCTTTTGTGCTTTCCATTATTGTCCAAATATTTTAAGTTATTATGAACAAAGTTTATAAAATAAAAAATTTAATATTTAAATTAAAGAAATCAGGGATTTTATTAAGCTTTAAAACTGAAGGCAATTCATTCAATGCAATTTCACGTCATAAAATAGAGTCATGTTAAGAGGTTCCTTAATCAAGGAACTAAATAATCAATAGACTCATTAATTTTTTTAAAATTAATAATGAAATCAAAAATGTTTAGACGAAAAACTCTTTACAATATCTGTTTTAATATTATATTCATAAAATTATTGCAAAGGTTAAAGCAAAATGTTTATTTATTAGTAAAAAGAATGTGAAATCATTATTAAAATAATTTATTCCTATGCAATATAAAATGCAATTATTCAAAAATTTCAGTCTTATAAAATTATATACCTTGTCAAGGAGAATTCACTAAGCAGTTATTTCCCACTATAAATTCACACATTTCACAAACTTTCAAAGGAAATTTATATAAAAAGATTTATAAATAAATTAAGCATTTAAAAGAAATTTTGAAAAAAATGGTTAACATTTTTTTTTAAATTCATCCCTGGAGAATGAATAAAATTATGATTTCTTTAAACAAATGAAAAATATAACTCAAGAGTTACCAAAACAGAAGAAAACTATCTTTACCAAACTTATGCATTTGTAATGACACATTTTGCTACATTGTTTTTCTGAAATATTTAATGTGATTTAGAATTTTAAATTAAAGATACCTCACAAATTTTGAAGTGATACAAATACTAATGAGAAATCAAGTAATTCCAGGTATTTGAAACAATTAACTCCAACCTAAAGCTTTAAAATCAATTTTAAGTGAAGGATTTTTATAGGTCAATCAGTAAGGCATTATACACAAGTATTACAATTTTAAGACAACTTTATTCAGATAAATTTCATCCTTCCAAGTTTTTAATAGTAGGTTAATCTAGTTCTCTTATTTAGAACATTTGAGCTTAATCTTTGTATTAAGAATCTAGTTTTCTTTTATTATTAAAGTTCAAATAGAGAGTAGAGTTTAGTTTAGTTTCTTCAGGATACATATCAGATTAAATAAAAAATGACTGCATTTGACTTGCAAACAAACTAAAATACTTCAGAAAAACAAATTAGCAAAATGTAGAATTACAAATATTAAGCTATGTACACAAATTTCAATCACTAGGTACTTAGGGAGTCTTAAATCCAACGTTTGATGATTTGGCCTAGATTGTTCATCGTGATACAGATTCTAGCACTAAAGTGAATACAACTGGATCCTATGCTTTAAAGCGGATTAAAAATACTACTATAAATGATAACTGATGACAGATACGAACCCATGATAAATTGAACAGGTCAAAAGTTAATCCAACTGGATCCTATAGTTTGAAGCGTATTAAAAATACTACTAAAAATGATAACTGATGACAGCCCATGATAAATTGAACAGGTCAAAAGTTAATCCAACTGGATCCTATAGTTTGAAGCGTATTAAAAATACTACTAAAAATGATAACTGATGACAGCCCATGATAAATTGAACAGGTCAAAAGTTAATCCAACTGGATCCTATAGTTTGAAGCGTATTAAAAATACTACTAAAAATGATAACTGATGACAGCCCATGATAAATTGAACAGGTCAAAAGTTAATCCAACTGGATCCTATAGTTTGAAGCGTATTAAAAATACTACCAAAAATGATAACTGATGACAGATTCGAACCCATGATAAAGTGAACAGGTCAAAAGTTAATCCAACTGGATCCTATAGTTTGAAGCGTATTAAAAATACTACTAAAAATGATAACTGATGACAGCCCATGATAAATTGAACAGGTCAAAAGTTAATCCAACTGGATCCTATAGTTTGAAGCGTATTAAAAATACTACCAAAAATGATAACTGATGACAGATTCGAACCCATGATAAATTGAACAGGTCAAAAGTTAATCCAACTGGATCCTATAGTTTGAAGCGTATTAAAAATACTACTAAAAATGATAACTGATGACAGCCCATGATAAATTGAACAGGTCAAAAGTTAATCCAACTGGATCCTATAGTTTGAAGCGTATTAAAAATACTACCAAAAATGATAACTGATGACAGATTCGAACCCATGATAAAGTGAACAGGTCAAAAGTTAATCCAACTGGATCCTATAGTTTGAAGCGTATTAAAAATACTACTAAAAATGATAACTGATGACAGCCCATGATAAATTGAACAGGTCAAGAAGTTAATCCAACTGGATCCTATAGTTTGAAGCGTATTAAAAATACTACCAAAAATGATAACTGATGACAGATTCGAACCCATGATAAATTGAACAGGTCAAAAAGTTAATCCAACTGGATCCTATAGTTTGAAGCGTATTAAAAATACTACTAAAAATGATAACTGATGACAGCCCATGATAAATTGAACAGGTCAAAAGTTAATCCAACTGGATCCTATAGTTTGAAGCGTATTAAAAATACTACCAAAAATGATAACTGATGACAGATTCGAACCCATGATAAAGTGAACAGGTCAAAAGTTAATCCAACTGGATCCTATAGTTTGAAGCGTATTAAAAATACTACTAAAAATGATAACTGATGACAGCCCATGATAAATTGAACATGTCAAAAGTTAATCCAACTGGATCCTATAGTTTGAAGCGTATTAAAAATACTACCAAAAATGATAACTGATGACAGATTCGAACCCATGATAAATTGAACAGGTCAAAAGTTAATCCAACTGGATCCTATAGTTTGAAGCGTATTAAAAATACTACTAAAAATGATAACTGATGACAGCCCATGATAAATTGAACAGGTCAAAAGTTAATCCAACTGGATCCTATAGTTTGAAGCGTATTAAAAATACTACCAGAAATGATAACTGATGACAGATTCGAACCCATGATAAATTGAACAGGTCAAAAGTTAATCCAACTGGATCCTATAGTTTGAAGCATATTAAAAATACTACTAAAAATGATAACTGATGACAGCCATGATAAATTGAACAGGTCAAAAGTTAATCCAACTGGATCCTATAGTTTGAAGCGTATTAAAAATACTACCAAAATGATAACTGATGACAGATTCGAACCCATGATAAATTGAACAGGTCAAAGTTAATCCAACTGGATCCTATAGTTTGAAGCGTATTAAAAATACTACTAAAAATGATAACTGATGACAGCCCATGATAAATTGAACAGGTCAAAGTTAATCCAACTGGATCCTATAGTTTGAAGCGTATTAAAATACTACCAAAAATGATAACTGATGACAGATTCGAACCCATGATAAATTGAACAGGTCAAAAGTTAATCCAACTGGATCCTATAGTTTGAAGCGTATTAAAAATACTACTAAAAATGATAACTGATGACAGCCCATGATAAATTGAACAGGTCAAAAGTTAATCCAACTGGATCCTATAGTTTGAAGCGTATTAAAAATACTACCAAAAATGATAACTGATGACAGATTCGAACCCATGATAAATTGAACAGGTCAAAAGTTAATCCAACTGGATCCTATAGTTTGAAGCGTATTAAAAATACTACTAAAAATGATAACTGATGACAGCCCATGATAAATTGAACAGGTCAAAAGTTAATCCAACTGGATTCTATAGTTTGAAGCGTATTAAAAATACTACCAAAAATGATAACTGATGACAGATTCGAACCCATGATAAAGTGAACAGGTCAAAAGTTAATCCAACTGGATCCTATAGTTTGAAGCGTATTAAAAATACTACTAAAAATGATAACTGATGACAGATTCGAACCCATGATAAATTGAACAGGTCAAAAGTTAATCCAACTGGATCCTATAGTTTGAAGCGTATTAAAAATACTACTAAAAATGATAACTGATGACAGATTCGAACCCATGATAAATTGATAAGGTTTAAAGTTAATCCTACTGGTTCCTATAGTTTGTAGCGTATTAAAAATACTACTAAAAATGATAACTGATGACAGATTCGAACCCATGATAAATTGAACAGGTCAAAAGTTAATCCAACTGGATCCTATAGTTTGAAGCGTATTAAAAATACTACTAAAAAATTATAACTGATGACAGATTCGAACCCATGATAAATTGAACAGGTCAAAAGTTAATCCAACTGGATCCTATAGTTTGAAGCGTATTAAAAATACTACCAAAAATGATAACTGATGACAGATTCGAACCCATGATAAATTGAACAGGTCAAAAGTTAATCAACTGGATCCTATAGTTTGAAGCGTATTAAAAATACTACCAAAAATGATAACTGATGACAGATTCGAACCCATGATAAATTGAACAGGTCAAAAGTTAATCCAACTGGATCCTATAGTTTGAAGCGTATTAAAAATACTACCAAAAATGATAACTGATGACAGATTCGAACCCATGATAAATTGAACAGGTCAAAAGTTAATCCAACTGGATCCTATAGTTTGAAGCGTATTAAAAATACTACTAAAAATGATAACTGATGACAGCCCATGATAAATTGAACAGGTTAAAAGTTAATCCAACTGGATCCTATACTTTAAAGCGGATTAAAAAATACTACCAAAAATGATAACTGATGACAGATTCGAACCCATGATTAATTGAACAGGTCAAAAGTTAATCCAACTGGATCCTATAGATTAAAGAGAATTAAAAAATACTACAAAAAATGATAACTGATAACAGATTCGAGCCCATGAACAATTGGACAGGAAACCAAAGAGTCAACCATTAAGGTGACAACTTAGTTCAAATTTTAGAAAGAAAAAAAAAGCTAAAATGTTCTTCTTTAAATTAAAAAAAGTTATATTAAATAAAGGAAAAAAGACTAACATTTACCAAATATAGAGCACTCTAACATATCATAAGATTACATTTCCAAAATAAATAGTTTTTTATTAATTCGAATTTCATTTAATCAGACCAAATGATTTGTATGGTATTTTTTTATATACTTAAAACCATGTGTTACCATTTAATTTGAATATACTGCTTCCAAAATAAACTAATACGTGTATAAGTAATGCCAACTAATTTTTTTAACTGAGGAAAGAGACGTTATTGAAAAGATTAATACGTATTTTTTAATTAAATCAGTTTTATTTTGCGAAATTTTTTAAAAATTAAGGGAATAAATATTTATGTGACAGTATATTTGTGTAATTCTAAGATAAATTAATTATTTGAATTAACGATAAATATCAACTTAGTTTAACTTGTTCAATTTAAATCCTCAACTGCAACTAATAAATAATTTGGGGGTAATTGAATAAAAGAAAACATTTTGCAGCTTTTATTAGTATTTTTTAAGTTTGATCAACAAATGGTTAGTATAATCCACATTTATAACACATGTGTTAAACATGTTGTATTTGAGAGAAAAATATCGCAAGTACTTCCTCTATATACAACATAAAATATATTGAACAAAATAAGAACAAAATTTAATAACTCATTAAAAATAAGCAGGTGATAAATTTGATATTTTTTTATCATTCCAGTATAATAAAACATATCACGATAATGAACTAAATTGTGAATTCCTTTGTTCTTTAAAGATCTTTTACTTCTATTTTACCATAATATTATGTTTAGTCATTTTATTTCTTATTAACAATTACTTTTATTCCTAAAAAAGAACTGCATACAAAAACTGCAAGAAAGCAATTCACTGGAAGAAATATTACCGAGTTTTGTCATATAATAAATTTTATTCACAATTAAATTGGCTCTAGAAATTCTTTTGATACATCAATTTATTACCCAGTATTTTAAATTATGTTCATATGCTTCTTAATGCGAGAGTCTTAAAAATATGTAAGTGTTATATATCATTATTCTGTCATAATTATTTTAAATTTAAAAATCTTTTTCATTCTCTGCATGACAACAAAATCAGTTATAGATAATCATATACGAGTATAAAATATCTTTCTTCCTTGCAATTAAAGTAATCTAATCTTCCGAATGTTAAAGTAGTAAGACTCATGACACTTTTTATTTCTATAGTAAATATATATAGAAAAAATTGGAATTATATTCGTTTAACTGTATATTTCATGTTTAGAAATTAAAATTTTATTAAAAGTAAACTTAATTTTCTAAAAATCAAATGTATAAATTGTTTACTATAATTTTGTGTTAATCTAGATTTCCAAAAAGCAATTTTTGCCATAAAATACATAAAAAATCATTTATCTTTTCATTAATAAACTTAATTTCTGTCTATATAATAAAAATCATGTAAGCTTTCTAGTACTTGTTGTCACAAAGGGAAAAAAAAAGTTATTGATCAGTGCATTTTTAATATATTACTATTAAGTGTTTGTTAGTTGTTGATTGGTTTACATTGAATGATTAAAGTAAAAGTATAATTAAAATTTTTACCAAAATGTTCTGAAAATTTTATCATATCTAGAAGTAGAAATAGAGTTTTAAATTTTTATATTTCGGCTACAAGAATGTAAGCACTAAAATTTTAGCGATTGCAACCTTTGATATATCCAATACTTTACCCTTTAGAATGAAACAGCCATTCCTGTGTGTGAATGACAATGTAGACAGTGAGCTGGTAGTCTTTTTTTTCTCAGCGGTATATACCTTCCAGAATTTTAAAAAGGCGTATGCTCAGCAAGATTGTAATTTAATAGGTTGACTACTTTAAAAATTTCAGAAGTAAGACAATAAAGAAGCCAGTTTCTGATGTTAAAAACTACCAATACTCATCAAATGTAATAAATAGAGTAAAACTCTTTCAATTTATTTACGGTTTCATCTTACATTTCAATTTTTAAATACATTAATAACTAATATTCAAAAATACTAAACATTATTCATAAAAATTAAATTAAAATTTAACTGTAAGAAATTTATCTTGATACAAATTTTTCAGTCATAAATAAAAAATAAATACAAATTTTTGTAGTTGTTGTTACTTATGATACTTGGACAAGCCAATCGCATTATGTCTCTGGCTTTGCGAATTTACATCAGTAGGGTGCATTTTCCGTTTACAAAGAGCATCACGAAAGTGAAAGGACGACTTTGTTCTAAAACTCCTCCAATAGATGGCACCACCAGAGAATCCACTAATTCAATTTTGACATTCATCTGAAGGGGGAGGAAATTTTTTTCTCCATGCTAACTGCTCAACTACCGACCACAACACACTTTAGATTCCACAGGTTTAATGAGTGCTGCGGACATTAACAAAATATCTAATTTTACAATTTTTTCAAACATATTTTAAAACACTTCACCGATTTAAAAAATTGAAACAGGTTCAATATATTAACTAAGTAAACTATGTAGCCAATAAATATTTTATCAGTTATGAAAGGGTTTTTATGAATACAAGAATTTTTGCCTTTTTTTATAAAAATAAAAACTCAGAGTTGAAAAATACACTTAATTTTAACATTAGCACTGAAAAAAAGAAAGTTTTTTTTTTTTTCAATTTTTATGTTTTTGACTACATTTGAACCCTGAAATTATTATCACAAGCATTTTTAACGCTCACTTTAATTAAAAATCTAAGATTTTTTTACCATTTTAAGAATGAGAAATTTATTTTTAGTTTGGAATTTGCATTGAATACTTTGCATATTCAGATGATGTAACAAAAACATCAAACATGAATTAAAAATTTTAGGTTCTAAAATAAAATTTGCAATCTCGTTCTATATTTTCTGACTGGCATATTTACATTTATGTAAAGAGCTAGGAGAAACTTCGAATCGCAGGGGGAAAAAATTAATGACTATGCAGTCATTTTTCTGCTTTAGTTTTCTCTAAGTATAATATTGAATCAACCATATTTCATTAAAAGATTAAGAGTTTGCTGAATTGTGTCTTCGGCAAATGCTTTAAGTTAAAAATTAAACAATAGGAGACAAGATTGCTCTGACAAAATCGTTGTCATTGTTACAAATGACTCATTCTTACTAAACCACAGTTGGCTGTTAAGATTTACCATTACCACGTTTGTTCCATCGAAATCAAATAGGAAATCCTATAACATATTTTATCTATTTTATCTTATCTTTTCTGAGAGGAAGATACTAGTTGAGTTAGTATTAATAATATCATTGATATATTTCTCATACTTTTTCCCTTGTGTGTTTTTGGATATTTGTGTCTTAAAAAAGTTCATTAAGCAGTTTATTATGGTGGAATGTTTTTCATAAATCAAATGCCCCTAAAACATTTTATGGATAACTTATTTCATAATAAATCTTATGCTTTAATTTTAGTTATAAATCTGATATTCTGATTGGACAGAAAAATCTAAATCATGCTTAATTTTCCTATTCGGTTTAAAATCTAACTATATATCGACATAATATTACTATCCTAATATAATATATATCACAATTATGAAACTGCTACAAATAATATAAATGTAAGTCTCGTTGATAATTTTTAATAACGTTTTAACGAAGTTATCTTTTTCCGTGATTTTGAATTATCAGATTATATTCATTTACAACAATTTAAAGTTTATTTTTAGTATATAAACTTATTCAGAGATTTTATAATATCAAGTTTTCATCATATCTATAGACATTTAGAAAAGCCAATTTAAAATGATAAGAAACTATTCCAATAATTCTTGAAAATTTTAAAACTATACGCTTTTATATATTACTAAAGTCAGCTATTTAAATTCATTGTGAAATGCATAAGAATCAATATGTGCACTTTCAATTCTATGTTTCTTCTTGGAAAATAATTATAAAACTGAATTAAATAACTAAATTTTGATTTAAAAGGGCTGTAAAATTTTTGATTAAAATCAAATCTGTACGTTTTATGACAATAAATAGAAATCTGATAAAGTCATTTAAGCAAAAAAATTTTTCGTATTTAAAATTAGCCTTATTAGGAAGTGAATTATTTACATTTAATTCTCAAAAAATAAAAGTAATATACTTTTTTAAAATCAACTGCATTTTGTTTATGTATCAGTTAATAAATTTCATTTTTACTTAAATATCTTGCAAGTCTACTACCTGATAACCCTTGGATAATATTACCAATGATGCAATAATGAATTATAGTAATATGGGGATATTAATTATTTGATTATAATTTTTAATGGTTATTGCAGCCATATTGTGTATATTTATATTATCAAAAATAAAATATATGTAAAAGACAGAAAATTTTAATTAATTCCCTCACTCAACAGCATTTCAAGGTAATGTTGCTAAAATGTTGCATTATTTTAAATGCATACGTTTAAGTCAAATAGAAAAAATCATAATGATCGAATATAAGATGAACCTAAGCAATTTTCTATTTTCATAATTTGACAAAATTAAATTCTTTCAACTAATAAATTTTACAAAAAATTGTAAAAGAATCTTAAATTGTTATTTAATAGCATATTTGATTCATGGTTCACCTTACAATAACTTTTCTCAGCATCAATGATATTTCTATCAAAATGATCAGTTTACAATGAATATCAAACCATAAAATCAATCCTAGACAAAATCAATCAGGTAAACTGTAGAACTGAAGCCTGTAATACTAACAATTCAATTGACAGCTTGGTATCAAAAGTAGTTAATTTTATAAAAATTACTGTTGATACCAAACTATCAATAGAATTATTAGAATTCTAGTCTTCAGTTCTACATTTTACTTGATTAATCTCCATCTGCAGCACACGCTCTACAGGTGGGAAGGGGAAGGATACAAGAGTGCAAAATAACCTTACCTTTTGTATAAGTCTTATTTAAAAGTTTTTTTGACATTAACGACACATTGGAACTCTTTTTACAGATAGTGTGCTGACGTTACGTATTACAAAGGAGAAACCCTAAAAAGACTTAAAAATGGCATCAGATAAGAATACAAAAAGCAGAAATACATCAATCAACCATTTTTGCAAAATTGTGATTTAATTATGGAACTTTGAGTTTGAAAAGCGTGTTTGTACCATTAGGTCATAATGAAAAGTAGGAAAATGTATGAAAGCTCGTATGAAACCTTGATATCAAAATCATTCTTCCAAGCGATCCAAAGAATAATCTTTATTTTCGTAACAAGAATCGATAATTGCATTTGGGTACACTGTTTCCCTAATATAATGAACATGCATGAATGTGTACATGAAAATAAAAATACATTTTTATCATTCAGCATAAAAAAATGAAATTTGATTTTAATTTCTTTTTTATTAACTTTTGAAGTGACTAGTTTCATCGATTAAATACAATTTGTTCCGAAAAACCATATGCATCGATTCTATTTTCTAGAAAAATCTTAATTTTTTTTAACTTTCATAGTGAAACCTTACACACTCGAGTCCATAAATTAAAGATAATACAAGTTCAGATAAAGAAAGATACAGAAGAAAAACAAACGTGAATTATTTGTAAAGCCTAATTATTAAATAAAGAGAAAATAATATGCGATATGTTTGATATCATTAATAAAAGTTGCGATTTTTCTCTCTGGAGCAAATTTCAAAAAACAATCTACGAAAGCCAATGCAACATGGCTGGTGTGAGGGGTAATGCAATATGCCCCTCAGACGATGCAATACCGGCAATACGACATCTAGGCATGCTGAGTATCAAATTATCGACCTGATCTTGGAGTATATTACACTCATCACGCAACACTCTTCGAAGTTATGGTAGCCATGTGGCAGGGAGTTGACGGACTGCAATTCATTGACCAAGCATGCCCCCCACATATCTATCGGATTCAAGTCCGGTGAGTATGCTTGCCAGTCAATGCGGGTGATATCCTCCGATTGAACGCATTCGTCTACAATTTTTCCACTGTGAGGACGGGTTTTGTTATCCATAAACAGAAATTTTGCCCCCATTGCAGCCCGAAACAAACGTACTTGTTGTTTGAATGTCATCCCGATAGATGGGGCCTGTCATAATTACATTCTGAATATTTAGGTTAGTTCTGGAACCCAGAAAAATTCCTTCCCAAAAGAAAAATCCTGCATCACTGTAATGGTGTCGTTTAGTGGTGTTTCCTTTGTGGTAATGGGCACCTGGCCCTCTTCATGCGAAACTCCGACGAGAATCAGACTAAAAGCTAAACCTGGCCTCGTCGGAAAATATCACACAAGACCACTATTGCTGTGTCTACAATGCATGCTCTCTACTCCAGGGTAACCGCAGGTGACAGTTGTGGTAAGTGGAACACATCTGACAGGCCTACGGGCATATAGACCCATGTGCCTTAAGCGCCTGTACACGGTCTGCTTTGAAAATTCGTACCGGTAGCTGAAGAGAGCTGACGAGACAGGTCTGATGCTGTGCTCCGTCTTTTTCTTTTAATAGTAAATGTCAAATAACGGTCCTCATTCGGCGTTGTAACTCGGGCGTGAACTGTGCTGTAACGTCTACTGATATTGCCGTCATCTTGGAACCGTCGCCAAATCCTGGAGATTGCACTCTGGGCGATTCCAAATTCGTCGGGTTTTTCCTGCTGCGTACGTCCACATTCCAGACGGTTGATAATTTAACAACGTAAAACATCATCCAAATGCTATCTTTGTGCCATAACTATGCGGTTATTGCAATGAAAAGCTTTAAAAGCGCTTGTGAACAATCTTACTTCTTTGTTATCATTTCTTATATACTCCTCTCTTACACTCTCGTCATTGTAACGTACTATCCGCACCATCTGGTAGTTTCTTGTAATTTGCATATTATTCTTCAAGATGTGTATGATAATTCTACTTGAGAAATTTTAATTTTAGAGCTCAATTTCTGTGTAATTCTGAATATCCTTAATTTATAGACATGAGTGTATTTATAAATTTTTATTGAAAACAATATTCTGACTAAGAAAGACAATACTCAAATTTTCTTTTATCCATTGATAATATTGATAAGGCAAAAAACAGCAGGCAAGAAAATGACCATTCAGTCAAAATAAAATCTTCTGAATCGGTCTTCATAATCCTTTTGCCAATTTATCACGTAGCATAGATGTTTTCTTTCTTTCGTCTTTCTCTGTAATCAAATAAAAAGTCATTCGATATCTCTAATTGTCTTGCAGTTAATACTATTTATCTTATAAAAAAAACTGTTTTTCTGCTGACTGTGTACAGATTGGAATTATTTTTTACCTCGAAAGATTATATACATTTTTATATTTTTAGAAATTGCTAGGTAAATTAATGTTTCTTTATATAAATGTGAACCAATCCCATCGCAGCGCTCAGAGCGCCATCTATAAACAAGGGATACTAAGTTGATGATTTGCATCGAATGTGGAAAACACGATCTTTCTCGATTCTTTTACAATAAATGATCTATGATCTTTAGCAAATTTTAACATCTTATCTTTAGCAAATATGAGTGGATACATATATTTACAAATATAAACATGCTTATAGAGCAAAGCTAGAATAATAAAAATTGCCAATTCTTTTAAACCTGCTCAAATAAAAGAAGCGTTTTAAGTATATCTAAATTTTATAGTTTGGCAATTTTTAGTCAAAAGTTAACTAATTTTTGAATTTAAAAGTCAAATATATATTTATAACTTCTTGTGTCAATGCAGTATATAAAATTGAAATAAAATTAAGGACTTAAAATATCATTTTCTTTTTTTTCAAAATAATACGTACAACGCATTTTGTCATATTCTTTTATATTTACCTTCTTGTTAAAATAAGATATAATCTTAGTATTTTCATCAAAATATTACACATTTAGGCAGATAAATACTAGTTTCTTAATGGCATAAGCAAATGCATTTAATATTAAAATTAATATCTTTATAGGACTGACGTACAAATTTTATCTAATAGACGCATTGGTATTAGCAATCACATTGGGAAAATGGAATCAAGTTAATTATTATTTCTTTCTTTTAATTTAAAATGTCAAACTCATGATAACAACTAAACAGAAAAGTGTTAGACTTACAGCAAATTTAACCCTATACTAGACAGAAAAACAGATTTCATTGGTTGTAATTATACTTAGTTGATCAAACTACACCCCTTTAAGGAAAAATGTAGTGAGGTGCACACCTAAAACATAAAAATGTAAAAATAAAACTATAAAGCATAATTAATTGACGATATTTATTCTCAATACATCTTAATTATATTAAATAAAATTGTAAAAAATTAAAAATCAGAGAAATGATTAAGAAAATATCAAAAAGTATTTGTACAGATATTTATGAAGTGAAATTAAAAGCTAAATTAATCAGAAAATTTTCTTTAAAAATGACATTAAGTGACAAAATATTTAATAAAATGTGGATATAAATAAACTCATTCGTAGTATTTTTCACTTTCATGTGATTTGAAATATTAAGTTTGAGACAATCTATAATAAAATAATTACATATTGTTTATATTTTTAATTGCTATTCTTATTGAAATAAAATACATATTTCCCATAAAGTGAAGAAATTGCACGGAAAATAATTTGAAATTCGTTATGAGAAACAAATTCATTTCATTTTTTTTCTCACAAATATCCTGAAATCCATATTAATAGAGAATATTCCTCCTTTTCAGAAAAACGCATGTATACATCTCATTATTCATATTCCAGTAATGTTTATTATTTTCCTACTGGTTTCTGAAATCCCATTTGCCCTGAGTCTTCGCAAGATAAAGAACCCAACCATTATGCATTCAACGAGTCATCCTTTGGTTGCTAAATAATGATTTTTCTACCTCTTCTCTTCCACCTACCTTTCACTTTTCTTCCAAACAGGAAAGGATTTGTTATCTATATTTTGCTGTGCAAATTTGGACAGGTAAAACGGTTTTGTACCTCTGATTAAATTACAGTCTGCAGGAAGAATGTTCTGGAATATTTAATAAGTAATTATATATATATATATATAAATATATATATATATATATATATATATATATATATATATATATATATAAATATATATATATATATATATATATATATATATATTATATTATATATATGTACATATCTATATGCATATATATATCATATTTTAAAATTTGAAATTTAACTATTTTTAATAAGAGATTTCTTTTTAATTTTTAACGATTTAAATCAGTAATTATATATACTTTTTTTCTTATGTATACTTATACAAACAAGAAACCTAATAATTATTGTAAATATAATATTACAAGTCATTTGTACTTATGCCTATATATTTGCAATATTACTACAAAATAATAAATTCAGTTTTTTTTTTATTTTTTTTTTTATTTTTTTTTTTTTTAAAAAAATAACCGGCATTAAAATAAATAATTAAAAATAAAATATTTTAGTGGCAGATTCCCCAAAACGTGAATTTCATTACTATATTTACTTTGTAATTAATTTTACTTTGTATTTTTACTTTGTATTTTCTAATTAAGATTCCTACTCCTTCTATATACGTTCTTTTATATTTCACTACATGATTGTTTGTAAAAAAAAGTTCTCATAAATATACAGTGCAGGAAAATGGTAACATTATAATCCTTTTAATTAATAAAACTCTAAGTTAATTTTACTAGTTAATTATTTCTGAAGTTAACTATATAACTCATTAGTGAATAAACAGTCTAATACAACTCGTTATCGATTTTACTGTGAAGTTCTATACTAAAATATTTAAACTAAATATTAAAACAGATTCTGACCTAAAACAAGGTAAAACAATTAAGATTAAAAATTGAGTTTAAATTGATTCTTTGAATCTCTGATTCAAATGTTATGTGATGAAAAATGTATCACATTTACATTGCAATTAATTACAAAGTAAATGCAATTAATTTTTCTTTTTGTTAATATTAAATTTAATTTATTTAAAATTTAAGCAAAAATCTAAGTTGTTTTAATAAATTAGGATTTTTAATGCACACTAAAATCGTATTCATGTGTACACGAATGTATTTTCCAGTATCTAGGCCTTATTTGAGTTCTACCATTCACATGAGCCGGAAAGAATATTCATGATTTAGAAGCCAGGATGAAGCAGAAGATCCCCAGCACGTGACCTGCCAACTTTGGAGGTAACATTTCAATTTGAGGACGTAATAAAACCGCTAAATAATAACTGTATGCATTCCTCTTTTCTTTCCTGAGTTAAATAATTTTATTTTCATGAATTTATTAATAATTCTTAAAAAATGTAGACATCATTCTTTTATTTGAATACTCTCAACAAGAAATTTTTCCATTCCAAATTTTGTATTTTATAAACTAAATAAACTATGAAGAACTCATTCACAATTTTGTTAATTAATTTTACTTATTATATTACAATTCTTATCAAAATTCAATAAACCTTTATTTGTTTCATCAAATTCTGTATACAAAATATTAATCACGCAAACATTTATGGGTAAATTGCTACTAAATATTCACAAAAACTCTTTAAGCATATGTAAATTCAAAACTAGCAAATTCATAGTTATATTATCTTCATATAATATTGTACATGGTAACACTTTCAAACCAAATTTACAATAGAGAAATTTTAATATCAATATTCCGTTGTTCAAATTTATGTTGAAATTAAAAGAAAAATGGATTCTTAATATTTAAACTTGTGAGGAAAAAGCTTAAAATATCAGGTATTTTGTTTGGGGAAAGAAAACTTAAAATGTAATTATCCAATTCTTCCCATGACTCTTAGATTAAATCTTATTATGTACATTATTCACAGTTAAATTTTTGGATCTAAATATATCGTTTAAATTCTCTTAAAACTTTGCAATGAAAATTTTGGATAACCTTTTGATTTTATTAGAAACAATTATGATGATTTCTTGATAAAATACTTCATTAAAATTATATATCTGAGTAGTAATTCAATCAATTTCTTATCTCAACAAACGTATTCATAATTTTTACAATAACCACAATCCTTACATTTTTGTAGTTATTCTGAAAATTGCTTATTTTATGAATCTATAAAATTATATTCCTAATTTCATAAAATGAAGTAACGTTTTATAATATCAAATTTCATCGTAAATATTTTCCCTTTCATTTTATTTATCCATCTTATTTTCCAAACCACGTACTTTGTGTTCAAAAATTCATGGAAAACAACACAATTATTTTATAAACTATATTCTGCGCATAAGAGACAAAAGGTAATGTCTTGAAAACTATTCACTCATATTTTAAACAAGCCTCATGCATATTTTGTAGTCTGATGCAGTGTTCTTCCATTTTTGCTGGCATGGCGGTGCAAATGCAAAATTCCGTTTATTAAAAAATACCGTAACTAAATTCATCTGAGTAACATACTGGAATATTTTTCTCATTTATACAAGTTAAAAAATACCAAATAAAAAATGCGATGCAAAGTTATTTTCAACAAATGCATTTAATCCCGTTTTTTATGAACAAACTATCATCTGTTCTTGGTTAAAATGAAAAAAATTAATTCCTTTATTTTTGTTCACTAATTAAACCATAGTATATTTACCTTTAGTTTACATAGAGTTCATAAAGTATTAAAAATAATAGTCTAGAAATGAATAATCTTTCTTTTCGAAATGATAACTGGTAGTGAGGATAAATACAACGTATTCATCTTAAATATTTTATATTAAAGATGAATACGTTGTATTTATATTTACCTTTAGTTTACATAGAGTTCATAAAGTATTAAAAATAATAGTCTAGAAATGAATAATCTTTCTTTTCGAAATGATAACTGGTAGTGAGGATAAATACAACGTATTCATCTTTAATATTTTATATTAAAGATGAATACGTTGTATTTATATTTACCTTTAGTTTACATAGAGTTCATAAAGTATTAAAAATAATAGTCTAGAAATGAATAATCTTTCTTTTCGAAATGATAACTGGTAGTGAGGATAAATACAACGTATTCATCTTTAATATTTTATATTAAAGATGAATACGTTGTATTTATATTTACCTTTAGTTTACATAGAGTTCATAAAGTATTAAAAATAATAGTCTAGAAATGAATAATCTTTCTTTTCGAAATGATAACTGGTAGTGAGGATAAATACAACGTATTCATCTTTAATATTTTATATTAAAGATGAATACGTTGTATTTATATTTACCTTTAGTTTACATAGAGTTCATAAAGTATTAAAAATAATAGTCTAGAAATGAATAATCTTTCTTTTCGAAATGATAACTGGTAGTGAGGATAAATACAACGTATTCATCTTTTAGAGAGAAAAATTCCACAAATATTACAGATGAAAACTAAACTTTTTAATTATTAGTATATTTCATAGTATTAGAAGAATTTTCAATGAGATGAAGGATGAATTTGCTTATGAGCCAAGATTATTCTTTGAAAGACTGATTTGTATGAAATTCTTCTCTAATCTACATATCACAATATTTTACACATTTATTAACTTAAATTTTTCTTCTTAACAAATATCGATTAATTCACATTTAAAAATGAATATTCCTTTAAAATTCCTTCAAATGTTGTTTTATTTTTAATGAAGGAAAACTCTTTTTATAGATAGAAGTTACTTAAATCAATTGATTCAAAATATTCGATATTAAATAGAAAATTATAATCTCAAGTTTTAGGAAATAAGTTTTCCATAATTGATCTTTATTGCTAATAATTTCCGTTCAAATATGCTCTCGTTAAAAATCATATTGATAAGTGTTTTCACATCTTCTGAAACTTTTTTCCAGACAATAAGTTATTAACTTATTGCTTATCAAATTTTCTAAGACTAATTAATAGTTTATTATTTAAATAAACATGTTCCTCTGAAATATAATTTTTCCTTATAGCAAACAAGTATAGTAATTATCCTACGTTAATATAATAAATTAATTGCCAAATAGACTAATAATAGTTATCACCTATTTATATGTTTGATAAAGAAAAAATACCTCGACCTCTTTTTTATTCTGAATAATTAATTAGTGCAGTAAAAGCTGCAAAATTCTTATAAATTCAATTATCTGCTTTCTTTTTGATTATCATAACATAATCTAACTATTACTTTTAATCTAAGTCTAATGCATAATATTTTTCACATATAGAAAGAATCTTTTGCACTAAATTCGTATTGAAATTTCTTAACAACAAGTACAAGTTATAGTTAAAATAATTTTGCGTTGCCTTCAAATCTTCAAATCTATAAAATGTAAATTCGTATGAATACACAAGACAGTAAAATATTACTTCAAATGTTAAAGAAAGGCATGAATAAAAAAAATAAGAAGAAAATAAAGTTAAAAAAAATGTTCACCAATAAAACTTTTTGGTTTGATATCGAATTCAAATGAAAAATCTTTTTCAAATCAAATCTTAAAAGGAAAGCGATGTAAAAATTATATTAAAGCCTTTTAGGTAAGAAACATTTGTCCACATATATTCTTGTAAATAATTAAGTAATGCATATCACACAACGAAGCTCTTTAAGAATTTTATTCATTTTTACATTTTATTCTTAATTACTATTTGGTTTTAAATTATTATTTAGAAATTGTACTTTTCACTCTTTTTAAGGATTTTATTCCTTTTTACATTTTATATTTAAATACTACTTATTTTTAAGTTATTACTTTGAAATTGTGCCATATATATTTCCTTTATTTTTAAGTTAGATCGTAAACTATATTATAATTTTCTGTTTTCAGAAAATTATATGTACTTTAAATTTTTCAGAAACTAAATTTCATAATTTTCCAGAAACTAATTTCATAAATTTCATTTATTTTGATTACTAGCTATTTATTTGTGATTTCTATTAAAACATAAAAATTGCATAGTTCATTTTAATTTAACAATACGAGGTAAAACTATGCTTCATTTTCATTACATTGTGTTCAGTATAAATATTGTTATGCTAAAAAACATTTCGCAAGATTTTAGTGAAATCTTTATCTTATGCGACATAATAATTTTTTAAATAATGTATTTTTATATTTCAAATAAAATATTTTTATATACAAAATGTTTTTTATATATATTTTTACTTTTAATAAATATATTAGATCTAAAATTATTTTAATAAGACACATTTAATGGAATAAAATGTGCTCATTTGTGTCAAAAAACAATATAAGTAAAAGGAAAAATGTAAAACAAAAGAAAATATAACCAATTAAACAATGTAAATATATTATACCAACTTTTTTACATTGAATTTTTAATAATTATAAATAAGATACTGAAATTTTTATAATTGTTTTCCCTTTTTCTTTGAATTTAATTATCTCAAAAACTTTACATTACAAATTCAACATACTTTTTATAAAATTTATAATACGCAAACACACATTTTTTAATCTCTTATTCAAATTAATACTTAATGCAGATTTATATATATTTATATATATATTTATATTTATATATAAATAAATTTTTTTTAATTAATGGATACTTTTGTTATTAAGCATGTTAATTATACTTATTTTTAAATAGTGCATATGGTAAATAATTGTGTAGAATATTGAAATTAGTATTAAATATGATTTTAAAATATTATATCAGTAATATATATTTACTAAATATTCTTCATATTAGTCCTCATATGCAGTAGTTTTTACGCTTTTGCGTAGTAAAAGTAGAATGAAGTTTAAGTTTATGTGAACAGCTTTTACTTTTTTACATTTGATTAAATTAAAATCAGATGTTACTGCTAAAAAAGAAATTACTTAATTTTTTAAGAAATTTCATAAATGCAATTTAAAAAATAGCAAAATTATATTTATGAAATTATTACTACAATTACACATTTGATAAGTAGGTAAATAAAATACTAACTTTCATAACATGAACACTTAATGTGGAAAAATTTTTAATTCACTTAAAAAGGTAAACTAACAATGAAAACAATAATAAATAATTTTATTTATAAGTTTTCGAAAATTGACTGTTGCTAGTTTTCGTTTGACCACCGGGCATGACTGCCTTCTTAAACACCTATGCAGAACTAACACAGTACAGAATTCTTTCTGCAGGCTGTGCGATCTTCGGGAGGAAACGGATGTACACCCCCTTCGTCACTGTGTCCAGCACTATCCGAGCGTAACTTGTGCGACGGCTACTGGCGTGCTCGAGACATCCTCAGTGCCTTATGAACTTTTCTGTGTTCATTTGTCTACTTATTGTTTCTGTATTTGTAGCACAGTGATCTTCGTAAGCGCGGCCACTGGAAATAAAAATAAAGTTTTCGAAAATTTTACTATTTAGAAAAAAAATTTAATTTATAACATAAAAAATATTTACATTATATATTTATAGGTATAAATAAATTTGTATCCCTTAAATAAAAACCTAAATGTATAGAAAATTTAAGTCATCAAATAATTAATCCATAAATCTTAAAGAAATAAGCAAAAAATAATATTTTTTCTTATAGAATAAAAAATTTATATATAGTACCAAAAAACTCATACCAAAAAAACTAACTCAAACATTACAAATAAGGATTTACTGAAGTCATTCAAAAAAATGTAATGTAAAAGCTGAACATGAGCAATAATGACCATTGAGAACATTTAATTCGTCCTTCAAATTAATATGCAAAAAGCATAAAAAGTAAGTACTAAACCAAATGAGTAATCACCATTTTTTAAGTTGAAGACATGTTTTCTAAGAATACCTTCAACGATTCAACAAACCTTTGGCTTATTTGAAAGAATATCTAAGTTAGAAAGATTAATTAAGCAAAGGTATAAGCCAACATATTGGTTGACAGATGCAGTACATGCTTCTAAAATAAACAATTGCTCACGAACATCAGCACTTTCAAACGCAACAACTCTAATAGAATATCAAGCAATCAAGAGAGATGACACATATCTAACAACAGCTCTGTATAATCCTTATTTTAATATCATTAAATAAGAGAAATGTTTAATTAAAAGACTTTTAATTCAATATGATTTATGCCTACTTCATATTATATTAAACACGTAAACACTCTATAAAAGTAATCTATTACTTAGTTTAAACTTTCTAAAGTAAGATATTACATTTCCTTCCCTGTAACTGAAAATATTTCAGATAGTATAGCATAAATTCAAATATTCAACAGAATCTGAAATCTTCTACAGAATGCCCCAATTTAGCGACCATAGTAACAGGTATATGATGGCGTTATATGACTCAGTAACAGGTATATGGTGACGAACTAGTTGCTCGGCAACTAATGGCTGTGCTTCATTTTTGGCGAGAAATTTCAAGAATACCTAAGCTAAAATAACAGTAGAATATTTTATTTTTCAAAAAAGCTCTATAAAATATATCTCAACATTCTTCATAAGTTATTGGTCTGAAACGTTAAGTTTCGAGCGGCTTGAATGAGGAAAGAATAACGGGTTTCCGCATAACAAAAATGCAATAGTTAACGTTCCAAGTGGTTTTTCAATGATAATAAGAAGTGACTGAGAAGCATACAGTAACATTCCATATTATTCTTCAGATGATAGACCAATAGACAATACCAAATACCGAATGCATATATTCAACGTGCGTTTTACACGATGTTGTAAAACAGTAATTTGACCACAATGCTATTGTGAAATTGTCCACAATTTCTTTGCAAATATAACGTCACAATGACCACCACTGTGAACTGATTGGATAGCGAGCCATTCTCATTATCGGAAGGTAATGAATTCGAATCATGGCTTAACTGAAAATCCATCGTATTCGCTAAAGGAGGCTGAAACACTTTAAAATTGGGAGTTGTCGCAATGTCCTCCAAGTGAAATAATGTCCCTTGGGATAGCAGGCAAAAATATTACTGATCTTCTGCTTGGTACTTGCTTCAAAATCAAGAACACGCCCCTCTGCTGCTTCTATCTAATTGATAGAACCGATCTCTGGGAAGCATTCTGGTGCCACTGTAACAATATCACAATGTTATTGAGTCAAGGTTTGTCCTTTCATTATACTGTTGATGCAGCTTTGTGGTAGCATCAGAGGTGTTCGCTGCTCTGATGATTTACCATCATTCTTGTATCTTCAACTGTTTGAAGAAACAATAGTTGTCCTTCAAGTCATCATGTTTTTTATCTCAGGACTTGTGATGTGGCTGTATGATTTATCAAAGATATGCTAGTAAAATGTTTGTTTTCTCATATGCCAGAGATATTGAATCGAAATCACTTGAACTTACCAGCACTTTGCTTCTGTGTAATGCAATAATTTATCGAAAACAGTCCTATATCATTAATGTTGAAATTCATATATAGCATAAATAATCGTGCAAGAAAAACCGTATGAAAAAGGTTCACACATAAGCAGATTTACAATGAGATTCCTATCTTAATCAAAAATTAACTACATTATTTTATATTCTCACAATAAGTATCACATAATATTCCAACAATCTATTTTCACTAGGCAGCAATATTCAAATGTATTTTGTGAATGATAAATTACTGTAAAATTTCATTTTTACTATATACTGTAGGAGTGATTAAAACCATCTATTTTATGTAAAAGCTTTAAAAAATTAATAATTTGCATTTCAAATCAAATCATTCTCTTCCTGCCATGTAATCTGAAACACACACACACACACACACACACACACACACATATATATATATATATATATATATATATATATATATATAATGCTACATTTGAAAACAATTAACAACTCATGTAGCTCATCAATCATATTACAAAAAATTTTATATAAGGTTGTATTATAACATAGTTAACATTTTTTTTCGAGGATATAACCCAGGCATTAGACATGCTCCCAAGAATTCTCTTGTGGCAGACATACCTCTTCCCCTTCATGTAATGCTCTCTACAGCAGAAAGAAATTTTATTGCTGCAGAAGGTGCACATCACAGCAATAAAAAAAAATGCTGTTTCATGCTTTATATTGTTCTTATCAATTGTTGGGCTAAAACTTGTTTTTAAATACGTATGATGAAGCTTCATCTTGGTCTTGCTTTTGTCAATAAATATCTTTTTCTGTAATTTCTAAATTTTAATTTAAATATTAATATTTCAACTGAAATGAGTACTTGTTAGAAAAAATAAGATAGAAGTATAACAATGTTGACAGCATTCGGTATATATTTATTATATTTAATTAAACTTTGTAATGTGTCATGAAACTTTTGTAAATAAATAGAAATTTCTAAAGAAATGTGTAGAATGTGTATTTTTAATGTCAATTTTTTAATTATAAACTTATTTCATTTGAAAAAAAGAATTATATTTTCTAGTTAACTTTCAATCATTTTAGAAAATATTACATTTCAGTCTTGTTTTCACAATGTCATATACCTAACTTTGATGATTGAATCTGCATAGCATTGGATTGAAATAATTATTATTTTATTAGATTTATTAATAATTTAGCTACATTTTTACGTTTACAACAGGGTGAGCAGCTGAATGCTTAATACGCTAGTTTTCAATTTCCCTGTTAATATGTTTTAACCTCATCTGCATCTTGTTAAAGATTGGGATTCATTTTAATGGATAGTTGCAGTTATCGCACTAGAGTGTCTGTCATAGAGCATTAGTGTTAAAATGCCATACCTGCACCAACGCTACGTAAAATGACACAGATGGATGACTCAACAGCAAATCACTCATTTTCAAGAAATATGATGCTTATCTACTTTTTCTCCACTGCATTTAACACAGTATATTATCCTTGTACATTATGTGTTTTGTCTACAGGTATTAGAGTTGAGTAAATGTTTTAAAAACACGTGATTAAAGCAGGTTATAAAGACATAAGATATTGAGTACATATTTGGTATAATATTTTCATATTTGTTGCAAAAATTATTTTGCTTTTGGTAAGAAAACCTTTCAACGATAACTCAGCCTCACTGACAGGTACAAAAGATATAACATTTCATAAATTCTTTTATACTTATAAAGATGAGATTAAAGGTCTGGCATAAGATTCAAATTTATCATCAATTCTTTTTAATAATAAAGTATAAGCTTACAAAATAAATCCTTGTTTTTATGAGTTAAAAATTTATGACAAAATATGAGAGTAAAAAAAATTATACAATTTATGACAAAATGTCTTGTTTCATTAAACTAGTGAATTAATATGTGTTCTTAAAAAAATTTTAATTGGATAAATTATTTTGTCAGCTTTATTTCCCAAGTTACCTGTTATAGATGTTATTACAAATCTCGCCTTCTATGCTGTCCCACTCAGAAAACCTCGCTGATTGATAAGAACAAAAAAGTTATATAGCCTGACTTATCATCTTTCACCTTTCTTCTAAACCAGGACAGGTACACATTTGAAGAGCACCTGATCAAACGTATCATTTGGATTACAAGCACCAAGGATAAAAACGAATGTGTCATGATATGGAGAGTAGTTTTGTGATTTCTTGTCGAACCAAATGGAAAGAGTCACAATTGGTTGTACAGGAAACCATAAAAAAGAGAGGATCACTGGGAAGAAGTCTAGGGTAATTTTATCTGTGCCAAGATCCCTTTTATAGAGCTAATTTTTGATTTCTACAGCAGATGGAATTTTCCATTTAATAAATCACATATCCAGGCAGTGAGATTTGTCACACCAGAGCTTAATGAACACATGGATGGCGTTAAACACCTATTTTGACCCATAAGTTCAACCTACTTCAAAATA
The DNA here is from genome assembly GCA_030067965.1 of Latrodectus elegans. NCBI lineage: Eukaryota > Metazoa > Arthropoda > Arachnida > Araneae > Theridiidae > Latrodectus > Latrodectus elegans. Next base: position 58,565,155 of record CM057812.1, read on the forward strand.
ATTGAACTTTTTTGGTCTATTTTAAAGTGTTTAGTAAGGAAACGATGTCCTGGCTTTCCAATGGCATTTCTTAGCCTACAATTTCAATCTATCTCAAAAACATTGAACCTTTTTGGTCTATTTTAAAGTTTTCAATAAGGAAACGATGTCCTGACTTTCCAAAGGCATTTTTTGGCAAAACAAGTTCAACCTACCTCAAAAAAATTTTACCTTTTTGGTTTATTTTAAACTGTTTAATAAGGAATCGATGTCCTGACTTTATAACAGCATCTGTCCGAGATCTTTCACAATATCTCATAAAAATTGATATAGTATTTTTTAAACGCTATTCATAATACTAATTTGAATAAGTGTGCTAATTTATTATCAGGAAAAAGGGACCATCTTTCATTAGAAACCATTTTTAGCAACAAGTGCAAATTTTTCTGAGCATAACTTCGTAGAATGTTAGAAGAAATAGTTAGTTTGTAAAACACACACGGTGATTAAACTGTAGTTAACTACGTAGGGGAAGTTATTTAGCCTAGAATAGTATAAAAAGTGGAAAATTATTTCTGATTCACTCACGTTACAGATTTAGTATCTTAACATTTTGCATAAAATTAGTTATATGACAACAAATTTCCATTAAATTATCACGTGTGTTATTTTTCCATTCAAAGTTGATAAACTGCCATTCTATCTCTGAAATGCCTATCTTTTCAAAGCCATTGACAATCGAAAAATAACATGCCAAAAAATGGCCAAAGCGTGATATCCACTTTTTCATTACATTTCACTTGAATCCTCTGCTTACACGGCTTTTGATAAATGCTGCCATAATACCAGATTTACACTTTTAACGATATGAGAGTGTGTTTTGTCCCATAACATTGTAATATTTCAATTCTGAGGGAGTTAAAGTGTCGAAAAACTTAATGGCAGTAAATGACTCATTGCATTCTCGAGATATTCCCCAATCTGTCAAAGTAAAATTTTTATTTTAGAAAAAAAAATTTCAATGGTTAAAAGACATTTTCAAACACTACTATGATATAATCCTTTACAAATATGTTCAAATATTTTAATTACTGTAGTATTTTTTATTTCACTATATGTTATCCGTTTAATTTTTATAAATAAAGTAAATACGAAATTATTATCTTAGAAACATAATATGAATAAATTCCCATTCTTTTTTTAAAAGGTAGCTATTTTTAAACAGAACTTCAATTCTGATGTGTAAGTTTTTTTCTTTTCTGAAACAACTCCTTCTGATGTATAATATGAACTATCAAACCTGCTTTTGTTGATAGATATCCGTACATGTTAAAATAATCCTAGTTACCAAGTTCTGAACTAAGAAAGTCTAATTTGCCAAGGAAAAAATAAAAGGAAAGGAAGTAACCGACTCTCATAAGGAACATCGCAAAGACCATTTATTCTTTTTTTCAGCTTCATGGCTGCTGAGATTCCGCTCTATCACGTTTCTAAGGATGTAATCAAATAATAGAAGTCATTGGATATCTCGAATTATCTTGTTTGCAGCAAAGAAATCCTTCCTCTAAGTATTTCTGCAGTTGGCAGAAAATGTAAGCATTAATAATTTTCCTTCTACACAATAGGATTAGAGACAAAATTTTGTTTTCTTTATTTAAGTAAGCTTTACAAATTATACTACAAGAGTTAGAAATAATTTTTAGTATTAATAATTTAACATGTTTTAGTTGGCATTAGAGCATTTCAGATCATAAGCTATGTAGTATAATAATAAGAATTTTTAATAGAATTGTAAAATATTCTGATGAAATTCAATAATTCACATACACACATAAGTTTAATTTGTTAATGATATAAAGAACGTTTATTTTTATTTCACTGCAATTATACCTCAATAAAATGTTAATAACTTTACTTCAACAGCAGTTGTAGCTTCTTAAATCGGAGTAAAATTTACAATAATTATTAGATGTTTTTCAATAACCCAGAAAGAAGTATTTTAGATAGAAATTTATTTACAAGTTTAATAAATTGAATAAAAAGCATTATCAACTATATTTCTGACAGCTTTCAAATATTAAAATTTGTATTGATTGTGTTATGAAATTAGTAAAACATATATATTTTGTGACATTAAAACTATTATGATTTAAAACTATAATATTTTCACCAAAAAATGTAAGCAAAATTGGCAAATATATGATTGGCTTTCAGAGTTCAACTGTTTGTAAGTTCATCGATCTCATGAGGTTTAGATCTCTATTAAATTATAGATGTCTGGTCACTGAATTATCACAAGAAGAATGAGGTACCAGGGGGAGCAATAAAAATTAACTCATTTTTGAAGTTAAATATCCTATTCAGAAAAAAACTCTCTTTAGAACTTCATTCACTTAACTGAAATAAGAAAATGATAAATACAGTTGATGAAGTTAATGATAAAATATAATCAGTAATTTTAAATGTCTTTTTTTATTACACACATATAAACATGATCAATTGTTGCAGATATTTAAATTCATTTAACAGAACAATCTATTATATCACTTCTAATTTACAAATTATGAAATAACTCCGCAGTAATGTATAATTTTGGCAGTAATTTCATTCAAAATCTATGAAGTAGAATTTTTGCAATTAAATTTTTCAAAATGCATATATGAAATAACTTTCTATCTATTCTTTCTGTAAAACCCACTCATTCCTATTTCACCTTTTAAACAGAACCATGCACATGGGTTCTTTTATCTATATTCAGCAATGTTTATTATTTATACTTCTCATATTACATTGTTCTTTGGTTTTTGGGGATAAAGCTTTGCTCTACGCAAAGCATCGAATTCAGAGTTCCGCTGAGCGCAAACAATAACGAGGCTCCTCTCTTTCCTACCACATGTTCCACTAAAATAGAAACGGATTCGTTATCTGCATTCCACGCTGCTAATGTGGACGACGCTCCTTTGTGAGGTTGACAGAACAACTGTCTACCTTATGCAGTTTTCCAATTTTTATAATAAGAAAGAAATTTTGCCATTAACTTAGTCTCTCTTTAGTCATCCTTTTGCATATCTGGAATTCAGACAATAAGAGAATAGTTTCAAAATAATGAACTTATTTCCCTAAAAAAAATAAGAATGAATAAGACAGATATTTATTCATTTACTTATTTATTATTCTTAATGTCATTTCCAATTATTAATTTGCCTTTTAATATATTTAAGCATAAACTTATCTGTCACTGGAGAACGTGGTGGCTTCAAATATTAGAGATTGTACTGCTAAAATAAACATATGCTTATACATATTGACTTCTATTTTTTATATATATATGGGGTCTTTCTGCTTTTCACCTGTTGCACATATTTTGGTTATTCATAGCTCATTTTAAAATTAAATTTTTTCTTAAACATTTTTTGCCAAAACAAAAAAACTAAAAGTTTTTTAACACTTGTGATCAAATCACATAAACAACAAGAAAAGTGTAAAAATTTTACAGTGTGACGTTGAAAGGCATTTTCATATTTTTATATTAATAGCTTACAATATTGTTAACTTCTCAAAATATTGGTTTTAGTCGTTAAAATGTGCGTTACCATGTATTTTAATATTTAATAAATATATTTACATAATATAGGAAATTTTGAACATTTATAAGCAATAATGAGGCATAAAGAATCAACGATATATTGTCTTTCGAAATAAATTTACTTATGTAATGAATTAAATACACGTATTGAAGAGAACACGAAAAAGTAAAATGTACTTTCTTTGAGCATGTCTTTGCAAAAAAACATAAATGACGCAATCAACATTCAATGATCCTTCATTGGTTTCTTCATTATGAAGAACGTAGTGTTTTATGGATAGTGAGCAATATTCAGAAGTCGTACGAGAAATAACTTGGAAAATTTTTAAGAACCTTCCCCCAAATTATTTTAGAATACAGACATGCAGCACTCGGTACATGTGCCGTATAATCAAGGATGCCAAATTCTGAGATTGACGATATTTTGGCGAATTTGCTTATGCACCTAGTAACCTCATTTTTATTACGTCATACATATGGAGACCTATAAGAATTATGCAGAAAATTCTGTTTTGGTAAACCTAGTATTTACATCATCGCGCACGTCATGATTCGTCATCTTGGCAATACTTTTTCATCACCAAAAAATTCAGAATTTGAAATCACGGATTACACGGCATCTGTCCCCAGCACTCATCTTCTTTTGTTCAGCAGTGATTCATACTGAGCCTGAGTTGTCGCACAACAATCAGTAAGGGCCTGTTACTAATCCACTGTTAAAGCATACTTGTGATGAAAAAGAACAATTTATTTGTTGCTTTCAAAATTTCCCAATTCCTCTAACTTACTATTACTTTTTTATACATTATTATATTTTATTAATTTTTTATTGTAATAATAGCTGGAATTCAGAAAACAAAATTTCAAATGCAAAATTAAAATCAAGTACTTCATTTTCTTTCAAAATTGCAAGAAATTCAAGAAAACTTTTCTCAATCTTTAAATTAACTGTATTTCCACTTAATTCATTATACTTTTAGTGCTTCAATAATTATCGTTAAGCTTAGTTTTTGAAAACAAAATATTTTCCATTTTCCATGTTATGTATGTTAAAATTTAAGCTAAGTTATTACGCGCACAATATGAAGTTCATAATAATCTCTATTAAAGAAAGAATCGATTTAACATATGAGTTAAAAACTTAATAAGAAATAATGTTATAAGACTTAAAAATCTTTATAGAAGATATATTTACTATGATGAATCGATTTCAAGAATATTTTATTTTCTTTTGTCATAAATCAAAATGCATGAAAAGTAAAAGAAAAAAAATTGTTTGAAAAATATTTTTAATTGAATGAAAAAAGAGTAACAAAAAATTGTTAACATAAAATTTAGCATACATTTACATAATCATATACATTATTGTTCGAAAGAAATCTTTCATTTATTTAACATGAGAACAGATTATGCATTCATCAAAACAATCAAGATTACTTTATTTTCATTGCCATTTATAATAAAAAAATAATTCAAATTTACATGCGAGAGAGAGCAAGTAAAACTGTTTGATCATTCCCGCCAAATTATCAACTCATATCATTGATAATTCACTCAAAGCTATCTTCTTACCAAATACACAGCTTCCTCACAACAGAACAGAATAATGAAATTTATCAACTCATATCATTGATAATTCACTCAAAGCTATCTTCTTACCAAATACACAGCTTCCTCACAACAGAACAGAATAATGAAATTTCTTTTTAATCTCTGTTACACTGTTAAATATTCTTTTGTTACACACAAAAGAATATTTATCACTTCTTCCTCAATATCAGGTAAAATATTTTCATGCGGAACAAAATAAGAAATTCTCAATTTTGTCTTCAAACTCATCAAGTAATGAACATCAATTCATCACCTTATTCAATCAATTTCACAATCATTCAGATATATAGACCAGAACTTGAACAATTGAATGATGCAGAGATGAATTTTATTATAATAATAACAAAACATATAAATGAAATTTTACTGTGGAATTTTAAATACATGAATTTTAACAATTTTCTTTTTCAATATTATTCATATTAGAACGTAAAGATTTTTTTCTCAGTGCTGTGTGTGTGTAACATTTTATTATTTTTCAAATTTTGTGTAATACAACAAGATTTATCATTTTAATTGTTAATGAAGTCAAAACATAGTTTATTTAAATGCGTTACTCGAAATCTACAATAACAATTGTAAATGTTGCCTTACAAAAAGAAATCTTTTTTTCTGTCTCTTTAATTGAATAAGTTAGAAACAACTCAACGTATTTATTAAAAGCAAATTTTTGTTATTTACTAGATTAATAAATAAAACTGGATAAATGCAAAATATTTCATTTTTAATTATCACAGAATTGCGAATATTAATATATAGTAAACTATTGTGTTGGAATTTTTTTATTTGGGAAATACAATTAACCTTTCAATGCAAATATATAATTGGAACAGACATATGCATATATATAATGTATATATATATATATATATATATATATATATATATATATATATATATATATATATATATATATATATATATATATATATATATATATATATATATATATATATATATATATATATATATATATATATATATATATATATATATATATATATATATATATATATATATATATATATATATATATATATATATATATATATATATATATATATATATATATATATATATATATATATATATATATATATATATATATATATATATATATATATATATATATATATATATATATATATATATATATATATATATATATATATATGTATATGTATATATATATATATATATCAAATAAATTGGAATTTTTTAACTTCCCTTGTTACTCGATAAGCTTCAAGATATATTAATATTAAAACATTCAGTAAAAAATGTATGTAGCATAATGTGAAATAATTATGACAGCAAACCATAAAAAATCTCTTCATTCAATATTTATCATGTGTAGCATATTATGTAATAATTACGATAGTATAAACAAAGAGCTATAAAAAATACATATTGCTCTCTATTATTCAATTCTTTATAATTAAACTGAAAAAATTCATTTGAAAACAAAGAGTTTTATGAAGCATTCTTGTTTTTAAAAAAAATGAGTCTCCGGCATTTAATAAATTAGATTAAATATAACGATGCAAAAAATTCTTTCTGTAATTTTTATAAATATTTTTATTTCACATTTTCAGTATTTCTTTTTCAATTTTCCCGACGTCATAAGTTTCAGGTTTCGTTTGTAAATTACAACCTTAACATATACACTTTTCTTATCTATGGTATTTTCTTCTTCTTTACACTTTTATTTATTCTTAAGTATTACAGCAGATTCACTTACACCCCATTCCAAACAAATTAAATCCAACACTGCTCAACCATAAAGAAAAAAAATTAGAAGGGACACTCGTGAGACACATCATGAAGACTATTTGCTCTATCAACTTTCCTGCGTAACTGCTGCTGAGATTGCGGATTATCATGTTTTTCTTTCCAATCAAATAAGAGAAGTCATCTGATATCCCGAATTATCTTGTTGACGGCAAAGAAATGCTTTTACTCGACCAATAAAGAGATCATTTACAAATATAGGGAATACATATATCAAATAAAAGGATATATACATATATTAAATATACATATTACATATAAACATAGAAAATCCAAATTTAAAACATTTTCATAAAATTTAATTAATTTTATAAATTTAAATTTGTCACGTTTATGTTACACACACACACACACACACACACACACATATATATATATATATATATATATATATACACATAAAAAATAGTAAATTTTTTATAAAATTAATCAAATACTAAATGGAGAATAATACATTGAAATTACGAAATAGAGTAAACAGATGGAAAACATGTTCGATAGAGAGTTTAAAATTTCAAAGAAACATAGAATAAAAAGAAAATAGATTGAAGTACCAACATGGCGAGATTCTTCAAGGGGTGTTAACTCCCTGAAGAAGAACATAGAAGAAAAGGAAAATGGAAGGAAGGTTCCATTTTCCTTTTATTCAATATTTCTTTGAAATTGTAATCTATCTAAAGAACATATTTTCCATCTGTTTAACTACATTTCGTATTTTCAATATATTTTCAATGTATTATTTTCCATTTAGTATTTTATTATTATTCTCCATTTAGTATTTGGTTATTATTCTCCCTTTTGTTTTTGATTAATTTTATAAATAAAATTTACCATTAAATATATTTTAGTAATTCCATTTAAGCTGATTTTGCACTTAATGTATTGTTAAACATAAGAAGTTTATATCTATTCTTGTATTGTATCTTTCAATTTTTGCCTATGATATTTCTAATAATGCTTTATATATATATATATATATATATATATATATATATATATATATATATATATATATATATATATATATATATATATATATATATATATATATATATATATATATATATATATATATATATATATATATATATATATATATATATATATATATATATATATATATATATATATATATATATATATATATATTATATGTATATATATATATATTATATATATATATTATATATATATATATATATATATATATATATATATATAATATATATATATTATATATATAATATATATATATATATCGAGTTTAATGTTGTTACCATTCATAACCAATTTCGATTATCATTTAATGTTAAGCATTTTAAGTGATACAACATAAAAGAAAATTTGCCTCATTAATACCAAATAATAAATATAAGCACTCGCAATTATCTGTTATCCTTCCTTCTTTACCAAGTTTATAATTACTTATTTTCCTAATGTTTTTTACAGAAACTCACATATAAAAATTTTGGTTTATAAAAATTAAAATTTTAATCATATAGGGAAATTTAGTTATATACGAAATGTTTCAGGTACTTTTCTAAGTTTATATTAGTCGTAAAGTAATGCAAAGACTCTAAAAAGCGTAGTCTAAAATTCAAAATACTGCATGAATTAGTGGCTACTTATAATAAACCAGTAAAGTAGTTAGTAAAATTATTTATTCATATTTTTTAAGAAATTTTAAACTTTCATTTCTTTGAAATTCATATTTTCTGAAATTGCTTAATATTTCTTACGTTTTACTCATACATCTCAGTTAAAAGTTTAAGTTGCTACAACACAAAAAATATTAAAAGTAAAATTTATTTTAATACTTTTCAGAAAAAACCAAAACCTTCATTTATAATATAATAAATTCAATAAAACTAGTGAATATATCCTTGTAATGCTTCTTTATCATTAGAATTACATATTCCTATACAAGTAGCTTATAAATGGAGACGTAAAAAATGTTCTAACAAAGAATATTGTATAATACAATGGTTTTTCCTTTGTTTCCTTTTATTTGTTAATCAGACTCCTTAAAAATGTCAGAAGTTAAATTGCTTCCAAAGAAATAAATCTCAAAAATTTACCTTTCAATTTAAATGCTAGTTAATTATGTTTAAATTTATGAACTATTAAAGATTTTTTTTTTACAAATTGCAATTTCTTAATTTTAATTTTAATCAAAATAATTAATTCATATTCCTAAATTTACTTAAATCAATTATTATGCAGACGTTTTTTCTCCGATCTAACAGTTAAATGAAGAAAGTTAATTAAAATCCCTTTTGCACTTGAATATAAATTATGATTAACATACATAAGGAAATTGCAATTATGTTAAACCATTAAAACAAACAATGTTACTAAAAATTTAATTATATGAATTATGATAGGACATAAATTGCTTAACCAATGAAATTTAAGTGCAATGAACTTACATCATTACATGAGAATTTATATAAATCAACGTTAGGAAATCTGATATACTTTATTTTATGATTTTTTTTATAGAGATATACAAATGCAACAGTTAAAAAAGTGCAATTCCATAAATTTTCGTTCTGCTTTTTTAAATTAACTCTTAATTTAATGCATATTAGATGGTCAGTTTTTTAATTCATACTTTAATTCTGTTATCAACACTTAACTAGGAAAAATAAATTAGAGGTTCTTAGAAGCCATAATAACTAACTTTAAATGAGAAATATAATAAATAAAAGTAAATGTGATTTCTTTTGTATATTTAGAAATATTTCTTAAAAATTTGAGATGAAGCTATGTCAAATAGAAAATACTGAATGCTATTAAGCCTTTGAAAAGCTTCCGTCTTTCCAGTGATATATTTATACAGAATTTCATACCCAATTTATAGTTCAATTTTATCGAGACAATATTAATTGTCCATGATATTTACTTTATATATTTATTTTCGTTTCAAAATATGCAAATTAATAATATTTGTCTAGAGCAACTGGTATTACTTTTTGTGCTTTTTAGAGTGCTTCGTTTAATGATAGTTAGTCAAACGAGTTATATAAGCAAAATATGAAATAAGATATTTACTATACTTCATGCGTTGTCAGAAAAAATACAAGATCTCAAAATAGTTAAGATAAATCAAGCATTTAATTAAAATAAAAACAGAGTTGCAAATATTAGTTATAACAGGATCGTAAAACAATTTTTTTATTTATGAAAGTAATTTATTAAATAAAGTTATTTGTTACATTAAGAAAAGTAATTAAAACTTTCTCTACCCTTTCTTAACTTCCCTTAACAATTTTACATACTTTTTATGTATCTTTATTAACATCAAAATCTACTATAGTTATAAAATCAAGCAGAAAAAAGCAATTTTTGCATAGCATTTTAAAAATTTCATCTGTAAATTCAGGTGGAAAATATAAAGTTTCACGTAAGTCCACTGAGACACGATTAGAGGAAGAAGTAAAATAACAGAAATAGCAATTTTCAACAACTATAAATGAGCATAAAAGGAACATTATAAGTTAACAAAGCACAAGCAGAAAAACGTGGTAGAAAATATGTGGAACATAGTTTTTGAACAATGGAAATAACATAAGAGGATGCTCAAATAAATAAATTAATGAATACAAATGACAAAAAATGTATTATTTCAAAATAATGAAGGGTGTTTACTATGGCACATTGTCCTTTTTTCCAATAAAAAAAGCTTCATACTAGTGTAGCGTGGTGCGATGAAGGTATCGATAGAATAGCAGGGTGAAGCATTCCACTCCTATAAAAATACAATCTCTAAATTTCAAGCAATAAAAAAGTCTTGTTACACTCATATATTGTATACAAAACATATTTAATTCTCTCTCAAATCCTGCAGGTGGCCTCACTACGGCGAGGGGGTGTACCTGGGCGGAATGGGCGAAGTACGTCTAGAGTCTATTCTCGTAGGGCCACCCAAGGCGTGAAGGACGTTCCACTATGCCTAGCTAATATCTACAGGTGAAGCCAGGAGCAAAGTCAGACTTCTACCACTAGTGCTCCAGATCTTGTATCAACAGAAGCTGTTTCCTTCCTCTTTAACATGAGCTTGAGCTTGTCTACTTCCAAGTCTGGCGAAGGATGGCTCTTCCTCTACTACTCATCCAGATCTGGATCTTACTTACTAATAAATATACTCTACTTATAAAAATGCTGTTTCAAATACTTGGCAGCATCCCTCTGCTCATGCTTGGTACTGCCGTAGGCAGCCATGGTCAGCCATCAGGTTGTGACTTCCAGAGCTGACCAGACTGCGAACAGTAGATTTATTAGTGGACACATCGATTGCTTATCAATTGACCATAGTATTAAGCATTTCCCTATCTCTAAAAAAAGCAATTCCAATGAGGCTAGTCCTCAACACTTACTTGAGTGATCTCAATTCTCGATGGAGGAGCTCCTTGGAAACCCTCTTCTTTTTCTTGATATTTTGAGAGTGCATGAGCTCATTTATCTGGAATAGCTCCGTTATTCTGAATGGGATTTGTAACAACAACACATATTCAAGTGGATATAGGTAAAGAAATCATATTGCCCCAAAACTTCATTTTTTCAGCTTCAAACATATTATAACGTCACCGTTATTGCTTGAAAACCTCCAAGATAATTCCAGAATTTTGATTGACTTTGCAGTTGTTTCAGGGGGATTATGTGGGAACCGCAAACAAGATTCGCGAAAGACCATTGCGCGAAAGACCATTGCGTCCTACATTGCTACATTAATTACTTATTTTCCTAATGTTTTTTACAGAAACTCACATATAAAAATTTTGGTTTATAAAAATTAAAATTTTAATCATATAGGGAAATTTAGTTATATACGAAATGTTTCAGGTAATTTTCTAAGTTTATATTAGTCGTAAAGTAATGCAAAGACTATTAGATTAAAAGCATTTTGAGGAATTATATTGCAAATATAATTCCTCAAAATAAACTGGAATCACCTGGTGAGGGGCCAGGTGTATCCGGAGAGTCTATTGTTTCTTCCCTCTTTCTAATTTTGGAATTTAATTCTGTGGAGTGGCTGGAAATATGAGTTGAAGAATTACGTCAGAAATAGGATTTAGAGCTTACTTCAGTTCCAGATGTTGGGAAAAACCTTGTAAATAAATTGCAGGCCCTTGTGGGGGCTCAGAGAGACAAGTCTGGTTGACCGAAAGAGAAGAGTGAGCAACCTTTAGCTCCTGTCCACGATATTGACATGAGATCTCGAGTCGGAATACCTCGAGCCTCCAGTACTCTCTGAAGATGATAGTCGATATTGTAGAGTGATTTTCCAAGCCTGTTTCCCTAGTGCGGAATTTAAATTATGTTTCCAGTATCTGCGAGGTTTTCTCCTAATCGAAAGTGCAGCGAAATATTCTAGAAATTAAAGAATTCATTAGTTTTCCAGGAACCTACAATTTATAAAGATTCCTTGTAAATTATCCTGTAAATCTGTAAGTAAATATTTAGTTAAGAGTATTAAATTACGTGAGTCTGGTTTCGTAGCGACTCTTGCCTACCTACAGTTCAGCCTACTCAGACTGAGTACGTTATAGTATTCTCTAAACGATGAACCGTATGAACTTTGGAATTACCATATATTAAAAAAAGCTTCAATATCTGCAGAACAGAATACAAAATGAATTCTCAGTATCTTGTTTGAATACCTGTAAGACGTCAAAGGGCCGTTTCAAATAATATAGAAATCCAAACGTTCACCTATATGGATGAATCAGCATGTGTTGGTTCCAGCCTTTACCATCAAACCGTTGGTATTGTAAGGCGATTTTTCTTGGACAAATGTAAAATTATTTCGCATCTATCTTTCTATTCACACTAAAACACGTGTAGTGTCACGTTTTAAATCAAATTGAAATCCATTGATAAATAACACTTGACTCCTATTGTTTTGCATCCACTTTCTTCGTACAACAATGCCCTAAGTTAACGAGGTGAAATCTCATGGTCAATAAAGATTACGGTAGGGAATCTGTTTCACATTACTTATCTAGATATTCTTCATCCTTCTGCTGAAAAAAACTAACTTTACAAGAGTGAAACCTTTCCTGCTTTTTCTTCACGATATGTTATCAACTATCATTTGCAATGGAATTTACAGGGAGCAAAAAGCCAGCCAGAAAACAACCTTAGGAGTCAACCAGCCAGTAGTCAACGTCTAACATTGCAAGATTTTTCTGTCAGTTTTATAGTCATTAAAGGACATTAAATTGACATTTTCTTCCCTTTTTGGTGTTTGTAAAAGTTATAATATTAATATCCAATTCATCTTGTCTCAAAACAAGAATTGAACAATTGAATTTTCTAAACGAGATAATGAATTAAAGAAAATTTCTATTAAGCCAATTTCCGTATGTATATCCCATTTCTGGTTTCGACTTCAGAAGATTTTTTTTCCATGTTTTGACTTTAATTTATGAACTTTTGTTTGATCTTAATTATCTTTCAAGTATTCGCGTAGTTGAAAGGAAACCAAATGCTGTCCTATTTTTTGAGAAATGCATATTTATTAAAAGAATTTTCTATTCGTAAGTTATTGAGGAGTCCTGCTAAATAATTGTTTGCTTTTTAGGTCGAAATATGTGTTTTTATACTAAATACCAAAAAGAAATGATGATTAATCTCTTACTGTTAGATAAATACATATGATTTTTTTTATAATGCATTAGATTCCCGAAGATATCGCCACACTCCAGCAGAGAGAAATAAACACACGCCCAGATCTCTTCAAGGTCCAGCATTCTTTTGTCTTACGTCCCTTTCCCACTCCTCCAGTGTGTATTTGGTGCTCAGCTGTTCAGCCTGTCTTCAATTTTTGTGTTGTTTCTTAATTGTGTAGCATAACTAGATGTGATTACGAACTGTATGGTTCGGAAATTTTTCAAAGTTAGTGAGTCTGATCAGTATTCTTCGAGGCCAACTTCCTTTAAAAAATAAAACACGTGAACTTGTCTATCGAGCAAAGGCTGCTGGCATTAAAAATAATAGATAAGTAAGAAAGTGTGGCTAAAGATTTGGGAGTTAGCAAATGTACAATTAGAGACTAGAAGAGACGGACAGAAATCCAGTCATGATGTATTAAGAGAATGTGCATAGAAATATTAAGGAAAAAGAAATGTATGAATGAAAGTAGACTTTAATGAGATAAATGAAACACTTTATATTTGGATTTGACAAATAAGAAAAAAAGAATAATTAAAAGTCAATCTTTCAAGAGAAATCCTTAAAAATTTATGAAGGATTTAAAAAAAAAAAAACAACGATCTTAACTTTGTCACAAACTCTGGCTGATTGATAATTGGAAGAAAAATGCTATACAATGCTATGAGTTAGTATTTGTGGAAAAAATCTATCTGAGAACATATTCCAGTTTAAAAAAAGATTTCAGAAATTTGTAGAAGTCAAAGGTTTTACTGGAGATCAATTATACAATTAGGATAAGTCAGGGAAAAATCTCAAACTAGTACCAGCAAAACATCTTGCGTTGAAAGAAGAAAAAATAGCTCCAGATTTTAACAAGAGCGAAAAGAATGTAACAATCCAAACAAGCAATAATGCAACAGGTGAGCACAAATGTAAACTTGGCCTCATAGGAAAACCACAAAACCACTCTCGTTCAATTATATTGAAATGGATATGCTTTCAGTTTGTTACCAAAGTCAGTTACAGGCTTGAAAGAGTCATGTAATTTTAAAATTATTCTTCCATGAAGCATTTGTTCCACTAGCTGAGCAGTTTTTAAAATCTAAAAACCTGCCAAGGAAAGCTATTCTAGTTTAGACTAAGCATCTTCGCAATTGGGGATTGAAAAGTAAAAAATAGGAACATGAGTAAGTTATGTTTTTACCAACCAATGTCACAATTCTATGCCAGCCAATAAAAACCAAGGAGTTTCGGTTAATCTCAAGAGAAGATATAGGTGCACGCTGTTGCCTTCACTTCTTTGTGTAGGTGATGATTATCAAGAAAAGTTTAGGACTTTTAAAAATTTAATTTATTGGATGTTGGATATGTGGTGGACACTAGAACGAGTAAGAATCATTAAAGATAGATTGTTCTTGGTGAAAACTTCTTTATCATGATAGAAGTGAACCTGTTGAATATGATCATGAAAAATTGTAAACTTCCTCGACCTCCTGAAAAAAATTCCTGAGTTTGCCGAAGCTGATGAAAATGACGTCGAACACTGGTTCCGAGCAAGACATTAAGTCCAATGCAAAAATTATTGCTGTTGTTAAAGTTTATGAAAACTGTCAAAAAAATCATGAAAATGTTGGCGACTCCACCATACCAGTTCATAAAATATCACAGTGAAAGTCCAAAACAAGATGTCAAAACCATCTTTCAGTAATTTAAATAAAAGCTATAGGTATTGGACTTACTATTCCTTCGTCTTCACAATGATGAAGCAGCAAAATGCTGAGTGCAAAATGAAGACAACAGAACAATATGAATTTAAAAAAGTAGTCTGTTTTTAGGAAGTTAGATAGTAAATTTTCATCATAAACAACTATATATCATCATAAAGTATTTGTCTGAAATCTGTCTTATCAAATAAATTATTGCTCATAATTCTTAGTTTTTATTTTGATGCAGTGAAGGCTCTTCCTAGGGTACGGTTTATTAATCCCACCCCTCATTAAAATCTATGTTTCACAAACTCGGCCACCCTTCGACCCCTATTAGGCCAAGTTTTGAGGATTCTACGGTAAATATTGCCATATCATCTAATAATATCATGTTATAACATCTGTTTAATGTATATCATCTAATTATATTATTATCAAAAAATATAATTATCAAGAAATATTATTAACAGGAGTTCGTAGAAAATTTTAAAAAACAGAAGAATGTCAAACACCACAAGAGTTTTAGGTAGTTAATCCTTACTTGAGTATTAAGTCAAAAGTTTTGAAAATTCTTATTGATTAAAGGAGCCTTAATAAAGATTAAGGTTTATTAATTAGAGAAGCAAATAATAATATGTTAAAGGGAATAAAACCAGCATAATTAATTTTCTAAAAATAATACTAAAATTGCTAATTAATATGAAATAAAATGTGTGAGTTTAGAGCGAGAAAGATTCTTTGAATATAAACTAAACATTTTGAAGTCTCTTAAAAAAACGTGATAGTTATTTATGTTATTATTTTAACTTATTCATCTAAAGCCAAAAAAACGCACATATGTTTTAAATTTTTGACATATTTAAATTGTTTTAAAGCTATAAACCTGGCCATAAGCAATATTCTGGAGTTAAGAAATGTAATGAAATAATACTTTTCAACTTACAGTACAGTTTCAGAACCATGATCTGGTGATGTATTTTACATATCGTTTTTCACACTTCTCACCAATTTTTATTCAACAAAATATAAAACGAATATTTTTAAAGTATTTCAACTCTCTCAACAAGAAGTTCCGTGATTGAATCAAAATCGAAGATTTCAAAGAATATCTTAGTTAACTCGACTTAAAATAATTTTAAAAAATTGTATCGATTATCTATATACACATAAAATTAATATTTGACTTTAAGTTCTTAAAAAAACAACTTATTGATAAATATTTATAATAACACGTATTGATCTATATATGATACTAATTTATTTTATATAATAATCTATATAACAAGCTATTAATTTGCATTTAAATTTTGGACTGAACTTTGATTCAGGAATATGATCTTAAATTTGCTTATTAGTAATCAACGGAGTTGATATTCTATGCTACACTTTATTATCCTCATATTATTTAGTTATATTAATATTTACAATTTGAATAAGAATGGCATAATATCATACATTTGATCAGCACTTAAACTTTGTACTATTACTGCTGAATTTGCAAAGAATTATAATGTGTACTAAGAAAAATTAATGCATTTACATTATTTTTAATATAACTTTACTTTTTGAGTTATAAAAGGGTTGAAATTTAATGTTCGCTTTATATTTTAAAAAAAATGAAGAGAAACAAATATTAGTAAAAAATTGAGATTTTACAATTTTTACAGTTTTGATAATAATAATCTGATGCAGAATGTTATGTTTTGGCTGCATATGATAACAAATATATTATAACAGATTTATCTTTAGGGTTCCTCAAACTGCTAAACTGGTAAACAAGTAGCAAAATCTTTAAAAGTTCTGAGGTAAATTTTGAATTTTTTATGAGGTTCTCATTTACCAGAATTTTGTTTTAAAGTTATCTTCTCTAACCTATATAGAAGTAAAATTAAGCTGCGATCTCTATTGTTGAACAAATAAAAACAATAGTGCGTTTATTAGCTTTATAAAAGTTCATAACTTTAAATAACAAAATGAAAGATATTACTTGTGTAAGACATTTTACAGTGAAAATTTAGTAGCATCAGATGAATAAGAGTTTAAATCATATACAAAATGTTTTCCATATTTTTTAAACAAGATAAATAGTTTAGATTTTTTACATATTATGATTTAAATATAATTCAATAGTAAATCAAATTTCAGAAAAAGAAAATTTATGCAACTTTTATACACTTTATTTCTCTGAAAATTCTCGTGCACAATTCCTTTGTTTTTAAAAAATTTTAAGTATTATATTTAAGAGTACATACTAAAATAAAATATGGAAAAATGAACTATAATTGCTAATAATGTCTATGAATTATTTTCTAATGGATATACATTCTTAATCACAAAATTTTATTATTACTGAATAGTAAACTATCATAAATGACCAACTTTAATTTGTAATTATATATTTATGGAATATATAACCTGCATTTTTATAACATTAACAAAATATTCTCTTATCTTTTAATAAAAACATGCTTTCTCATTAATTTTTAAAACAATTCACATTTTTATTTTCCTTGAGTTTATTTTAAGCTAACAATTCATGAATTTGTTTAATGAAAATCGGTATATCAGTACTAAAACTATATAAAATGCAATAATTAACAGTTTTGATCTAATTTTTAAACAAACTTTATATAGCATACTTAAGCAATAATAAGGTTTAATGTAAATGCTCCAAAGATAAATCTTTTAATCTTTATGAAAAATTAGGAAAAACTTAAGATCTTGAAATTTTAATTGCAAAATTGCGCTTTTTAATTACGTAGAATTCCAAAGTAAAATATAAATACTCTTCGCATCTTTTTCACTTTAAAAATTTCTTAATGATATTAATTATATATATATATATATATATTTTAAAGAAATTCTACAAAAATAAAAGTTTCGGTTACTTTAAAAATAACGCAAAGATATATAGGTATAAGAGTCTTTAAACGAGAAAATAATTTTAAGAAGCAATTTAATTAGTTCGCCGTTTCATATCCAAAAATGAGGCTTTAAGTACACACATTTAACTTCAAATACAGTTTTTTTAAGAAATAAAAACGCACTTTATTTTCTGCACTCAAAAGTCATTATCAATATTTTTTATGACCGTTATGAGAACCAATTTTCAATAAAAATTAATATCTTATGTTAATGTAAATATTTATAGAAGTAAAAAAATATTTTGTTAAAAATGTATTAGATACTATAAATTTAAACTTATATTGATGAAAAAAATGAACAGCAGTTTATTTGAGGATAAAAATTTAATTATTTCTTCCAAGCAAATCCAAGTGCTTTTCTGTTTTATGAAAAAATATAAATGTGCAATGCACAAATTTTATATCGTCTCTCTCTCTCTCTCTAACTATATTATTTCTGAAAGTTTGAATGATGTTAATTCTTAAAATCTTAAAGTTTATATAAATTTAGCTAAATAACAAATATCAAATTGCATTGTTCGTCGTTTTCCACTCTAACGAGTTATTATTTTGAATGAACGTAAATAAATATAATAAGTTTTAGTATGTATATACAGATGTGCACAAAGTATACACACACATACATGCCTATATATGTATATGCATGTATGTGTGTGTGTGTTACAAATCCCATCCAGAATAGCGGAGCTACACCAGATCCATAAGCCCATGCACTCTCAAAAAATCAAAAAAATAAGGGGGTCTCCCAGGAGCTCCTCCATCGAGAATTGAGTGTGCTCAAATAAGTGTTGAGGACTAGCCTCGTTGGAGTTGCACTTTTTACAAGTACGGAACTGCTTAATAAGATGGTCACACAAAGGATAGACAATTATGTGTCCACTAATAAATCTACTGATCTCAGTCTGGTCAGCTCTGGAACCCACAAATTCAATGGCTCTCCCTATATGCCTACGGCAGTACCAAGCATGAGCAGGAGGATGCTGCTAAGTATTTGAAATAGCATTGTTACAAGCAAAGTATAGTTCTGAGTATTTAAGATCCAGATCTGGAGAAGAAGTAGAGGAAGAGCTCTCCGTCACCAGTGCGTCAGCTCCCTCATTTCCGAACACACCTACGTGAGAGGGAATCCACTGGAAATGAATATCATGGGAGGCTGAGAGATCAAATAACATACGAAGAATATGGGTCCCAGCATAATCTGTTACACTAGCCCAATTACTCAAATACTGGATGGAGCTATGTCAGTCAGAATACTGTCAGTGAGAATCTATATATTATTAAAAGAGGCCTTATCCTTGATTGAGTCCAGACCAGTCTGGATAGCCAAAACTTTGTTGCAAAATGCCGAACTGTAATCCGAGTTTCTGCAAAACTTTAAATCACGAGATCCATCTGGGTATTTAAGAAAAACTCCCCTGCCTGCGTGGGGCTATCATATATATATATATATATATATATATATATATATATATATATATATATATATATATATATATATATATATATATATATATATATATATATATATATATATAATGTGTTATTCTGTCAAATTGTTGAATTGATGATGAGAATTTTCCAATTAATTTGGAAGATTGAAGTAATAATGGCAATAAGTATGTGCAAAATACTTTACTAGTTTACTTAAATTTCTGTATATTCTGTATATTCTCTGAAAAGGCGGATATCTTGCAATCTGTAAGTAGTTATTACTTTTTATTACTTCTATTATATTTTTATCATAAATTATTTATAAGTTATGATTTTCTATAGGTTATTTTTATTTTTTCAATTGTTCATACTGTGTGTAAGCGTTTTCAACATATATGTTCTATTATATATAAGATAAAAACAAAATACTTATATTTAATTCCTTTCATTAATTTAGAAACTCATAACTTCTTATTGTATAAAAATTATTCATTTCCATTTAAAAATAATCATAAATAAATGCATTTACAAATTTATGATGAATTCAGGCATCGTTAGAAAACTTTTCAAATGCATCAGAAGAAATAATAAAAATTTTGAAAAAGGTATATTTATAGTTTTTGTGGATAAGATCATTGTTGTTCTCGTCTGCCAAAGCTAAGCTGGCAAATTGAGGTGAGCTGCTCCGCTTTTCCAACTGAACCATATTTGGTGTGGAGACCGACTTCTTCTGTACACACACGTGCCATAGGGACCCGTTTATATGGTAGGTAACCATTCATACCTCATTCACGCAAAAAAAGGACAAAGACAGGATAGAGAGAAAGTACATCCATGCCTGAAAATGGATTCGATCCCAATACCTCCGTATCCGTAGTCAGGCACGCTGACCACTAGACAAGTTGGACGGCGATAAACTTATTAAAAAGATATATAGAGTAAATAAGGTTATAATGTTGATTCAAAGATTCAATCTCAACCACAATTTGATGAAAAAAAGGTTTTTCCATACATGTTTAGTATCTGTTTTCGGAGTGTACCAATCGATCGAAATGAGTGATTGATAATTTTTCGGATTTCTTCTACAGATATATATAAATAAGTTATATATAATTAGGTTTTAATTTTCATAAAAAAACTTTAATACATTCCTATATATAGAATATATTTTGTTGTTTATCAATATTAAGCTGAGTGCGGTGTGACATTTTAGATAGGAGGATAGGAGTCATGTGAATTTTAGTTTACATTAATAAATATGAAAAATGCTTTCTGTGGATAACTCAGAAAGTGGTAAATTATTGGTACAGATGCACTCAAATATTTGGTATAGGATGCAACATATACATATATATAAGAGAAATATATTACGAAAGTATAGTAAGTAATTAGATGATTTTCTTACAAATTAAAATGTTTATTAAATTACTGTTATCTTATCACTTAGAAAATCTCTACATAAAATTCTCTTAAACCATAAAATTCTAAACAGCTACTTTTATCTTCATTATAAATTGTAATTTCTTAAAAAAATAAATAAAAAATAAAAACTTTCTGTATCCAAATAAGGAAAGATCTTCTAGCAAAAGTACTGAATTAATGAAATTTGTTATGATCATTGGGTTGACGTAAATAAGAAAATGGTTACAAGTTCTAAGCTGAATTAAATATTTATTAGTAGAAACAAAATGCCACAAATTTCTGTAATGGTAAAACCTCATTACAGTTGTACAAAGCAGCTGCATCTGAAGAGGTAGGAACTTATTGAACGATATCTTGTTGTAGATTTAAGCATATAAATATACCATCTGACCCATATAATATACCAGCTCAGTAATATTTCAAAAGATTTCGATTATCTTTTCAATATGTTTTGCTGGAACATAGTTTAACTGCTTTTCAGAAAAGAGAATATATTTTTGTAAACATTGCTTAAAAAAAGTGTAGTTTGTGTAGTTTCAGTCGGATCTTTATCTTGATGATAAATAACACCTCGAGAGCATAAAATCATTGTACTGCTTTCAAGTTATAAAGATATAACAATGATAATTTACAAAATAACATTAAGGTGAGAGTTAGAGCCTTTCATGTTACTTATAGCGCAACCAAAAGTAATCAGTTATGAAAAGCAGATTACTTTTCCAATTATTAAATCAGATAAATGCATGTCACTTAAAAAGAAAATAAATTGGATTCCTGGCTACATTACTTCTACCCATATATGCATTGATCATTAGAATTTTTAAAAAGTGAGATTTATAGCTCAAAATCACATTCTTTCCTTGAAAGTAAGGTCCACTTTACAATAGAATTCCAATCCAAACAGTACAGCAAACAACATGATGTGCTTCATGATTATAATAAACATAAAAACCTCAGTTATTATGTTCATTATAATCATGAAGTTATTCAGTTTTTATAATGAACATAAAAACCTCAATTAGATGTGCTCTATGGCATTTCATATTCTATGAATAATATGCAGTGAGTGACTCAATCTAAATCAATCAATTTATTCACATTCGAAACACTATTGATGTAAATGTCCGTATTCTTCTTATTTATTGATTATTTGATCATTTGAGGCACAAGATTATATTGAATCACTGTATCAGTTCATTTTACTTCTCATACACTGCTTCCGAGCCTTTAAACTGGCTGTCAACGTCCTACTCCATCAAGAATGTTAACTGATACATTTGTTAGATCAACCCCTTAACTGATCCCTATAATACTTTCACTTTTAAGTAGGAAAGATTCTATACTGTTGAATATCATTTAAAAGTATCTTTTCTAAAAAAAAAAAAATTCCCAATATAAAAAAATAAAGTTTTAATTCCAATTATCCGTAAATTTGTGGACGAATTCTGTTTGCTGATAGATTTAAATATGATTTGACAAGTCCGAATGGTCATTTCTACTGAAAACATTAGTAATTTCTATAATTCATTGTAAACAGCACTAAGTTGCATATCTTTAAAATAGTACAGTGTGTTTACATTTACACATAAGTTTTCAGGATCACTTACATTTGACAAAATTAAAACAACTGCAATATTTACTAAATATTCCAAATCAATTTCAATATTTATTTCTTGTTAGAAAATTCATTTGGCATTTAATTCCATAGTTACCTTAAGTTCTCCAATACATATTCCATAATTACTTAGAAATAAACATGTAATTATTTGCAGAATTTTATTTTAATTTATTATTCAAAATTAGAAAATTTAAATTAAAAGTCAGCGACAAATGCAAAAAAATTTAATCAATGCTCACTCTAAATGTACGTCACCAACGATCACAAATCAAAATGAAATTTGAAACTAATATTTTATTCTAAATATTTTAATGAAACTTAATCAGTTAAAAGAACGAAAAAATAGTAGCAACAATGGGGAAATTTTGAGTAACTTATGTCATAAAAGAAACTTAATGATAAAATATCTAACATTAATTAAATTAATAAAAATTACAAGTTATTTTTCTTCAAAATTTTATTGAACTAAATATATTTAATAAACAAAACCCTTTATTTCTATTTTTCATTTCCAAATTAAGTTGAAATGTTTGCAATAAATTAGTTGCTTCATACGCAACGTTGCCTTCTAAGAATAAAATGAACTTGACAATAATAAAAGGATATTTTTGCTAAAAAAATTTAGAAATATTTTTTTAAGAAATTAAGTAATCTATGTAATCATTACTACAAGGATAATTACAGGAGGATAGCTTTAATACAAAGAAACGTAAAATTCTTCAGGGAGAAATTACTTTATTACTTTTCCTGAATAGTTTTTACTTCATTTTTTAATTATTATACTTTTTGTTGTTTTAAAGATATTTAATAAAATTACAAAGAAAATTTCATTGTAATGAATGTTCGCCCTTATCAAACAAATGTCTATAATTTGTTTTTTAATCCAAAAGAGAAATAAACAGTTGATGTCACATTTGGAAACTTGCTTGAAACAAACAGATGATCTGAACATCATTCGTTTATTGTGGATTTGGACAGCAGCGAACTTCCCTGTACTTAACTCTAATAGAGTTCTACCAGTTTGATTATAGAAGCCATGGAATAGTTAAAGTTACAAGAGAAAAAATTATAAAACGAAATTATATATCTACATAAAACAATTAAGTGTAAGATAATTGAAAAGATTGAAATGTAACTGAAAGTTACATTAGGAAAGTTACAAAGGAATGGAACATATGATACTAATTTTTACAAATTGTAACAAGTCATATAACAATAGTGATAAATGTTGCTGTTTATGTACGATAGAGTTTAAAGATGAAGATAATACATATGTAGTGCAGTATCATCAAAATAGAGAAAAAGTTATCATATTAAATGATAATTAACTATTGAATTTATGCATAAAATCATAAGTCACATAATGCAAAAGAAGAGAATACAAAGAGAAAATTCTTTACAATATTTTAGAACCTTAACGAGGAATGTAACTAGTGAAAATAATAAAAATAATGGTAAAATAATTATATTTGATACTGTTAAGAGAAAAAATATGAACAACAATACAAATAATATGACGTACATTTCATTATAATGTTTTAAACGCAAAGTTATAAAATAATGATACAAAAGTAAAGAAATATATTACAGATTTTGCAATTCAGTAATACAAAAATAAATTTTCAGGAACTTGAACAAAATTGAAGGGAAAATTTTTCATACATATACAAAAAAGGCATCAGATGATAGGAAACTAAATAAATGCAATAAAAAATGAAAAATAATATTTTTCAAGTAAAACATTACAAATAATAATTTCAATTAATTAGTTCTGAGATATAAGCCAGCAGAAAAGAATATCATTCATTTTAGAAAATCCATTAATTTATTAATTAAATTTCTTAAAGTTTTGTCATTAATAGCCTTCTGCTGCCTTATTGTTTTCCGGTTATCACTTGGTGCAGTTAAATGCCACGAAGTTGTTAATGGACAGGTGGTTGGTTAGATAATGACTGGGGCTGTCTTCTGAGCCGAATGTGCAATCTTTGGAGAATGAAATATTATATCATCAAAATAAAATTTAAATTGAACGCAAAATAATTTTGTAAAAATCTGATTTAGTTACCAAGAACTTTTTCCAGAAATTTGCAAGTTAATTTTTTTCAAAGAATGGTACTAATTAAAAAACATTGTTATGTTCTTTTTGTATTTTTAAGCAGTAGTAAAACATTTAGGATTGACAATAAGCTGCCAAACTTAGATAAAAGGATATATATATATATAATATTGTTTACTTTTATTATTTTTATTCCATCATATACACATTATTTTTCAAAAATCACTTTCTTCGGTTTCATTAGAACACTCTGATTCTTTCTCCCCTACATTCTCCTTCATCATATGATCCAGAAGTTTTTTTTTTTTTCATTCGTTCACACAAACACACATAATATATCATCGTACTATTGTTAATGAGCATTACCAAAGATGGGTTTTACAATTCCTTTTCTAGTATTTAATTAAATACCCTTGACAAGTAAAAATATTCAAATTAACGTTACGGCTAGATTCTTGTCACTAAATAGCTCTGAGTCATGTAACAATTCACGAGAAAATTTCTATTCCAAAAAGTTTAATGGACTCTTAATTAGGTAAAGGTTATGTAATATAAAATGACTGTCTACGAAGGGAATGTAATGATATTCAATTAAAATGCCAATATTAAAGGAAATTAAATGCTTTTCTCCTTCAACATTTTAAGGAAATGAAATTTGCTAAATACATTTAATTCCAATTCCTATCAAGAAAAAAAGATTTTAAGTAAAATCCTAATTGTTTTTGTTAACTTCAATTACCAAAATATATTTTTCTTTTTTTAAATGTTTAAAATTAAAAAAAACTTCTCTTTTACAAAAGTAATTATGATAACATGAAATTAAACAATGAATTAAAAATAAAAAGATTTATATCATTTGCTTATTCATTGATTCACATTTTCTGGGGGAATCTTTTATTTGCTAATATAAGCTCAGAAAAACTAGTATATTACTTAATTTTATTAGTTACTTTTTATACCTAAAAACCAAATCATTTGTTTTAAAGAATCAATTACTTTATGTAATTACTTCATATTTAATAATTATTATTTAAAAAAATGTTTAGACGGAAAATTAAGTAAAATTAATTACAAAACTGTAATAATGACATTTTAAAATTTGTAAATTTCTATCTTAAAGTGTATATGAAATTAAATAATAATAATAAAGTTGTTAATTTGTGAGATATCTTTTAGATACATTTAAGTAAATAATTTTAAGCTCAAGCAGGATTGTTAATAATAATCAAGAAATAATTTATTAATTATTTGCTTTTAGATATTATCTTTCTGCCCACATCCGCTACTTTTTAAATCATTAATACTAGTGAAAATATAAATGATAAATATTATTATTTGACCTTATATTCTTTGATAGTAGTAAAAGAGTAAATTAATCTGCTACGAGATTAGCATATTTTAAGAAATGAACTTATTTTGGAAAAAAAGGTATATAGATACAAAATCTTGGAAAAAAATTATTTTGCGATTTCTTTCAAATGAAACTTCTTAGTCATCAAATGCATCTAAAATCAAAATAATTATAATATGGACTATTTGTAAGCAATTTTGAAAATGCCCAAACATTTCTATATTAAAGTGTTTCTTAATTCTAAATTTTGAAAGCAAAATAGTGTAAGTAAATGAAAGATATCAATCGAAATGTATTTAAATAGCATACCAAAAATTGTTATTATATCTAAAAAAAGTAAATAGAAAACCATTTCTCATAAAAAAAACATATCACAATATGTTTATAACACCAAATCATTTTAAATTATAAATTTTGTCTTGTTTCTGAAACTGACTGAAAAATACAAGGGATTTAAATTTTCACATCAAAAATAAAATGTCCATAGAGTTTTTTTCTGTATATTTTCTTCATAGAAGTCTTTAGTTTTCAAACGTTCCAGTTATTTATTTTTTAATGAATATTGCATGTTTTGCTCATTTGATTTTTCAGAGCTCATGATGTTACTAAAATTCGTTTCTGTATACCTATAATTATATTAGTAAAAAAATAAAATATTTTTCCCAAATAAATAATTTAAAAATCACGTTTTTATATGTAAAAAACTACAAAATAACAAATTATTTTTAAAAAAAATTTGATATTGTATAATGTTTGTAATTTTTGAATTACTGCGAATCTTGCAAAATTTTATAGTTAATATATGTTTACTTTCCTATGTAAATTAAGTTCCCTATTTCAGAGTAATTATCCAGTATATGCGGAAAATAATAATTATTTAGTTATACGTAAAAATGATTATGGAACAGATATAGTAAAAATAAATAACAAAATGTCGTTTAAATAATTACAGTTTCCTTCCATTAGAAAAAGAATTTTAAAAAATATATTTTTGTTTTTAAACATATAAGGTCTAAAAATATATAATAGACCTTAAAAGAGCGATAAATACTGATGGTTAACTGAGTTATATCAAAATTATACCTTTTAAAAAATGCTATAGAATATAAAATCACATGAAATATTTAATGAATATTGCTAAAAATACCTGTGATGGATATGACTTTACAGAAATAACAGGCTAAGATTCCTTGGCCATATCTGGAGAAGCCGAGAAAACAACCTCACTAGAATATTAATGTTTAAGGACCCCGAAGGATCCCGTACCCGAGGAAGACCACCATCAAGACAGCTTGTTGACACTGAAAATGATCTCAAGATACTGAAAGTTAGGAACTGGCAAAGTGTCGCTCTGGACAGACTGGGCTGGAATAGGCGTGCTGTAGATGATCTGTAACAGGTTGTTATGCTATTAAAGAAGAAGATATGACTTTAAAAAGAACAAAAGGAACATGAAATTGTTTGGCATCATGCATAAATCCAGTGCATGACAATGCAATATAAGAACGTTAAGAAATTCCAGATATCTACAAGGAGAAATTCTACCACTGAAAGATTTTTATTTGTGTAGCGAAAATAAAATAGCCATTGGTAAAAAATTAATGAGCGAATTTTTGAATAGTTCAAGTTCCTATAATGTTATTCGTAAACATAGGATATAACCACATGAATGGGCAATTCCTTCGCTTCCGAATCTTAGCTTTCACTTAAGCTTCTATTTCTTTTAAGATTCAATTAAGCACCTACTATTAATTTTTTTCTATTTTTCTTCCACTTTTAGCCCCATCCTTCATGAATATTTCTGTTATTTTCAAAAATTTATTCCTGTTTCCGAAATCATTTACTCTGGCATTTTTTCTCCTTTGATGCTGACCATCTTCCAAGGAATATAATTCTTCTACAGAGCAGATATCTTCATAAATAACCTTATTCAGTTATAAGGTATTCATAATGCTTTCTATGCGTTTATCCTATGAAGAAAACACACGTAATTCTTTTGACATGAATCGTACAATCAATTATATAATACTCCAAACTTTAGATTTTAAAAGTATGAGAAAAAAATTCAAATTAAGAAGGGAGGATTGAAATATTTTATCATCAATTTTTAGTAAAATTTTCAACTAATTCAAAAAAATACTATTTGAAAATTGAAAATCAAAGGAATACCAGAAGAGTATGAAAATTCTTACATAATCTTCTTAAATATAAAATCAAAGAGTCTTTTCAAAACCTGTTCATTTGAAGCAGCTCCAAAATCCATTAATCATGGGTTGTATATGTTACCGATTGATGTATGAATCATGAGTTTGATATTTCAATTAATGCATTTTTCTAATATTTACATACAAAAGGGAATAAAAAATCTCTTAGCTCATAGAATAGTGTTTGACAAGATACACATCATACTTGTATATTTTAAACTAACCTTTCTAATTCAACATAAAAGAAATCAAAATGATAAAACTGCATCGGAAACATTTGTATTAGGGAAATATAGAATGATTTCATCATTTTCAAACTATAATTTGTTGCTTGTACTTAAAATTTCTGGAATATCCTAATATTATAGATCTTTGTCTATGTGTTATTTTATGTTACTGTGTTTCGTGATTTAAATATAATGAAATTGAAAAATAGAAAAATATATTGCTAAAATTTCATAAGTTACTAGCCAAATATTTTTTATTTTTATTCCTTTATTATTTATAGTTGAAAATATAAATATATAAATATCAATAAATAATAATATATATATATTAACACAGTAATGAAAAATAAATATAATAAGACTTATGAAATGCAATAATGATTTTAAGAGCTTGGGAATTAATTAGATATAATAAACTCATATTTTTTTAGATCAAAGAAAAATAATTCAAAGAATAGCAAACATATATATAATATTGATAGTTTAGTTATTTACAAACCTGTAAATAGTTTTGAAGTTAAAATCCAATATAATAAAGGGCTAAATGAAAATGTGATAATCTAATAATTATTTACTGCAACATATGTCCATAATTTCCAATATTGATTCAGCTGATAAAAACTAGTCACAAAAATTCTTTCTTTTCCATAAAATATTTTGTTCACTTTAAAAAATTGATAATTCTATGTAACGTGAAAAAGCATCTAAAACAATTTTATTTAGTTCTTATTACCTCAATTAATATTTTCTCAAGGAGCCTATGTCAGACTTCGTTATTTTAAAAAAAGTTATCCTCAAAATATAAATATGTCATTAATCTTAAGATTTTAATTTCATAAAAACACTATTCTAAAAACAGAGCATTTTGAAGCTTTAATTAACTGATATTTTTTCTTTGAGTTATCATGACAACATTAATTAGTTTCTGAAAACTTTTCATACATAGAAAAGTTTTTAAAAAATATTTGAATGAGACCGCTTGTCCTTAATCAGAAAGAAAAGTTTGAGAAAAATTTTTATTAATTGTATTTATTTTGAGATGTAATATTAACTGGAATTAAAGTTCGGGCGAAATTTGTTTGAAAAAATGTTTATTCTTATCGTTATGTATGATCCCTTGTATGACATCATTTTGCTTGCATAAAAAATAAGCAAAATCCACACAAATACCTGTGGTATAAAGAAAGAAATCCAGATATGGAAGATACTGAAAATATGTCTTCACATTACTTATATAAAAATAAATAATAAAATACTGTATAATCCAATTTTATTCTGTTACATAGACAAATGGAAATCCTTTTCATAAGCAGATCTTTTAAAGAAAACACAAAAAACACTTTTGTTTCATTTTCTAATCCTATTTTTTAATCCACAAAATGATTTCCAGAAAATATTATGGTACTCCGATTACATTTCTTAAATCAAATAAAAAGGGCTTTTTTGAGTAACTTATTTTAAGTTTAGTGCACACACACAAGTTAAATTGATCTATAGTAAGCCTATAGTATTACCTTGATCTATAGTAAGACCTACACATACAGTAAATACACATCCTTAACTACGAATAGATTTCCTAATTCGACTTTAATAATTAGGAATCTTTTAAGTCCAAAAAATTAAAATATTGCTTGATTAGATTATTTTTAGAACTTGTATTATCAATATGATGTATATAGATATTATATTATAGGAAGTATTTGTATCTCCTAATTATTAAAATGCTTTAAAATATAATCAACACAGAGAAATTTTTACCTACTTCAAAAAATTTCCATGAATCTTCAGAAGAGTAGATAAATTAGGATGTTATTTTAATTACGTTTAAAGATTGAAATGTCTCCATATATATATATATTTATATTTATATATACATATATATATATATATATATATATATATATATATATATATATATATATATATATATATATATATATATATATATATATATATATATATATATATATATATATATATATATTAATATATATATGCAAAACCTTATTACAATACAATACTTAATATATTTCAATTTCATTTAAAAACAAAATTTAATTTATATATATAATTCAGATGTATATATATATATCTTTATATATTATATAGAAAAGTAGCTAAAATAATTTGCAGGTTTTTAATTTTACGTTAAGCAATAAAAAAAATATCAATCTTTTCTCAAAAATCATTTGTCATTTTATGATTACGTTTTGCTATATTGAGGGTTAATTCATCTTTTAATTGATCTTGATCTACCACAAGCCTTTTTACCCAAGATAATAACTGAAGTCATGTTTGAATGTCCAAATGTATTCAGCAGATTGTTTAATTTCCAAAAATTCAAAACTCAAGTAAACTTAAAATTGCTTTGAAGTTAATAGTTTTTTTAATGAATTTGATAAAATTGAATAGGAAATTAAATTTATTTCAATAAATATGAGTATAAGTAGTTTTAGTTTAACAAAATAATATTTTATATGTAGACAATTCATAGATGGTGAACTATTCTTACTTAAAATATATTAATATAGTTAAAAAAAACTTCTTTTGAAATAAAATTTTAATTATAAATTAAACCAACCAACTATTTTAAACGAGCTAAATTCGATTAAAATTGTTACTTTGCATTTATTATTTATTAAAAATGTCTATACACATTTTAATGAAAATAAAAATTTGGCATTCTAAAAAGTTTTCGCATTATGTTCATCATAATGATAATTTTTTCCATTATTCAAAAAAATTGTATAAGTAAATTACAAAGTTAGGCATATCCCATACCTTATAGGAAGGTACTTTGTATACCCAATTTTATATTTTAATTGCACATTGTTGTAATAAATGCTGTCATTAGATTATAAAGCAAGGAAAATATCCAATCTTATTTTGGGTATCAATATAGATTTTTGTTAAAATATGAGTCTTATATTTTAATAAAAATGCATTTTTATAAAAAAAATAATTATATGATTTATATTTATTAACTTTAAATTGTAATTTTAATTTCATAAAATTATCATACTTTAGATAACATATTTCACAAAAAATAATTCACCTGATAAAATAAATTTATCTTAAATATTTGGAAGAACGTTATATTAAATTTAATTTAGCTTTGGGAAACAGATATAAAAATTTCAGAGTGGTACATTCAGCTTAAAACAAAGTACTATCACGTTTCATTACGACGACTAACTAATTTAACATAACTTATTAATAGATTGAATAATGAAATAATTCATATTTTTCATTATCACTACATATTTTCAATATCTTAAAATTTTATTATGATGTGAAATTAACAAAGATGGATATAATTTTGATGTTATATGTGCAAACTGTTATAAATTTCCTATCAAATAACTTATATAAAATGTCAACATTTGCTGTTTTATTGTTTTTTGTTATTGAGAAGGAAATAGATTGGATTAAGTATTCAGTTGCCAATAAAAAGAAGTTACTTATTTTTTTAAGAAAAACTTTGAACTATTTTCTGGACCACGGATAAAAACAACACCGATTAATAGTCTATCAGATAACGATTAGTTATCAATTGCCATGCATTGTATTTAAAGAATGAAAATTGAATGAATCAAAATGTTTCCCTAACAAAATTAATTCAGGAAATATCCTCCCTGTCGCTTAGATGTATAGAAACAATATTCTAGAAACTAACTAAAAGACCTTATTTGCTAATATTTTAAAGCAATTGTTTACCTCAATTATATCAGGTAATTAAGACTATGGGGAAATTTTTTAAGTTTTACTATATTAGATAGAAAAAGTTTAAATGCAAACGTTAATTTGTAAATAATTTTAAAATTTATAATGAAAATTATTTAGAAGTATTAAATGTAAAATTTTATTCCATAAATTATTTCTTACATTATTATTCAAAGTTGATTTGGTATCATCTCTAAGGTCACTTTTTGCAAATGGGAGAAATTCGATTCGTGCCCAAAGGATTCTAAATCCCTAGGAGTTTTTCCATTCAAAATGAAAAATGATCCAATGAACTTTGTTGAGCTGAGGAGTGAAGTACAAAATTTCAGTTATAAGTTCTGAACATTCTTATTTTTTGTGTTCTCATACCTTAGGAACTGAACATTAATAAAAAATTAACTTACTTATCTCTTTGTTTTGTTTTTTTTTTTTTTTTTTTTTTTTTTTTGGAAATCCTAAGGATACAAAGTTTTATACATAGTTGCGTATCCAATTATTTTAATCAATTATAGAGATATTATTTTATAAATGTTAATGGTGAAGCCTGAAATTAATTTTCAGTTGACAAACTCATGTTTTTGTGTCATTCTTATCTTCAAACATAAAGTTTAAAAAAGAAAAAATTTAATTAATGGCTATTTAGGTTTTATAATTTTGTTACAAATATTGTTTCAAAGCTTCCATTTTTGTGTAACGTGAAACCATATGCCATATGGAGAAACACGTTTTCTTCCCCACCCCCCGCCCACTCTCTCTCTCTCTCTCTCTCTCTATATATATATATATATATATATATATATATATATACAAACAACCTAAGCAGGTATATCGATATGTATTTATTATAGCGTTTAAATAAACTTTCCAATTCTTTGTATTATGTAAATATTAGCACCTCAGTAGAAAGATATCAGAATAATCATTAATGTAAATATCACAATTTAATATATTTTTTATGCTATGTTCAAAAAGAGATTTAACATTTTAACTTTTAATTTGACTTTCGTAAAAACTTATTTGAACAGTACACTAATTAAAGTTTAAAATTTTGATACATTACAAAAGTATTTTTAGCATATAAAAGTAGAAAAAAAATTGAAGCAGTAAGTAAAGAAAAAGTGGAAAGAAATTTTCGGTTTACTTTAGGCTTAACTTTTGCTTTAGAAATCAGATCTTATTTATGAATTATTCACTTTAAATATAATCTCTTCTCGTATTAATTAATATTTTTACAGAGATAAAATCAGGAATCCACTGCATCATTTAAATAGTCTTTAGGTGAAAAAATTCTAATTATCTACCCAGTTAATTTGAAATTAAGAAATACATATAAATCGGAGAATTGGATAACTAAACTCATGAACAAAGTTAATAAATTAAGTAAATAAAATAAATAAACTTTTCCATTTTTAAGAACATGAGAAAAAAAAACAAGATAAATTTAACATACATTTCACTAGAAAATATTATTTGACTTACATTGTTTTAGTTTGGAGATAATGTTCTTCTCTCTCTCTCTCTCTCTCTCTCTCTCTCTTCTTTTAGTTGAAAAAATTAAAATTCTAAAGCAAATGCATTTAGCTGAATAAGTAATTTAATTACCTTGTCAATAATTAAGTCTTATAATAATTTTATAAAGCAATTTTTTAACTAACTTAATAAAATTTAAAATGAATCTGTTGGTATATTTTTAATTATCCTATATTTTTCCTTAAAATTCAGATAAAAATAAAGTTTTAAGGTACAATATTATTTTAATATCGCCGACCGTTGGCTGAGTGGTTAGCACTCCTGACTCCTGAGCTGTGGGTCACGGGTTTGAATCCCGGTTTGGGCATGGATGTTACTTTCATTCTTTGTTCTCTCTGTGTTTCTCTGTCCTTTCTTCTGTGATGATGTATGAATGTAGCACATCCTATACACGAATTTGGGGTAATATGGTGTGGGCAACTCGCCTCCGTGACTTGGTTCACAGGTGCCCGCTGGGTAACGACAAATGAGTAGCAACTTTTAGCCTTGTAGTGGCATAAGGTTCATCACCCAAGTGTACCAGCCATCAGAAAAAATTGTATCAAAACCTTAAATAAAATTTGTATCAAAATTACACAATCATATTTTATAAATATTTAATTAGAACAAAAAATATGACTGTATTAAATATCTTATACTGAACGTAGTCAGAATAATCTATTGAAACGAAAATTCAAATTTCCAGATTTGGCAAAACCAGATGAAATTCTAAAATAAGAAACGACACTCCAAGTCACGCAGAAAATACATAATAATTGATAAAGAATTGAATGAGGTGAGCAAGAAGACAAAAATTGAATTGAATCTAAATAGGTGAATCGAATTCTCCAAAGAATAGGGAATGGGGTACAAGGAGTGAAAAACAAAATAAATTATTGGAAATCAAAAACGAGTAAGGAATAAATGAACAAGTGAACGGTGCTAACTTATTTTTGCCTGTTATTTTACTGAATAATTTGTAGAATATTCACTTTTTATAAGAATTTGAATTTTCGAATTAGTTTACAAATTTTTCCCTCCTCTGAAAATAAAATAAAAAGGATAAAGATTATATAACAGTGAATTTTCTAAATATATTGAAATATTTTTCTTGTTATAATACTCACGTACATGAGGGATGAATAAAATGAAAAATTTATTAATCTAAAGGCTGATGTGAGTTTATTTTATTTTTCCAAAATAAAAAACACAGAGACTGTTAAGTTTTCTTACAAAAACAGTTGTGTTAAGCTGAGAAAAATAAAATCGCAAAGAACTTATGAAATATTCATAAGCCTTGAAGAAATATGAAATTAAAAAGTCATTAAGAGATTATTTATTCACTAATTCTAGTAAATAACTAATTTCAGATATTGTATATTTAAAATTAAATGATAATTACTTTTTCTAGAATAAAAATAGCGAAACCCTGATAACAGCATAAACAACACTTCGATTGAATATAAATTAGCAAAGTTAATATTTGATAAAGAAATGATACAATTACACCTTTTAAAGAGGAATTTCCATAAACATGAATATATTTACATTGTTCGAGAATCCTAAAATAAACTAATTACAAATTTTTTAAAGCGTATTCAGGTGATTTCTATAATTTATAAAAATTGTGTTTAAAATATTTAGAAACATATAGTACAAATGTACCAATATTACATATGTATACATTCAAAATAGATCAATTGCTTGAACTTTAACAACATAAGATGTTTAACAAGAAATCCTTGCTAATAAAAATCCTAAACTAAACTCTTTAACACGACAGCCCATGTGAGCCAAGACCTACTGACCCCATATTTGTTTTCTTAACCAAGAGGCTCTGGGGTGCGAAGTATACGTCCCGATTAGGTGTTCAGCCTAACGTCAAACCCACCGTGTTTAGTACCCAAGCATGCTTGATACTCAGTTTATCGATCCACTGAAGGGATAAAAGGCTGAGTCGACCTTACCCAGCCCGAGGATCGAACCTCTGACCTGTGACTTGGGAACAAGAAACGCGACCACTAAGCCCCCGAACTTCAGTACAAATCCTAGATATTCTTGATATTGATTGACAGATTTGATTTTGCTTATTACCTTACGACCAGAGTTTGTAGACCAAAATTAATTTAATTCTAAGATACAATTTAAAATGGATTTCAAACCATTACAACTTTTAAGCCTTACCACGTACATGCTGCTCAGCTAAAAACTTAAATGTAATTCTTGTGAAAGCAATGCAACTGCCCTACATTAATCAGATATGTTAACATTGAAATTAGAAAGGCATGTAATCAATTGTTCTGCACTTATCTTTCGTGCATCATAAAAATCCAACATCTACTAATTGTTTAAAATAGAATTCTATTAGTATGCATTCCTGTAGGGAAAGTCGAACGGATATACACATTAACTACAAAGACCGAAGTGTTGAGAATGTTTTAGGTATCAGCTCAACACAAAAAGAGTAAGAGTAACACAGTTGTCTTTAAAGTTTAGTTATAAATTCAGCTATTACTATTAATATAGTATAATAAAAACAATAATTGTAGATGGGAATTAGTCGAAATCTCCCCTTCTCCAATATATAACTTGAATAAATTTTCCTTATAATTTTAGAATAACTTTAATTGACAGAAATAAACCTGCCTTAAATTTTCCTGATAAAATTTTTAAAATACAAGCGATTGAATTACATGCTTTGTCGAAAGAAACATAATTTGAGAAACAAATTTGAGCTGTTATGATACAACATTTTAACCGCTTAGTAAAATTTTATCTGCAAATAATCTGGATGACCTGTAATCTGAAGGTGATAGATAGATCGATTGGATATTGCGATTGGATATATAATAATTTATTGCGATTGGATATATAATAAGAGATAATATAATATAATGAGATACGTCACATTTCTGACTCATATAGTGGTATATTCATTAAATAATTATAGGATGATTATCCACTTAAAACGTTTTATTTATCATTAATTTTTTATTACAAAATAAATAAACGTTTCAAGACAATGGAATTACGAAAGAAACTGAATAGAAAATAAACTTTCAATAATTTAATTCATATAATATTTGCAATTTCAGTCATTATACTGATATCTAAAATACCCATAATGCAAGGCAATAATTAGTCTGGGATACTGTATTTAGGATTGTATTTCAAAATAAAATTATCTATAAATGATACATAAATATACATTTATATATATATATATATATATATTATATGAGAGAGAGTTTTGTTTATTATTACTAAACAATATGCAAACATATGTCGCATACGCTTTAAAAAAAATTAAATATAAATCCAAAACAAATCCTATAAAATACAAAATAAAGTCTTAAATTCTATTTTTAAAGAACACTAACAAAGTATTTTTCTTCTTTCTAATTGAACTAAGTTATTTGTTTTAAACAATGTATATTTTAATTTTGCTAAAATCTTTTAATTTAATTGCACATCTAATTAAAAAAAATTATGTGTGTATCTGTTTAAAGAGAAATAAAACATAAATATAAAACTTAATTTATAATATTCACTTATTTAGAATTTTTAATCTGCTTTATTAAAGAAGTAAATCCTATGCTTAAATAATAATGAGATTTAATGAAACTTTTGCAGAAATAAAAACATTTTAATGAGTATTTTTATAAAAATAAGCCACTTATCTTGAAAGTTTAGCTGTAAAAATGCACTTTTTTCAATTTAGGATTTCTCTGAATCAAAATATAACTACGACTTAACAGCTTCTTTATCTTTGGAAACGCTGAACGACACTAATTAGTTTCTTAGAACTTTGCAAGCATAAAAAGTTTCTATGTTTAAAGAATATTTAAGAGATATGTGTGCATGTGACTCATTGAACAAGAAAATAAGTTTAGGAAATATTTTGATTAGTTTTACTTTTCTAAACACAAGAATGACTTTTGTGGTAATATTCAGAATTGATTTTATTTTTCTCCTTTGTTTGTTACGCAATGAAAGCGCACTAAGTCCTCTTTGAAAAGTGTGTATGAGTGATTAGTTATATCATCTTATAAAATCATATTAATACTTATTACAAACAATTTTTTGTAAAAATTTATAAAATATTTATGACGAAAAACTAGCACATTTTACCAGTTATAAAACTTGAAAGTACATTCCGTTTTTGTCAATTATAAAAAAATTATTAGTAAGATTTCTTGAATAATATTTCCAAAGCACACAAATGTAATTTACATATAAACTATTAAAACTTTATGATTTTTTAGGTATTAAAACTTGAAAAATTGACAAATGTTAAAAATCATCAAGCTTCATGAGGTAATAATTGATTCCTCCTATAAAATGAATAGTCTTTTATAAGAGTCAGCACATACACACACATTCTGAGTTTCATTATATTACGTTAAGTAGTAATGTGATTTTTGTGTGAATAATACTAACAAAATTTTATATACAGAATTGAATTCATAAAAAAAAGATAGATATATACATACATACATACATATATATATGTATATATATATATATATATATATATATATATATATATATATATATATATATATATATATATATATTTTTATATAAATATACATTTGTACATATATATATAATATATATATATATACATTTGTATATATATATATATATACATTTGTATATATATATATATATACATTTGTATATATATATATACTGCTCTAAAATAATCTGAAAATATGTAATCGTTTTGTCAAGATGTCATCAAAAGAAATTCAGCTCATCTCAACAAATGTTTTGTCAGTTCGATGAATAAAAGTGCCAAATACTGCAGGACTTTTCATTTCAAATATTAATGGTGAAAAACAGTGACATTAATGAATATTTCAGAATTTGTTTAAAATATGGCAGTATTGTTTAAAAGGTGTACAAATATTTAAAAATTGGTAAAGATAGATTATTCTTCATATATTTTTGTCTTTGAAAATACAAATGTAGATTTATATCTTTTATACAGCTTTGGAGCTGTCATCGATTGTTTGAAGATGAAGGATGTCATGGACCTGGTCTGATTCAGACCAGGGGATAGTAAGGAAGAGAAAGACAAATGTAGAACATAACAAATTTTTCAATCTTGTTCAAAAATAATTAAGATTTGTTAACATTTTATTTTTTAAACAGAATTCATGTATTTTAATAATTTTATAGTGTATACAAATAAAATATTTTTCAACTTTAAAATCATCAAAAAATTACCTTAATAAAATTAAAAACAAAATCTATTTTCATAAGTGCAAAATTTATCATTTTGACATGTAAGTGAGAATTTATGTTGAAATTAGAAAAAAAGGTAAGCAAAATAAGAAAATGCTACAACTTGAGCAAATATTCAAACATTTCTGATAAAAGATATTTTATGACTTTCTATCATGTATTTTCAATAGATAAGTTTTTATAACCGAAAGCAAAAAATTTTGAAACTTAAATACGCGTCCCACATTTTAATCTATTCTTTTAAATTTATTTATAATTTAAATTCACCGAACTCAAAATCTGATATAGATAGATATTTAAAACATAGTACATTCATTTCCCAAATATATCTTTCACATTTATCATTTACAAAAGCAAATTTTTAAATCATTAATTGTAAAAAAAATATGTATGACAGGCAAGAATTTTTCAGTTTCAATTCCTTACCTACATCAAAAATAATTAATACAACATTTTGTTATTTCATTTTTATAAATAAAATAATCATGGTTTGTTGTGAATATTTTAAGTTATGTTTAAAAAAATTGGTCATAGTAGCTTTAGGGAAGGAAACAATGTGTACCTCGCAAGTTTGAAACATAGCGGGTTTAATACCTAGCTTCACTGAAAGCAGTCATGCTTAGCGAGTTTACTGTACCACGCTTCGCGGCTCGTGACCATTGGGAGTCGATGAAACGATATCTTAAAGATCACGAGACTTATCCATACCAAAATACAAGAAATTCCAATATATATAACAGTTACACAGCTCCAATACAGCTAATACAAAGGAAAGCACATTCATAATCAATCACAGAATCCTCTAATACCTCGGACAGCAACAGCTTCTGTGTACTAAACTAGTATTCAAAGCTCTTCGTTGTCACTAGCTCAGAGGCTTCACTGCCAAGTGTATCACTCTCAGAGTCTTACTAATTCAGGTCTTCACTACCTGGCTTCTCTGTGACAGTCGATGTTATTCATAACAGACTTGGAGTGAAATGTATGAGTTTCGCCAAATTTCCGGAAGGTTTTAGGCTATCTCAATGAATTCTGGTCTTAGAGTTTAGGCGATGGATTTTTCCAAAAATGTGTATTTCCCTCCAGGCTCCCAAGGATCTCGCCAAATGGTTGCCAAATCATTAGAAATGCCGTTTTTAACGTAGAACACACGCCTAAATTGCGCACTTTTTGAGTATTTCCGAACTATCTAAGATATTTTGCAACAAATGCAATGATGTTTATAAATTTCTAGTAGTAAAATTTTCATATCTTCCAGTGTCTTTCTGCTTATGAGATTTGGAGTGAAAAGTACCACATCAGGAATTGACCTCGCACTTAACCTTCTTCTTCTTCTATAATATTGTAACAACCTATTACAGATATTAGCTGCCTTTACAGCACGTTTTTCCAGCCCAATCTATCCAGAGCGATACTTTTATCAGTTCCTAACTTTCAGTATCTTGAGGTCATTTTCAGTGTCAACGAGCCATCTTGTTGGTGGTCTTCCTCGGGCACAGGATCCTTCTGGGTTCTTAAGCTTTGATATTCTAGTGGAGTTGTTTTCCCGGCTTCACCAGATATGGCCAAGCCATCATAGCCAGTTGTTTCTGATACCCTGGGTAATCTGGGGATAGTTATACAACCTATACAATTCAAAATTATATCTGGTTCACCAGCAACCCTGTTCCTGTACTGGCCATAAATAGTTTTTAATACCTTTCTTTCAAAGGTTTCGAGGGTTCGCTGTATATCGACATTTAATGTCCAGGTTTCGCTTGCATATAGCAGCATGGCTAGCTTGCACTTAACTATAGCTCAAAATTACATGATAGTTTTTATCTTTGGCTGCAGATACACAAAACCAAAAAAACTACTTACCATCTAAAAATTATAAAATAAAATGGTTTGTTATTAACGAAAATATGGTTATTTTGTCATTATATTTTACACACAGACACATAAATTAAATACTTTTATAACACAAAAATTTAAGACCAAAAGAAAAATAATTTTTGTCTTATTATCTTTTTTAAAGTAATCTCATAAAAATTGACATAAATTTATTTAACTGAAAAATGTGTACCATGTATGGTAAATAAAATATTAAATAAATAGACAAGTTTAAGATTTTTCTTAACTTCTCTAATAAAGTTAGTTAATTGCCTATATTTATTAATATAAATTAAGAAATTTTTATAAATTTAATGTCTTTAGAATTCCTTATAAAGGAAATAAAGTTTGCTTAGACATAAGTCTTAACATTTTTCTCTGTATATATAATTCAATTCTCTTCGTTTTTATGGAAATATATTGAAGTTATTTCCTTGTAAACTTACGCTAGCCAAGAAATGCATTTTATTTCTACTAAAAAATAAAATTTGCTCTTAATCTTGATATTCACATTTCAACTTTCGACAGTCAGTGTTGTAAATCTTTAAACATCGGTGCTAATTAAAAATGATTCGATTGGCAATCTGTCTAATTTCTCATTACAAAATAATTTTGACTCATATTATAATTTTATATAGAAGCATTAATTAGATGAAACACCCCATCATCAATATGGAAAAATCAAATAGAAAATAGCTTATTCTATGAAATAATTTTAATCAGATTTTCATCAGAAACATTAGTTAAATCAATAAAAACTATCAAATAGCTTAAATATTTATAAAAATGGAAGAATTTAGTTTGCAAAATCTATATTTAACTCTTGATCTTGAGTTACTGACACGACGCTACGAGCTGTTAAGACTGTAGTCAGGCATTTTAACAGCCACCTTCAAAGTGTCGTTTGGAAGGACTTTTTATAGATAGTGGGCCGTAATCATAGATCAAAATGGTAGAAGCCTAGAAAAATCCCAAGCACCCACCCATATATATGTGTATGAAGAATGCAAAAACGCACCACGATTTTTGAGTGCTGCTGTTTGTATTTCTCATCCCCCTTGACTTAGATAAACTAAATCAAGTCCAAGAGACCATGTCACACAATTACGTCAAAAACAACATCCCCCCTTATATAACAGTTGCCTCACAGAAGAACCAATACAGTTTAAGATAACCACGATACTTTTTCATTATTAATTAATTTAAAATGTTTCGATTTCATTGAAAATTGTTTCGTTTCATATGCTTGTCACGAATAATTTTAAGTGATTTGCAATATTGCTTTTCTATTTATTAAACACATTATTTAAATGTGTTTAATAAATAATTTAATTATGATGATGATCGTATTAATTAATTTACTCTATAACATTTGAAATTTCGAACTAAACTGAGCATGACAAATTACATATGAGATAAACTTTATTTTTCTATTACTAACCTTAAATTTAACACTTGTAACAATCCAAAATATTCTAACTGGTTTCTCATTTAGATTCTCGCACTAAAATAACAGGGTATTAACTCAAGCAGCTCAAATCTAAAGAGAAAATTTTCATTGAAATGTTCTAATGGTCTCTTAATTAAGTAAAAGACTTAGGTATCAAAAAGGGCGAATGCAATCCTAAAATCGCTTGTGCTTTGGAAGAAATGCAATGATATGTAATTAAAATTGCCAATTTCCAATAATGAAAGGTACTTACAAAATTCTTTTTAAAATTTTATAGAGAGTAGAAATGCATTTGATTCATTAATTCAATTAACTTCCAATTTTTGGCTCTAAATGAAAGGAAACTGAATAAAATAACACACACACAGTTAATTTTACTATCTTAAATCACTTGTAAAATCATTCTCATTCTGAGAATCGGAAATTGAAAATTGGGAAATTAATTCTATTAAAAATTAAAAGGGTAATGAAATTTAAAGATTTAATACATGAAATATTTGAATAACTTGTTCGTTTATTTAATATTTAATTATATTTTTAAATAAAAAGACTGTAAACGATATATATATATAGTTTCCAATTTTTCTATTTAAAACAAAGTAAATTACCAAGAAAATATTTTCTTATTTTATTTCTTCCTATTTATTTACCATTTTAGTATAACAAAGCCATACTCCGAAGTGTTTCAAATAAGAAACATTAATCACAATATTGTCTATGTAGTATTTGAGAACATTACATATAAGAATTAATTTTTACAATTTTGCAGTCCTAGTTCTAAAATTCATTAATCAAATCATTATGTGAAATAATATAGAAAAAACAAAAATTTAGTTTTCTAAGATACTTATGTATAAAAAAGTATTAATAATTTCACAACTTCGCATCTGTTTTGGTAATTTT
Source organism: Latrodectus elegans (assembly GCA_030067965.1). NCBI lineage: Eukaryota > Metazoa > Arthropoda > Arachnida > Araneae > Theridiidae > Latrodectus > Latrodectus elegans. The sequence continues at coordinate 58,608,428 of CM057812.1, forward strand.
ATTTGGAACCATTCACATGTTAATAATTTCAATAATGTTTTACAAAGGATGTGAAGTTTTTTCTTATGTATGTAATATTTGTGTTTGAAAATGTATACTTAAAGTGTTTTTTATTGAATTCGTGTTCAATTTTTTCTTTTTAAACTTATATTCTCAATTTGGGTACTAAGTATAATTAGTTCATTTTTTATTTTGTTATAATATTTATTATAATATTGAGTTACATTATCTTTTAATTTTATTTGTTTTGGATTAAAATAGAAGGAAATAAATATAAATCTAATTTGTGTGTTTCTTTAAGCAATTTACACCTGTATTTTTAACTGATAAATTTTTCTTAAACATTTAAATAGTTTTCTTATTAAGTTAAGCTTTTTAAATCCATTGTAGTCGCCTAGCGTGTCCAGTTGTTAGTGCGCCTTACTGGGAATTGGGAGGTCCTTGGTTCCAATTCCAGTTCGGGAATGGATGTACTTTCTTTCTATCTATCCTGTCTTTGTCCTTTCCTTGTATGAATGGGTTGTGAATTGTTGCTTTCCCTATAATCAGGTACCTATGCCATGTGTGTACTGAGGAAGTCGGACTCCACATGGAAAAATATGGTTTAGTTAGAAAATTGTAGCAGCGCACTCTATAATGCTATCTTAACTGGCCCACGATAACAACTAATTTTTTGGAATTTTTATTATTTTTCAGTTTTTTCGCACTTACGTATAAAATTCTAATTTATTTTTGCATTCTATATCAAATATATATATAAGAGACATTTCATCTATTGAGAGAAATTTAGATAGATGAATATATGATACTCGAAAATTTTTTCTTATCTAAATCGTGGAACAAACCACCATGCAAATGCAGAAAAATTAAAACCGTCATCAATTTTTGAAAATAATGTTGATGTTGTTGATGTTTATTTTTGATGATGAGTACCTACATAATTTAGAATATTTATGCAATAGCATTTGAATACTTACGTTCATAGCTGATGGAAGACAATCCTAAAGTTGTAACAAAAATAGACTTGTAGAAGAGGGTGATTTAACAATTAAAAAAAGCCAAAAAAAAGTAAAAATATTCAACGAAAGCACATTAGAGATAATGGGAGGAGTCTCACATTTAAACAGAGTCAGTGTGTATATAATAACAAAAAATAGAAAATTGAGTTTCTGCCTAATTAATCGCATACCTCGCCCTAGCAGCGGATATTCTAGTACCAGCCTAGAACCATTTCTATAATTTACACGTATTTAGGACATTCATTCCACGACAATCTCACTATATAGTTGTTGTGCCATTACGTTTATTTTTCACATTAGGATTATTTTGCACATCGAAAGTTTTTTGAGAACCTCCATGAAAGCAATACATCCTGAGGATTTACCTAATTAATTAAAGTTTACATTTAACAATAATAAAATTTAATGTAATAGTTTAAATTGATTTTTAGATCTATTTTAATTTTATTTCTGTCGATAAAATAAACCTAAATTTTAGTTTCGAAAAGTAATTAAAAGCTATTCTCTTATAATTCTTTCCCATATGTATTCTCATATCATTTTTCTTTCTAGTTTCTCAGATTTGCTTGGTAATAATCTTAAATTTGTTAATCTTATTTTCATAAGCTAAAATAAACGAGTTTGCCATGGTTTATAGGTAGAACAATTGTCTACCGAGCGGAAACTTTTAGGTCCGATCCCAACTACTATTGAACAAAATATGCTTCCTTCCATTCTTCAATCATGTTCGTCGAAGTAGACGTTATGGACTTTTCCGAGTTTCCTTTCTTGTAACACTTGAACACAGCATAGGAATACTATCCATAAAAAGTCTACGGTGGACATTAACTTTAATTATAACAGTTTTAGATGTAGGACGTTAAGTTGTTCTTCTACAAGGTGTCAATAAATGACTGAGGTGTTGATGAAATTATATATTTCTTATAATACATAAAATAAGGAAAAAAATTTTCATTTAAAATGGGTTTACAATGAAATAAAACAAAAAGCATTATACAGTGGTATTTTTGATAGAAATCAACGAAAATCGTGCTTGATTCGTTATCCTAGTATACAAACATAGAGTAACTTGTGTTCATAGAATCTAAGGCAAACCAAATTAAATGAATTTTCTGAAATTTCTGTAAATATAACCATCATTGTTTAAAAATGTAAATTTTAGGAAATGATTACGTCGCAAACATCAATTAATTTTGTCTCCTGGAAGAGAATGCAGAGAGAGATCTCGGATTGTTTCCGTTAAAAGTATCTTCAGATTTTAGTTCATTTCTATGTAATATTTTCTTTGGGACTATAATTTTGAAATTATAAATATTGCTCTGCAATTGGTTTACTTTAATTCTAAAACAATTTCTTGCGACATAATTTTATCAAATTATAAACAACAAAGTTCAATAAAGTATAAAATAAATTTTCAAATATATTTTATACTTTACTGAACTTTAGTAAATGCTTGAATTTGTTAAAATTTTAACTTATGATTTTTTATTTAAGGATTATTAAACATTCAAATGTAACTATATTATTGGCATTATTTTTATAGTTTCTATTTATATGTTTTTAAAGTGATTATTACTAAATAAAATTTTTATCAATTTTATAAAATGGTGAAAAACTAAACTTTTTGTTACAAATTAATTTAACTTTCTAAACAGTAAATTTTTCAAAATATTGAATATTACTTCTTTGTGACTTTAATCCTTTATTGTTTTCATGAATAGTTATCTAGGAATTAATTTAAAGTCAAATATATAATAGTTTTAATATATGTTTCTGGTTTAGTTTTAAAGCACAGTTCGTCATAAATTTTATTTTGCTTCAAAAAGTTCAAAGTATTTTAAGGAATTTTCTTAATCATTTGTCTAGAAACTAATTTAAGGTTAAATACATAGCATTTTTTATTTACTAATTTAATTATAAAAGTGAAGTTAGTGATAAATCTGATCTTATTTCTCAAAATGTAAAAGAATTTTATACAATTTGTACTATAACAATTAATTTTAAAAATTAACTATCTTTATAAATGTGCAAAATAAATGAAAATATAAAGTTTCTATAACTTATGGAAGTACTAAATTTAATGATCTAATGAAAATCACAATTTAAACTACATTAAAATACTTTACGAAATTTAAAATATTAAAAAGTTTCTTTAATAAATTGATAACAGTATATTTAAAACATATCCTCTTTTAAAAATACCTACATTGAAATACGTGAATTATCAGTAAGGTTAAGTAATTTTAAATTATTTTTCTTCAAAATTGAGGAGTTTTTATCTGGAATAATTTTGTATCACCTAGTTTTTTTATTTTTTAAATAAGTGATTTAGATCAAAATGAGATACATAATGGATTACACAGAAGATTTAATACTTAACATTTTCATTCTCTGGCTATGAATTGAATTGAATAAAATATTGTCGCGTAGATGAAGTGAACGTAGCAAAGGCAATGGAAACAAAAGTGCTCAAGATTTTATTATATCTGTAACTGAATCAGTAGCTATTTACATACACTTTTAAAACCTTCCAGACTTTGAAAGCCCGCAGAAAATTGGGAACTGAAATTTATCTAAATATGCATAATTATCTTAAACTAACATAAAGCAAGTGGAAACAAATTTTTAAGGCAACTCGCCTGGCTTGTGTCTGAACCTGCAACCTCTCGTTCACGAGTTCGCTGCTTTACAAACTGAGCCACGATGTCCTTAATCGAAAGGAACAATTTTCGCTACATTTCTTCCCTCTTTAAAAAGAAGCAGCGTCTCTCTGCAATCTGGTTTGCCTCCTTGTAGCAGGTCTCCTGGAAGTCATCATCCAATTGCCTTTCTTTTTTTTTCATCCAATTGTCTTCATCATCCAATTGGATCAAAATAAGGTTAGTACATGGACGACGTCTTCTGAATTTCGACGCCCTTTGTTTCATTACACACTTTCTATTGCATATGACACGTCAGATAGTCATGGCATTACTCGATAAGATCTGAAGTAACGTCTCTCAATAGCTTTTTGGATACTCCCATTATCCGCCCCACGCTAGACTCATGCTAAATCCCCAATATTGTAGCTGACAGGTCGATAACTCTCATCATATCAGCGTTTGTCTGTAGCTTGCATTGCATTTCGCGGATATAGAGTTTTGCTATATCCGCGAAATTCCTCATCCTTGGTAATCAGATTATGTACAAAATTTTCTTCAGAAGATTAAGGATTAAATGGGAAAATTACGTCAAGAAGAGTTTGAATATCACTGCCATGAAAGAGAAAGAATGGGCTAAATCCCGGGGTATCTTGTTTTGCTGAATTGTACGCAAAAGTCATGAAATGTACTATGGTATCCCAATTTCTTTGCTCAACGTCAACGTACATAGACAGCATGCTCGCCAGTGTTCTGTTGAATCTTTCTATCAATCCATTGGTCTCTAGATGGTAGGCGGTCGTCAAAAGATGTACCCACAGGCATAACTAGTTGACATTTTTAAAAATATTGGCTAGAAAATTACGTCCTTTATCACTTATCATTTCTTTAGGAGCTCCGTGCTTCAGTACAATTTCTTCAACTATAAATATAGCGATTCCAGTGGCCTCAGCAGGTGGTATCACTTTTGTGACTGAATCTAGTCAAATAATGTGTGCAAACAATAATCTACCAGTTGCCATTGCGAGTATCTGGAAAGCGTCCTAGTAAATCTACTCCGATTTTGGCAAAAGGTGAGTTAGGAGGTTTTATCGGTTGAAGTTGCCCCGGTGGAAGTTGTGGAGGTTATTTCCGTCTCAGGCGTTCTCGAGAGTGTGAAAGATATCAACGCATGCTTCCATGCAGCCCTTGTCAAAAGTATTTTCTTCTTATCCGGTATTACGTTTTGGCAAACACAAGATGACCGACAGTTGGAGCATCGTGAACACATCAACATCACCACGAGGTTGTTTTGATACCACCAAGAGCCACTCCTGTCCTATCAGATCGTAGTTTCTTTTATAAAGTAAACCACTTCTTATTTGATAATTTTGGTACGACTCACCTGTCTTAAAAATTCCTATGATGGTCTTCAATTGTTTATCCTTTTGTTATCCTTTTCCATATTCTTCGATTGTTGCAAGGGATGGGATTACGTCCTTGCTTTTTATTGTTGGTTCAATGAGGAGATTTCCTTGAATGAGAATCTGCATACGAATGCTTACGGTCACTCTTGTAGGCAATATTTATGTCGTATTCTTGTAACTCGAAAGCCCATCGTGCCAGTCTTCTCGGTGGATCCTTAATGTTCGTCAACCAACATAAAGAATATTGATCTCTTACTATTGTGAAAGGTTTTACAGAGTCGTTGGTTGGTTGGTTGAGTTTTCTGGCGCCAGATCCAGATAAGGATAAGCTGCGTCAAAACAAAATTTTAATATCTTTATTTATTTATTTATTTTCTTTTTTTATTTATTTATTTTTAATTTTTATTTTATTTTTTCGAAACCAATCAACTTTTAAAACTTATTTAAAGTAATCAGCAATGTTAAAGGCTATAAATTAAAATATAAATAAACAAATAACATATAACACACATAATTATAATTAAAGTAGCTAAAACAGAGACTAAACTAAATCAAAGAACTGTTATAAGAGTTTATGATATAAATTATTTGCATTTAAAATTATATAAAATCTATAAAACCAATGCTTCTTAAAAATGCAAAAATATTATGATGCGGAGGTTTGCCCAGCAAATTTCCCATCCTTAAAAGATCAGTCTTAAAAAATTTAAAACGATGATGATTAAAATCAGTACAGGAAATTAAAATATGAGATGCAGTGTTTGGTTCATCACATGTTTCACACCAAGATCTTAATTCAAAAATAAATGCTTTTGAGTGAAACGTGTGTGTCCAGTACGAAGGCCGGTTAATTTAACATCCGCACTTCGTAAAGGTAAAACTGAAAATGAAATAAGAGATGAAGTTATGGTATATAGTTTGTTGTTGACTTGCATTCTCCCTGATTACAGCCAAAGTTTGGGAACAAAACTCTTCACACCTTTTCTCGCATCACTAAACAGAACGGATGAAGTAGAGTAGAGGCAAACTTCGCAGCTGCATCAGCCCTCTCGTTACCATCAAGACCTACATGTCCTGGGATCTAGCAAATGATGATATCAAATCCCTTGCACTTCAGAGAGTCTAATGTGCAAAAAATCTCCGACACAAGAGGATGACATTTGACATTAATACTCTCCACAGCTTCTAAAACACTCAGGCTGTCAGTGTATAAACAAAATTTATTTGATCCTTTAGTACCCACATAGTGCAGTGTACACAATACAGCAGTTGCTTCAGCAGTAAAGATGGAGCAGGACATATTGAGGCTGTAACTAAGAAAAGTATATTATCCATATGAACTCCATAGCCAACACGTCCTGCAGATTTTGAACCATCTGTAAGCACAGGTTGGTAAGAATCAAACTGACACCGATGACAAGAATAGAGCTGAAAACAACAGGGGATAAGTCCGATTTTTTTAACTGTGCAGAGGGATTGATTATTTTACATTGTGGCTCATACCAGGGTGGATTTGAAGTTCGATTTATGGTAGTTATTCGAACATCCTGCAGATCAGACAATAACAGATGAGATTTTATTCTAATGAGAAAAGGTGAAATGCTCCTTTGGTGAGAATTATAGAGTTTTTAAGAGTAAGAATCATGGAATGTGCTGGATGATGAGGGTCAGACATGATCTTACCATAATAAATGAGAGACTGCAGCATTCATCTCGGGTCTAAAGACAGTTGTTTTCAAATTGCATATAAACTCTGGATAGGTGATGTGCGAAATGCGCTCAAACAAATCCTCAGAGCAGAGTGATGAACAGTGACAAATCTTCATAAAACAGAATGTCTAGTTGATCCATAAACAATACAGCTGTAGTCAATGCGTGATAAAATTAATGTCTGAATAATTCGAAGTAGTGATATACGATTAGCACCACAGGATGTGTTTGAAAGCACCCTGAGGATATTGTATGATCGCTCACACTTCTTCCGCAGATTTAAAAAATGCGGAAGGAACATTAATTTTCGATCGAATATTACACTAAGAAACTTTTTTCTCTATGACAACAGGTTTAATTGTGTTTTCAATCAAAATTTCTTGATAATTGTGAATACTAATTTTTCTGAAGAAGTTGACACATCTACTCTTGCTAGGAGAAAGAGTGTGGTTATTCTCAGAACACCATGCAGCAAGTTTGTTAACAGCTGTTTGTAATTGTCTCTCAATTAAACTCATATTTTACCCCTCACAAGATACTATTTGGAAGTCATCAACGTACAATGTACCATGAACATAAGATGATAATTTATGGAGTATGCTGCTAATATGAAGGATAAAAAGGGTGACACTCAATATACAACCTTGAGGTACACCCTCAACTTGATTAAAATAATTAGAATAAAATGTTCCAATCCGAACTTTAAAAATACGGGAGTGTAAAACCTTTTTCAGGAATATTGGAAGATTACCGCGAAAGACAAAATCATATAACGAACAGAGAGTTCCATATCGCCACATACGGTCATATGCCTTCTCTAAGTCGAAGAAAATGGAAACGAGATGGTTCTTCTGCACAAAGGTGTTGCTGATATGCTTTTTTTCCAAATAAGCAATATTATCAAGAGTGAATTGCCCTTTACGGAAGCCACTCTGACTAACAGGAATGCATTTGTTTTTTTACGACATATACGAGCCGGGCGTTGACCATACGTTCAAGAATCTTACATAAGCAACTCGTCAGAGCCATTGTTCGATAATTTGTAGGTTCTGAAGGATCCTTACCAGCCTTAAGGTTAGGAATCACTATTACTTCGCTCCAAAGTGATGGAAATGTGTTTTCTGTCCAGATCCTATTGAACAAAATTAATAAATTTGACAAGGAATCTGGACTTAAATTTCGAAGCATTTGGGAGATGATTCCATCAGTTCTTAGACTGGTATTATTGGCCTGCTGTAATGCTCTCTTCAATTCCAACATCCGAAATTCACAGTTGTAAGGCAAAGCTTGTCCATGGTAGAAACGAATCGGTGTTCGCTCAGCACGACCCTTTGTCCTTAAGAATGAAGGACTATAAAAGTTGTTGCTTGAGACGCTAGCAGAGATTTCACCAAGGACGTTAGCGATGTCCTCAGGAGAAGAGCATACAGCAGCTCCGAATTTCAAAATAAGAATCGAAAATTCTCTATATATCCCATTAGCTGCTTTCACTTTTATTCACAACTGTTTACTATATGTGAAAGAAGTAATTGAGGATACATAGCGAGACCAGGATTACTTATGACTTCGACGACGAGTTCTGCGAGCTAATACTTTTGCTCTCTTAAAGGCAATAACATTCTCCGTTGTGAGGTATATTCTAAATAACACCCATAACTTCCTCTGTTTCTTATAGGTTTTTTGACACTCATCATTCCACCAAGGTTTGCAACGCCTATGTGGTACAGGGGAACTCTTAGGTATTGATGAATCAGCTGCATTAATAAATTTTTCGGTGACTTCACATACGGCGTCATCAATATCATTGATCGTAACCATTTCATTATCAACAACTGCTAATTTTGTAAACAGCGTCCAATCTGCCCGACTGTGCACGTAAGTAGGTAGACGTTGTCCTACACTGCTACTTCTAGTTCTGAGAGGAAAATGATCGCTGTTGTGCAGATCATTTCCTGTACTTAAATTTAACAATGGCACAAATGAGGGAGAACTAATGGCGAGATCGAGCGAATGAAATATTCTTGTGGGTATGTGAAAATATGTTTTCTCGCCGGTATAAGCAGACAGAGATTGTTGTCTGAAATAAATCACTCTATCTGCCGACTGCGAGAATTAGTATCATCGTTTCCCCACAAAAACTATGGTCGTTAAAGTCACCTAACAACAAAAATGGTATTGGCAGCTGATCTTCCGTCGAGTTCATCTTGGCGGATGACATAATGTGGTGGCAAATACAAACTACAAACTGTCAGCAAACACGCTGTATGTATTCTTACAGCAACAGCCTGCAGAGTAAGTAGTATTTAATGGATGGGCAGTGTTGGGATAGTCATTGGATGGTAGTATACAGACACCTCCAAACACTGCACCATCGTCACCACAGTCTTTTCTAAAGCTTTTAAACCCACGCATGGAAAAACTATTGTTTGACTTCAGGAAAGCTTCCTGAAGTGCAACACATGCGGGGTTATAGGCTGAAATTATAAACTTGATGTCATTATGGTGGAAACACAAACCATGGCAGTTCCAAGAAACAAAGGATGTTATTGTTTTATTTGAAAAGCTCCTTTCCCGGAGCTGGAAAGCGTGTAATCTGACATCTGCTCAAGTGATAAGTCTTCGTCCGAGGTGTGTAGATAAACGGCGTCAGCCTCCAGGGACAAGAATTTACGGGTGGATATGGAGGGTCTAGAAGAACTCTCCCCAGAAGATTTTAGTTTATAAGCCTTGAAAGCTTTTGACTTAGACGAAGGAACTTTTTTCTTTGTAATTGATGTTAAAATTTATTTTGGCTTCAATGTTGATAATATAGGTAATCTAGTCAAAGGAAGTGAAATAGCCTCAGTTTGAGTACTGATTTATTTGGTGACTTTCTTTGCTGCGGTTGCATATTTAAACCCAGATTTAGGACATCGAGAGGCAACTTGCCACCTATCCTCTGGGTATGAATGATTATTTGATACTTTTACAGAGGTGATTTCTGAGGACAATTTCGACAATAGGAGGGATATTCGCCCTGACAGTTGACACATCTCTCCTTCGCTGTGCAGTTCGTGTTATAGTGGCCATCTGTTGCGCATTGTGCGCAAGTCAGTTTGCCCCTGCAATCATTCTGCGAATGCCCAAAACGTTGGCACTTGAAACAGCCCAGAGGATTAGGGATATGTGGTCTGATAGGTAGATTCAGATAAGCAGCTTTTATATTCTGCGGAAGGTCAGGGGGTGCAAAGGTCAAAATGAGATGCTTAGTATCGATGTACTTTCCATCTCTTCTGACTCTAAGGTGTTCAACACCACAGACCTTCTGATTCTGCAGATTTTCTAGAAATTCGTCCTCGGCGTATTCTCCAAATCCCTTGCAGAAATAACACCACATGAGAAATTAATGCTACCATGAGGCAAGACGGATACCTTTAAGTTAGCCAGCATCCGCATATTGCTGATGGTTGTAGCTTGAGTGGAATTTGCAATTTCCACCAGCAAGTCACCAGATCGAATTTTTTTAATATTTCGCACTTCCCCTACAATTCCCGATATTCCGTTCTGAATTAAAAAGGGGGACACATTTTCAAACATTTCCTCCTTTCTTTTGATTATAAAAAATCTGTTGTCTTTATTTAGAAAAGTTGCTCCCGTGGGAGAAACGAATTTTTTTATTTTCCATAATTAATTTTGAAATTTCGGACCTAACCGCACCGCCCACCACCGAGTCCAACAAGGTGATGCAGTCTAGCTGCACGAGTGCTAGCCAGGTCCTATACGCTCACAGTACATCCCTGAGGTGGCCTCCACCCTTAACGAGTCACCCAGTAGATGTACCGATCGCTTGATCGATAGAGACGATTGATGTGCTGAGGACCACAACACACCTCCCGTTTACCTGAAGCAGAGGCCAAAGTAACGTGTTGGTCTCTTGAGGCCTCAATTACCAGGAACCTCCTTTCCAGGACTCGGGTCTCCACGCACGGCAAACACGTGGGTGATTTAGTCCCCAAGAGGAACTAATAGAAACAAAGCGGTGAAAGCTACTCAAGGGGAGCCCTCAACCTCTTACGAGGCAACCACAACGAGAGAGAAGAGGAAGAAAAGCAGAAGGGTAGAGGAGAGAGGAAAAGAAAAACGAGGAGAGATCACTAGAGTACCTCGGAATTGTGACACCCGTGTTTACCTAAAGAAGGTAAACCCCTGAGGGGTTTTACAGAGAGATGTGGCCTGAATTTACTGATAGCACATATGACGGTAAAGCATTCCATTTCGGTTGGGGAATAGTTTCTTTCAGCTGTAGTAAGGAACTTGGACGCATAGGCTATTGATGTTTCCTTATTATTCTGGCACAGATTCAGGATAATTGTCAGGGGTAATACATACCCGGCATAACTTTAATTTCACAAAGCCCATCTGATGTCACAAAGGCTGTCTTTTCTCTGTCTTTGTCGTAAACTTCTATTTGCCAATAGCCTGATTTTAGATCCATCATAGAGAAAAAAAATTTTCGAATCAGCTAGATAGTCCAGGGCGTCATCGGCGTGAGATAATGGATACACATCCTTTCTGGTTATCTTATTCAATCTTCTACAATCAATACCGAAACGCCATTCACCATTTTTCTTCTTTACAAGCATGACTGGAGATAACCAGGGCCTATTTGACGGCTGTATCTCGTCTTCTCTTTGCATTCGCTGCACTTCTTCAGCAATCACGCGTCTTTCGATGGTTGAAAGACTTTGCTAGCCATATGTATCGATTTTGTGTCGCACTGAATTACATAGAGATTGCCTAAAATTTCGCTTAAAATCAAAAATGTCATTAAATTCTTCTAGTAGGTTCAATAGCTCATTTTTATCAGCATTGGTTAAATACGAATCGAGAATTTCTTTTAATTATTCTTGAGTTACCCTTTTTCTGGACTGGTGTCCGTCCGAAGTTTCTTGCACTTTGTCACTCAGGAAGCAGATATCGTCATTGGCTATTGTCGTAAAAAAGGCCTATATTCATCCCTTTCGATATCAGTTGGGTTCGTCGGGAAAAGTTCGTTACTCACACTTTACAACAGCTATTCTCAATGCCGACAATTGAAGTAAGATAACAGATAATTCTTTTTTGTACTTCAGAACTTTACTACGAGCAATCAGAACTGCATTTACTTCCTACACATTTGAATTCAAAGCATATATTTTTTGAGTTAACTTCAATTATCAGAAGCAGCAATTAAATACCAATTTGCTTCGTTTGGGACTGAGTGGCATGGAAGGATTTCGGAAAGTTGGAGCTCTTGATTTCCACAATCGATAACGGCATTGGTGGCATGGAAAAAGTCCCTGTCAAGTATCATTTGATGACTATACTGCAATAAAACGAGAAATTCAAACGGCTTCATAGTTCCGTTCAAGTCCATTTTTAATACACAGCTTCCAAAGACGGCTGCAGTTTTACCACAAGCAGATTTCAATATAGGTCCATTCTCAATAAACATAGAAATATTTTATTATCGCCGTAATTCTTCGGATATGACATAATAATCAACACCAGAATCAACTAGGGATTTTATACACTGTCCATTCACGGTGTTCTCTTAACGTGGCTGTGTATACGTCGAAGGATTTACTTCCACTGCGGTCCGAGTTAGTTTTCTTCACTGAATCGGCGTGGAGAAAGACTGGAATGGTGTACTGGTTACTGTAACTCTTGGTAGTTGAAGGAACGTCGTAGGTAAGGTGAATTGCTTCTAATTCTGGAAGAAGTAGGTTTGGCATAATCATCATCGAAGCTAACAAAAGAGTCGGTGTACATATCTCGTCGAAGGTTGATAGTCCTATTCCCACTTGCATTTTCAAATATTTGGCATCTCTCCCAATAACCTTAGCACATGCCCTAGTCTCCCGCAATGGTAGCAGAGGAGCACGTTATTGTCAGTCCTCCAGTATGTTCTGCCTTGAGGAGTGGGTCTGTTGGCGGTTTCATGCCTCACTTGCGCCCTGGTTGGAACCAAACGTCGAGGAATGGTTTTGCCTCTCCTTGCACCTGTAAGTGGTGCTAGAACCTCCATAACTTCTTCCTGTACCACAGATGCAATAACACGTGGTGGCCTAGTTTCATTGCTTGTGTAGCCATGTATTTCAGGCATGATGTTTTGAAGCTCTTCCCAGACAATTGTACATACTAATGACTCGAGATCATCAGCATCTGTTTCGGTCGACACCGCAGAGACATTAGGTAACCTCTGAAATCATAGTCGAATGATACGTCTTCGTAAAAGGCTCTCTATGTAACGACATCGTTTTACGATAGCGTCGGTGATCTCATATTCCTGAGACGACATAATTTGGTGAAGGTCTTCTGCAATACCCTTCATGAGATGAGCCACTTTCTCGTCTTCAGGCATAGAACGGTTAACTTTTTGGTACATGGAAAATACATCTTGAATGTAAGATTTAGATGTCTCACCAATTTGTTGTGCATGAGTGAGTCTTTCAGCTTTGCGCTTCATATCAGCTGCATGACAAAAGGTGTTTTTCAGGGAATTCCAAAAAATAGTCCATTCACAGTGAAGGTATCTCCGTTGTTATTGAACTGTTAACGAGCTGTTCCGGTGAGATAAATGATGGCATTTGCTAGACACATTTGGTCATTCCAGAGATTATAATTCGCTATTCGATCAAAATCCTTGAGTCACCGGTTAGCGTCTTCTTGATTGTCCGCAGAGAATATACAAGGGCTTCTGGGTAGTTGGCAGGTCAAAATTAGAACTGGTACAATGTTACTCTAACCAAAGCTGGCCATATATGAGAGCTTCTGGTCATTTTCCCCTCCTTCAACCATCCTTAATTGTCTTGCGGAATCCAGTAGGAGACCAAATTCACGAGTGAGACCATGAATACGACGGCTTTGGCGTAACTCTTTCGTTGTTATATTCGGCGCTTCCACCAATCTGTCGCTTAGATGAAGTGAACGTAGTTAAGCCAATGGAAACGAAAGCGCTCAAGATTTTATTATATCTGTAACTGAATCAGTAGCTACTTATATACACTTTTGAAACCTACCAGACTTGAAAGGGCAACAGAAAATCAGGAACTGAAATTTACATGAATTTGCATACTTAACTTGAATTAACATAAAGCAAATAGAAATAAATTTTTTAGGCCACTCGCCTCGCTTGAATTCACAATCTCTCGTTCACAAGTCCGCTGCTATACCGACTGAGCCACAAAGTCCTTGATCCTTGGAAGGCCTTGGAAGGAATAATTTTTGCTACAATATAATAAAAAATGTATTACATTTTAAGTTTAATTCATATATTTAATTATTTGAAAAATTATTTAGAAAGTAGCAACTTGACGTTATTTTGTCATTTATACTATTTTTATAAAGATTTAATGAAGTAAATTCTAAAAGTTTTTAATTTTAAAATTTATAAATTTTAAAGTAAACTTTCATTTTATAAAATTATCATGTATTTTAAACTGAAAAATAAGCAAATTTTAATAAATACGATATAAATATATCAAGATATAATTTCACAAAATAAAACTTTGAAAGAAAATATTTTATATTAGTTAACTTTCTTAATGCAATCATAAACTACGATTCAAAATAAGAACATACATACATTTTCTTTTTTCCCATTCACTAAGTAATTATTGTGTGTTTAAAATTTAGCTTTTCCGATATTTCTAGAGTAAAGCATGGATTGGATCAAAATTAGATTTATTCCTATCGCGAATAATAATTAATATTTTGTGTTTCTTAATTTCTCTAGCAATAGAATATTATACAATTCTAGTAATGTTTAACAGTATAAAACAGATATTGCTTCATCTAACAATTTATTTATTGAAGGCCGCGGTAGCCTAGTGCTTAGGGCATCCACTTTCCATCCGGAAGGGCGGATTTAGATTCCCGATGCCACCGAGTACATGCGATATAAGTGCTCGTTAAATCCGTGGAATCGAAAGTCCTGTGGTCGGTTATTAAGCAGTTACCATGGGTACAATGGTCTGGAGAAAATTTACTCCCCGTTCAGATCAATGTCAAAATTGAGGGAGAGGGTCCTCTGGTGGTGCCATCTATCGGAGGATTTAAAATGAGCAGAGACGTACTTTCACTTACGTGGTGCTCCTACTAAAACGAAAGATGCTCTCTAATTCGTATTGCCAAGGCATAGCGAGCTTGGCTTAGGGTCATAAGTAACAACATTTATTTATTATAATGTGTAATACATGAATTTAAATCAATGCACGTTAAACCGAAAACTTGATGATTATTAGAAAAGTTTTTCACATAAATCACTTTAACTTTTACAAAATTCTAAATAAACAGTTAAATTAGACCAGTTTATAAATTACTAAAAATGCAGATTAGCACAATTCTAGAAGTAATAATATTATTTAGATTTCAGACAGAGAATGCTGAGTAAATACTCTTATCGAAATGAGACAAACTTAAATTCAAATGGTAATCCCAAATTTCTCACTTCAGAGATGATAAGAATTTAAATCAATACAAATGTAGTAACCCAACAGAAATATGCATGTTTCTGTTTAACTTAATATAATTCTGAAATTTAATTCCCAGAATGTAATTTTGACTGTTCTTTTCATTCATGGAAAGAATGAATTCCTCGAATTCATTCGAATAAACATACTTATTTTGTATAAATGATCAACATTTCCATTAGCCATTTAATCAAAATATTTTAAAACTTACATCTGTAATCTTTTGCGAAATGACTCCACCAAATTATACAGACGTAGTAAATTCCCATATTATCAAATAACTTTGTCATTTATTAATTTATTTGGGTTTCAGATAAGTTAAAACAGGAATTTTCTCTTTTACCTTTATTCATTTGAAATTTCCATTTTCTACCATAATAGGAACATTTTATTTAATTAAATCAAACTTTGAATAACATTTTGAGAAATAGGAATAGATTTAGAATCAGAATGACAAATTATGTTTATCAAAGTTACTTATCATCCCCCGCAGAATGTTTAGATTGTTTGTTTTACCTAATTATCAAGCTCTGTCTGAGAAAATTAAGACATTATTTTGCAGAAATGATGAAATCTTGTAATCAACGAATGATTA
Source organism: Latrodectus elegans (assembly GCA_030067965.1). Classification (NCBI taxonomy): domain Eukaryota; kingdom Metazoa; phylum Arthropoda; class Arachnida; order Araneae; family Theridiidae; genus Latrodectus; species Latrodectus elegans. Next base: position 58,624,289 of record CM057812.1, read on the forward strand.
TCAAATGTGACTTTGGTCATCATACAAATACTATCTATAATTCTAACTCAAAAACTTTAAAAAGTTGGATCATTATTTTCCATTTTATTATGAGTCTCCGATTTAAATATTTTTTCTAAAAAATAGCACTTTCTAATGATTTTTAAATTTATTTTCCAAACATATAGCTTTTTGGACTCAAAATACATATTAGTTTTAAAGGTATAGTAGAAATAAACACTTAAAAATTGCTTATAAAAATGAAATTAATAATTAAGTTTTAGTTCTTTAGATTCAAATATACTCCAGGTTGAAAACTGTATACATACGAAAACGACAAGTTTAAAATAAACTTTAATTATATAGAAAATCTAGAAATATTTTCTATTACTTATTAACATATTTTTTCAGCTTACTCTGTTTATTGGTTTTTATAAGAAGCAAATTTAAATCGTTGTTAAGAACAATGTAAAAGAAAATGATCATACAGTATATTTTAAGTATTAGCATTATTATGCTAAATTAACGATATTTAACACATAGTTACTGATGAATAAACTAATTTTTTGCAAATTTTATCAGATATTTTCTGTAAAACATCTGGTAAGTCGAGAGAAAAAAAGTTGAATAAATATGAGATATTAGATTTTAACTAAACATTCAATATTTTATATGATATATAACAGTATAATAAATATCTCAATGGTGAAAAGTTATTTTAAGATTTGTTTTATAATGTCTACCACATTTTGATTTCTGGAATAATTTTCCATAAAAACTGGTTTATATTCATAGGTAGTAAATGAGAAATCTAATCTTTCTAATTTGGTACATCAATAAAACTGTGATGTACCAAATTAGATGATGATGATATTTTTTCTTTATCAACATATTTGCACTTAATTTGCTTGAGAAATTTTTGCCTGAAAACGAAGATGCAATAGATACTAAAGAGAACTTTGAAACAATATTCAGCTGTTAGGTTATCTGTTAAGAACTCTCGCATTAATTCTATTTATATTCAACTGTATGAGCACTGAAAACATATAATCTTAGTTGGCAAACGAGTAATTGGTTTTCACAGATCTTTTATTAATGAACACTATTCAAACTTCGTTGGTAAATATTACAATGGTTTACATTATTTCAATAACTTATTATTCTATAATTGCTTTTTGTATATGAGACTTAGATCTTGGACTAATTCTATAAATAGTTCAAAAGCTGTGTGTGTGTGTGTGTGTGTGTGTGTGTGTGTGTGTGTGTGTGTGTGTGTGTGTGTGTGTGTGTGTGTGTGTGTGTGTGTGTGTGTGTGTGTGTGTGTGTGTGTGTGTGTGTGTGTGTGTGTGTGTGTGTGTGTGTGTGTGTTATCAAGACTATATATCATGATATTATCGCCGATCTGGCAGCCGAATGGTTAGCCACTCTTGCCTTCGGTTCAACAGATCGTGGGTTCGAATCCCACCTTGGGTATGGACGCTTATAGTGGTTCGGAATCCACTTTAAACCATAGGTCTTGGTCTAATTAGCCATCGTGTGCAAAAAATAACCGTTGAGCGACAAACAAACCAAACCAACCATGCTCTTAGGGAAATTCGTGACATCACAAAATATTAAAGGAGAAATAGATTCTCACGCGTTTAAAGAAGTGTTCATTAAATAACATAATTTTCAAGAAACCATATTAACTTTAATAAATTCATCCTTTTTCTATTATTCAATAGAAATAGAAATATTAGTGAGAGAGAAAATTTTTCTTCAATCAAATATATGTATCTAACTCTGCGTATCATATTAAAACATATCACAAGAAATTCAACTTTGAATTTAAAACTTGCAAAGTTTAAAGGATTTAAATTTATATTTAAAATAGTAAAGCATCTATTATAAAACAAAGAATTTATGTTAAGAATTAATTTAAATTCTTTTTAGTTCAATTTATTTTTCTTTATTCTATTTATAACTCACAGAAAATTAAAAATTTACTACACTCTATAATTAAAGTTATATTTTCTGATACATTCTGTATTAAAGTTATATTTATAATCTGTATTAAAGCTATCTTCTATAATTAAAGTTATATTTTCTGATACATAATTAAAGTTATATTTCCTGATTTCTCCTTATTGAATAAAAAAAATGCCTGCTTTGCTCTTTAGTATGCTTGGAGATTTGAAAGACTTTCCATAACGTTCTATAAATGTATACATTTTGTACAATACTCTTCACTTTTTCTTACAGTTAAACCCTTTGCCACATACACCCCAAAAATAAGTCTTTCATTATTTGACATTGATTAGACCAAATTCTCTAATCTAAAATTTCATTAAATTTCAAAAGATTACACACGCAATTAATTGCTTCCTCTTAATAAACCAAACACTCTAAAACAAAATCCTTTCTTGAAACAGATAAAAAGAAGAAACTTATTGTTGGAGAATATGGAATATGATCTTAACAAATGCCAACGACTAATCGTCATAGGCATTTGTTAAAACCTATTATTAGTAATGGTTTTATACGAAATAGAAGATATTTCAGCCAATTTTTAAGTAATTTAGGTAAAATAATGCACACACACACATTTCCAACATTAACAAGTGTTTTATTGGATCTTCGATATGTTTTTTATTCGCATAAGTAGAAATTACAAATACAGATGAAATAACAATATCCATTTTCGCATTCTTTCTTACAGTTCTATTAATAAAACTCAGGAATGGTACTAATATTAAAAAAAACATTCCAAAAGAAATAATATTTATTGTTGCTTATGACACTTGAACTGGCCAATCTCGCTATTTCTTCGCTAGCGAATTTAAGTCAATATGGAACGCCCTTCGCTTTAATCACAACACCACGAAGGTGTAGTACGTCTTTGTTTTTTTTTAAATCCTCCGATAGATGGCCCCACCAGAGGATCCACTCCTTCAATATATTTTGACATTTATCTGAAAAGGCGGGACATTTTCTCCAAACCATTGTAACTGCTCAACAACCGGGATTCCATTCCTCAAATTTAACGAGCACGTATATCGTATGTACTCGGTGGATCTTTGGCGGCATCGAACCCCTCCTTTCGGGATGGAAGTCCGATGACCTAACCACTAGGCTACCATGGCCCCAATAATAATTGCAAATACATTAATTAACTTCAATACTTGGATATATTAACGAACATTAATCTTGAACAGTTTTTAAACATCACAAGAACTCAGTTAAATAATAAATCAATGATAGCTGGTGTGGAAATGTCTAATCTCTTTTCTAATCTATTTTTAACAAAATATTTATATTAGTTCTTTCTTAGTTTTAATACTCACTAAAACAATTGGTATCGGAATAAGAATAAAGGTAAACTAAATTGACCTCTTCTCAAGGACATAAAGCAATTACTTAATCATTCGATGCAAATTACCTTAAATGTCATTTTCTAAAGTTCTTATTGAATAAGCATGAATTTATACAACTTCAACTAATGAACGAAACTAAATAAACTTTATTTAACAAATTGATTGTATAAGACTAACATTTGAATATATCGTATTGAATTATTACTGATTTCTTAAGGATAAATATGATGATTAAAAATCTTTAAGAAAACAATTTAGAGGAATACTATAATCAATCACTCAATCAATGCTTCATTATTGAAAGAAAAATCCTTCAAAAAATGCTTTTACGTCAATCACTTTTTTCTTCATCAAAAGTACAAATTATTAATATTTTTGTAAAATGAATGTTTTAAAGATTTCTCTCTCACTCTTCCGTTTTTTTTTCTAAATTTTTAATGTGTCCTTAAATTTAAACAACAGTTTTTTAAAAAAAAAAATCAATGATTTGATCTTCTCTGAGTTTCTCTAATTATCTTATAAAGTCAAGATAACCGAGAAGTTTATCAAATACATTATCTTTTTGAAGGCAAAAATTTCTAATTACTAAAATTTTTACGTGTAAAACTTCTCAAAAAATATTTTTTTTTCCAACGGTGGGCACTTGGATGACGAACCCGATGCCACAACAAGACCAGAAACTGTTACACATTTCTCGTTACCCAGCATATACCTGTGAACCAAGTCACGGAGACGAGTAGAGTTGCCCACGTCCTATCACCACAAACCCGTTTATAGGATGAGCCACATTCATACTTCACAAAAGAAAGGATACCGAAACACAGAGAAAGAAAGTAACATCCATGATCAAACTGGGATGTGAACCGGAGACCCACAGCTCAGGAGTCAGGAACACTAACCAATCAGCCATTGGTCGGCGGAACTTCTCAAATTAATTTTATGGAAATTGTCAAATACAATTTTTTGCACAAGAATTCACAGTCAGTCGGTATAGAGCGCATAATTTTCAACGTTTCATAGTGATAATTTTACCCATTAGTTACAATATTTCTTCAACCATTAAATTTGCAGGTTTCTTTTTCACTTTTTTTTCCTAAAAATTACACAGTGAAACTAATTTGCAAAGTTTCTATAGTAAAAAATGGAATTAACTTGAAGCACATCATTATTCTTCAATTACTCTCGTTACTGAAAGTAATAAATAAATTATGAATGTGCATAATTTGTTTATTACATCTTACTTTACATTCTTAAAAAAACACATATTATGATTCTTCGTATATGATTAGTCATTTTCATTTAATTAAAAATCAAATAAAGTGCACGAAAATAGATAGAATAAAAAAATGTGAGAAAATATCTGTAAGAGAGAAAAATACTAATCTATATAAAATAAATCATGGTAATTAGCATTTTAATTTTTGAGTGAGAGAGAAAATTATTTTAAAATAATTTTATCATTAATAGTCTTAAAAAAAATAAAAATTTTCATATTGGAGGAAAATTGAAAATATCGAAAGTATTGGAATTTATATTTCGGAATCAGAGAATGGTATAACTTATGTGAGTAATTAAACTTACGTATAGACAGTAATTCGCAAGATTAGAGAAAAGTTATAAGTCATTCTGGTAAAAGGCTGCATTAAAGAATAAAATATCAAGATATACTAAATAGAGTGGTAATGAATGGAATACTAAAACGTGGAAATGAATGGAATACTAAAAAGTGGCGATGTTGATCAAAGTTAAATACTTGGAGAAATTTTGAATAAATTCTTTTCCTTCGAAGTACGTAATAAATTAGATTCGCTGATAAATTACTTCGTCGTCTCACAATCAACTGAAATACGTATATCACTTTGATAAATTACGTTGCACTCTCTTGAATTTGTATTGAAAAGGTAATTTGACAACTGTCTAAGAAAAGTGAAGAAGTAATCTAAATTGCTAAGTTCATTCCTGTACTAAGCAGATAAGTTGAACAGTAGAATATATATTTTCTTCAGATATTATTCTTTCAAATATTTTTGTAGCATTGAATGGAATCTGGAATTCATGTTTGGAAAACCATATAAATAAGTCAGATTTATCTTAATAAGTTTCTCAAAATGCTTTGTTAAATATTTCACTGAAAAATAAATTAAACCTCTGTAAATCCTTTGTTACATACAATAAGGATGATTCTTATTTAAAATTTTGAATCAAATTTATACAAGCTGAAATGAAATTTTATATCACTAGCTAAGCAATTTGTATCTTTTAATATTGAATAAACATTCAATCCAACAATGATTATTTCGTAATTATTACAAAGGTAATTTTTTTTCTATTCATAAGAAATAAAAAATAATTAGACCCTATACACACTGATCGTGATATCTTATATGATATTATGCACAAATATAAACAAAGGATTAGAAAATACCGATATTTTCTTAGATTTTTGTTGTCACTGAAAAAATAACTTTTGCGTTAAACTAAATAATTAATTTTATATTCAAAGGATTTATTAATTTTATGAGTATTAGAATTATATAATGTTTATATAAAAATATATTCATATATCATAAATTTGAAATGTTAAACTTAATCAAGATTCCTTCCTTAAATAATTACAAATCTTCCAATTTTTTTAAAAGAATCGATTTAAATGTTTTAAGCGTTCTTATTAGAGTATTTAATTCTTGTTTCCAGTATACATCAACTGTTTTTTCTCTTTGCTTTTCTGTTTTGAGCGTCCACCACTGTGGATATTTTCTCCTTCATGCCACCAAAACGGAATAATATCGATAATGAGGTCCAATTATTTTATAATATTCTTATTTTAAAGCAAACAGGTCACGGGGACAATATCACTTAGTTAAATAAAAGATTATATTGAACATTCACAATAAAGTGGATAAATAATTTAAAGCAAATATAAAGCTTAAAGGAGAGTTTAGCTTTTCCTAATTAAAATTATTAGAAAGTGTTTCATAAATATTCACATTTTTGTTTTATAGCCAGGAATAGTAACATAATCAAACGCTTGCATTTCACAAGAAAAGTCAAAACTACATAATTTTACATATATTCTAGAAATTATCTTCCGAACAAAATACACGGAGAATATTACCTTACATACTAAAGGAGGAAACAATGTTAATTAGTTACGCTTAACTATCTGTTTTTTTAAATAATAATAAACAACTGGTTAACAGTAACTAATTTTACTTACATTATTTCATAGTATAATTTTAAATTATTAGAATGACTTTTTCAAGTTTATTTTAAAAAAATACACTTTCGTGTGTGTGTGTGTGTGTGTGTGTGTGTGTGTGTGTGTGTGTGTGTGTGTGTGTGTGTGTGTGTGTGTGTGTGTGTGTGTGTGTGTGTGAGAGAGAGAGAGAGAGAGAGAGAGAGAGAGAGCGTGCGCGCGCGCAGAAACTAGAGATGAAAAATTGTCATAAAGAATTTTTTCGTTATGAGCAAAAATAAGTAGCATATTAATAGTGTTACTAAATGAAGGATGCTTATATTTAAAATCCATTTCCTTTTAAACTAAAAATAACAATTTTTGTAAAATTCTTGCTATAGATATATTTATAAAAAATGTAAAAAATATTTCTCCTAAAATAAAACATTTTCAGTTACATGATTGAATAGAAAAACTACCGAGAATAACTTTGACCAAAGCTACAATCACTTTAAGAGTTATATTATTTCATTTCATATTTGACGATTCAAAAATAATTTAACGATTTTTAAACTCTTGCTTATGAACAAATAAGTTTTATATAACTAAATATTTTTTAAAAAAAATTAACTGTAGAAGTCAAAATTAGACCTTTAAAAAAATTATTCTTTATAGGCGAAGTTTTCTTCGAATATGTCATGGACTTTTCGAAGAAATATTTCTGAGTTTGGAAACATTTGATTTAATTGTTTTCCCTTTGAGAATATTATTATCCGTAATCTTAACTATAAGAGCCCTTAATGAACATCTAATATACATATTTAAATAATATTATATAAATGTACTTGTACTGTATAAAAATATAGGTTCAATTTAAAATATAATAGCAGAGGCTATTTTATTTTAAATTAAACCTAATAAATTATTTTAAATTGAAACTAATAAAGTATATCGAAATTTTTGAGTAAGTTTAAAATAAATTGATATATGAATACACAAACTAGAAAAAAGCAGTTTAATTTTTAACAATAGTTAAATTTCTTAAACATTTATATTTTTTGACGAAACAACTATGAAGAATTAAATTGAATAATGAAATTCTAACATATTTAAAATCTACAACATTAAAATTAATAACTTATTAAATTCTTTTTTGATAAAAAATTAATTATTCTGAGTTAAAAACTAAATGGTAATTTTTTATATATATAAAGTAAATAAATATAGGAAGATAAAAATCATTTATTAGTATTTGCATAAACTACAACTGCAAAAAAAAAAACATTCTTTGTTGAATTTGATTCCGGCATGTAAATGTTTTCCATACACAGTTTTTTTTTAAATTGATCTACCATTTAGTATATTCAATTATTTATATTAATACATGAACAGTTTGAAAATCTCAAACTTCGCTCTTAATAGAGCTTTAAACATTTTTCTCTTTTCCTAATATCTAACATGAGTTTGTTTCACCTTCTGACATTTTCTACTGCAAGTTTTAAGCTAACCATCTTCACATTAATGAATTCAAGTATTGTAAAAAAAGTGAGTATTGATTCCTACATAATTAAAACTCAGAGATAATTAAAATTTAAAAAACAATAACTAAGCAAACATAAAAATTGAAGAAGAAGATGAGAAGCGCCATAGATTCCTCCTGTCTGATATTTCCAATAGACTAAGTTTATTAGCTGCAAACTGTATATATTTATTTTTAATCAATAATAAACTCCAGAATACCGTTCACACAAGCATTTTTGTCATGTGGGAATTATAGAGACACTGATGTTTTTCCTTTTTTTATTTTTCGTTACATTTTATTTATTTTTTTATTTATATGTTCAATAATTCCTTGATTTAGTAGGAAAGCTTTTTTTTGCTGTTTACACAAGTTTCAACACAGCAAAAAAAGTTCAGCTTTACAATAAATTGATTTTTTACTCTTTTAGGAGTATTTTTCTGAAAAATATTTAGGTAAGTAAACATTTTTTACCTTTATTTTCTGTTATCAAAGTCTTTAATAAATTATTTTATTTTAATTTAACATAACTTTTTTTTGTCTGAGAACAAGGACTCGGGAGAATAAAATACTTGGGAATATTATTTCAATACATCTAAGTAGAAAACCTAGAAAATTGTATAAAATTTTATAAAAATAAGTATCAATAAATATGTGTGACACTGGAATAGAATTTCTTCAATCAATTTAATTTTTGATTCCTTACCTTTAATTATATTAGAAATGAAAAATTAATTGAGAATCAAGATTGATTTTTAGTTTCAGCTTAATGAAAAAGAAATCAAAAAGCTTTATTATATACATACATATGTGTGTGTGTGTGCGTGTGTGCGTGTGTGCGTGTGTGCGTGTGTGTGTGTGTGTGTGTGTGTGTGTGTGTGTGTGTGTGTGTGTGTGTGTGCGTGTGTGTGTGTGTGTGCGTGTGTGTGTGTGTGTGTGTGTGTGTGTGTGTGTGTGTGTGTGTGTGTGTGTGTGTGTGTGTGTGTGTGTGTGTGAGTGTGTGTGTGTGTGTGTGTGTGTGTGTGTGTGTGTGTGTGTGTGTGTGTGTGTGTGTGTGTGTGTGTGTGTGTGTGTGTGTGTGTGTGTGTGTGTGTGTGAAGCTTCTTGGTTTTCTTTTCATTAAAGAAACAAAATTATTATAAAAATAATAAGCAGTGAGGCAATAAATATTGTTTTCAAATTAGAAACTTTTAAGTACATTAGACAAATGCAAACAAGTTATGAAGTAGATTACAATATTGAAACATTTTATTGTAGTAGGTGTTTTATTGTTTTTTCCTAATATCGTATTTTAAAACTTATGCAGCATTAGCACAAGCATAAAGTATTAATCAAATATGAGGTAAAACAACTTTCAATACAGCTAAATTTTGTAAATTAAATCGCACCTTTCATTCCTCTAAAGTAGTTTGACGGAATTGCTACACATAAGATTTTAGTTGTTTCCTCACAAAAAAATCTGTTGGAGTTACTTCTAGCGATTCTAAATATGACTTGTAAATTTGCATCCTCGGCTTTTATTGTGTCTTCAGAGAATGTTCCAAACACGAATGTCATGACAGAATATTCAAAACAGGTAAGAAGATAATGATGATAAGAGCAGATAATGCAAGTTGTAGTTGGAGAGCAAGCATAATTTGTCCAAGTTCCCAAGCTTTAAATGCCTGCCTTTTCGTAATAATTGCCGAAGTTCTTATATCCTATATTCATACAAATACAAGATTTTTTTATAAAATGAGTGGAAGCGCTATCATCTAACTCATCAGTGAAATCTTTTATTCTTGCAACTTTCACAGCACTTTTAGCCCTTAATGGTATCTTAGATGCAAATCTTCCATGATTCAGCTTCAATGCATTGATCGATATCACTTCGTACTCGAGCTTTCAAAATTCTCTTTTCTTCAAAACAGCTAAGTGAATTCAATATCTTATTCAAAGAAAAGCAGAACTATTATCTTCTAAAATCATTTTCTATGTGAGAAACTGTGCAAATATAGTACTCACAGATTCACTGTGGCGAAAAATGTTAAACGATGATATTCAATTTGGAGTAATGATAACATGATGCCACCATATCAAATAATTTACCTATTTCTAGTCTGTAACACACTATGTTTCAAAAGAATAAAGCTGATTATAATTCAATATAAATTTCCTTTAAAAATTAGAAAATAAGATAAGTAAACACATCTAATGGTGTAAAGAGGAGGAGCTAAGACGAGGATTATGAAGAATTAAAAACTGCATCTAAAAAAGGAGAAGACACAGAAGGAGAAGTTGCACAGAGAAAAGGAGTCTTGGTTTGAAGATCGGAGCAATTGAGTTTAATGATAGTCTAAACAAATTTATTGGTAAGCGGAGTATAACTGCTCTATCAAGTAAGAGCCCTACCTCAACTTCCCTGATTTGAGCTGCAGATGTCAGACAAATAGATGAGGTTAAGAAGAAAAGACGACAAAGTCTGAGAAGAGATAGCGGAGAAAAAGGAGAAAGCTCATGAGGAATGAGCAAGCCAAGCGAGATGCTGAGCAGTAAGCCGATTCAGATGTTGAAATATCAGCGGATGGAAAAATGGAAAGCGAAGATGCGGAGTTAAGGCCGGGAAGTGGATGAGAAAAGAGAATCAGCGACAGCGGAGTCCGATGAAGCTATTGACGATAGGAGACACTACAAAACTACTTCTAAAAGGGATGAGTCGGATCTCTCTTTCTGAATTCACCTGCTCAAATTTAGTTATGATATATTATTGTGTAAATGTCACAAAAGAAATTTAAAGTTAGAATTTCATCAATTATTTAATGTAGAATGATTTAATTGCAAATGTAAACTTCTCGTGTTATTAAGCTGCTAAAATAAATTATTAAGTTTTTATTATATTTGTTGTGAATTTTTGTCTCTGTCCTTCACTTATTAAAAATGAATCTGGTTTTTCTTCGGAGTTTTTCGAAAATTACCGAGTTTTACTAGTACAATAAGATATATTTAAACAAAGATTCGATAAAAATACAAACTGTAATTTGAGGAGTTTTTCTATTGTCAAAACTATAATTTAACAATAAAACTGCCCTGTGGCTAAGAACATAGTTGCTTTACAAAATGTCCCAAGCGGATACTAATTGTGATTAATACGTAGTTTTAATCATCCAAAAATTTATACTGTTCCAATTATTAAAAATACAAAAAATAATATTCAATGTAAATGTAATGTAAACAAGAAAACAATAATGAAGTAGCAGATATTAAAAAAGACTCACGCAAAGTAATAAATAATATAAATTATATGAAACAATATTTAAGTGGAATCTTTTTGTTGAGGAAAAAAACTAGCTATCTTCTACTTATTTTGAAAGTTAAATTCACATTCTGGAAAAGAAATATGTTTCTATTCAGAATTGTTCTTTTGTAAATTTAAATTTAGTGTTTGGTACGTAGGTGATTTAAATACTTATTCTATTTTATATTTTTAAATTGATCAAGCAAAATTCTTGAAAAAGGACTAAAGTTCAAAGTTATATTCGTTTGCTCTCATTTGACTGATCTGAAATTTCTATTAAATGTACCAAAAATATTTTTATTTTGAATATCTTATTTTAACTAAAATCTGTGTTTTTGGAATAATATTATTGTATTATATTCTATTGTTAATCTTCTAAGGTTACTCATTATGATATCAGAGTAACTAAGTTTAGTGTAATTAATAAATGTAAAAGTATGCTTTCAATCGGTAAAGTCCATTAATGATCACTCATTTTAATTAACAAATTCTTGAAGAACGTAGTCAGAAAAATTCTAAAATAAGATCTCGTTAAATTATGTTTTTGATTTTTGTGATCACAATTTATATTCATATTTAAAAATATTTTCTAATCTTTACTTCTTTCTAATCTAATATCTTTAAGAAAATATTTTCCTGGCATCAATTATTCTTCGTTTAAACTAAAAAAATTTAAAAATTTGCAATTTCCTGTTTTGTGTTACAAAATATTATTTTATTTACTTCATCTTGTTTCATAAAGATAAAATGTCTCGCATTTATTAAATTGTCAGACGTGTTATGTACTTAAAGGTTCATTTTTTAAATTTAAAAAATGACATTTTTTAGCTGAATATGACAGAATTTTATATAAACCTGAAAAGAAAAAAGAATCTAAAATCGTATACTCTTCTTTTTTTAAAACTACAAGTAACTTGGATTTTCTTCATATTGACAATACGTAATGAAAATAAAAATTCTCCTCGACACAATACAAATTATGAAATAAGCCAAAAAACATGTTGATATTCTTATTTGTTGTACAATTCTTCAATTTAATTTGACACATTTTTTTTCATCTTAATGTCTTTCGCCAAGAAAAACTTTTATCGTTATTTGTTTCCAAATCGTCACTCCTTTTTTTTTTATTGATCATTTTACTTTCCAACGATTTCTACTCACGAGATTCTGAGCAAATTGAATATATGGTAGATATACAATGGAAAGATAAATTGAATGAAAGAAAACATGACGTGTACCTAATGATGCTAACGTAATTTTAGTTTAAGTGCATTTTAGTTTAAGTGCTGCCATCTACCTGTCTTAATAGTCACACAAGCTCCTACATAGAATGTTTTGTCTTTATAATCAAATATGTAGTCATTAAATTGTTTTGTTTTCCAACAAGATGATGGATGCACATTTAAGCATTCCATAGATAACTTGAATCTTAGTTTGGATTTTTTTGAAATGAACATTTTCTTGTAAAGTTTGAATTACTTTTCCTTTGGAAGAGAAAAAATTTAATCTTTTGAAATATAATGCCTTTCTTATTTGACTGACTTCTTTTATGAATTTCCAAAATTTTTATACCGGATTTATCTTCAACTATATAAACAAAAACATTTTAATTTGGATTTTTTGTATTCTGTTTCGTGTTTAAAATAACGACAACAAATGTATACTTCAAATTTAAAAAATTGGATGTGCACAAATTTTCTCGAAAAAAAAATTCAATTAATTATGCATTAATTTTTAATTTAGTGTCCATTAAACATTTTTAGTATTTATTGTGAATTTTTAAAGGCTACATAACTGCATAATGTTCATTTCTTTTGAAGAAAAAGTTACCAAATATTAATGACAAACAAATAATAATAATGTCTTTTGTTAGTAATGTACAACCACGTTCAAGAATTTTTTATCTGCACTCTAGGTGTAATTTTTTACTGATTCAATCGAAATATGCCCTTTAAAGTGGATTTGTAATTGCTATAAATAGATCTCAATGTGTGTTGTTTCGATCTGAGAACCCCCTCCCTCACTTGTTATTGAACAGAAGACTAGAGCAAGACTATTCAGCAGTTATCTTAGCCAGTCATTAAAAAAATGAACTGTAATGAAGTGAAACACTAAGTTACAAATGAAATCAGATTAAATGCTTTATTTCATATGTTTTAAAGTAAAACTTTAAACTTTTAATCTTATAAAAAAAACTTTAAAAGAAAAATAGTAGTTTGAATATGTAGTTTGGGATACACTGTTTTAAAAAATTGTTAGGAGTTCTAAAATTCCTCAACCCATAAAATCAAAGGTTACATTAGGTAGAGAAATAAGTCCGTAGTGTTTTTACTGATGACTTTTATTTAAACAAAAAAACAATAATTATATCAGTAAGTTAATCAATTATATATTCGCTGTTTACAACCTCTTCCCACCTCTCGACCAATTTGTTGATACCGTTCCGCCAAAAATCGCCTGGACTGGTGTCAAAATAGTTGTTGAGCCAGTTTTTAAGGACCTCTTTGTTATCGAAAGTAACGCCTTTCATATGGTTTGACAGGGAGCGGAAAAGATGGTAATGATCCGTGCAAGGTCTGGAGAATACGGCGCATGCTGAAGGACCTCTTAATCAAGCTCTTAAAGTGCAACTTTGATGACTTGTGCAACATGGGGTCTGGTGTTGCCGTGAAGGAGTATGGTTTGACCCTGTCGATCCGGTCTTTTCAGTCGAATAGGCTCATTCACGCGGTGTAACTGGGCAATGTAGAGCTACTTGTTGACTGTGGCATTCTTTTCGAAAATTTCCTCGTGCACCAAGAGGTCCTTAAAACTGGCTTAACAGCTTATTTGACACCGAACCAGGTGGTTTTTGGAGAAACGGCATCAACAAATTGAGAGGTGGGAAGAGGTTGTAAACAGCAACGGCGAATTGATTAACTTTTTGATAGAATTATTGTTTTTTGTTTAAATAAAATTCTTTGGTAAAAATGCTACGAACTTATTCCCCACAACCTAATAGATAGTTTATCATTTTAAGTATTATTTGTCGTCATTGACAATATAATGACCCTATAATAATAGAGTAATAATCAATAATCGTACCAAATGAAATTTGGATAAAGTTGATAGATTAAAAAATCTGCTGTTAACGTATTAAATATGGCATATGAATATTTGAAGATAGGCCAATAAAATTAGTTATTAATGGGATATTACAGAAAATCGACCTCAACTGCCTTCTCTGACAACATTATATATAGATTGGAGGTAGGAATTAAGTTGAGTGACAAAATATTATTTGCTCAAATGAGTTACAATGTAGTTAGAAAAGCTGATGGAATTTGGGAGTAGAGTCTCTCTTAGATTTTAATAAATCTCTAGGGAAAAAAGGGTGATAAATTGTTTTATAGTTTGAGAAATTCTATGAATGTATACAAGGAATGCTGTGCATTCAGTGATAAGTTCTTCAGTCGCCAATTCAGTTGATATTTTGAATTATCACTTTGTTTGCGGTTATGTGTATTGATTTTGAATTTCGTTGTAACCATAAGTTTCAATCGAATTAACCTTTAAATACGTACAGTGACCCTAAAAGAGCAGAATTGCACACCATAGATTGATTCGTGAATCATGTGGAACCATTCTTCTTGTTTGTATGATTTATATACTGATGTTTGTAGAGCTTTAACAGGATTCATATAATTCATTTCTTTAAACTACTTTAGAAATTACCATGAAGATGAGATTAAAGTTATTTGCTATTATTTTTAAAATCATATGTTATTATATTAAATTTAACAAACTTGTTCCATGAATACTAATTAATATTTCCTTTAACCAAAACAGCGACAATCCAACAATATCATCTTTACACTTTCGGTTTTTAGAACTATTTATCTTCATGATATGTTTTGACGACAATTTTATTGTCGAAAATTTTCGTTGCTGAACTATTCAAAGTAACAGGGGGAAGATCATAACTATTTACTATTAAAACTATTTATCATTGCTCTTATGTGGAAAGTAACTATTTTATTTTTTTCAAGTAATGTTTAGGTAAACCTTAAAATGCAACGAAACATTCCTGTAATTCTAGATAAGCATTTAGTAAAAATATTTATAAAGTATGGCATTTCTGATTATAGAATACCTTCAAGTATATAAATTTAAATTATATATTATTCTTGAAAAATTATTATGAGGATTTTTTATACAAGTAAACTAAATTTTGAAATATTTTTCTGTAGAAAGCAAGTATTATAAATACATTTAGAAAGGCTTATGATTTTTTAGTACTTAAATATATAATAAGAAATTATATATAGCAAAGACTCAAAATTTCAAATTTCGTTAAGGTTCTCATACAGTATTAAAATATGAATGCCAAGTCATTTAATAACATGAGAAATATACTCGTGATGATCACTGCTGCCATCACTCAGAAACAATTCAACTTGAAGTATGGTTTCTGCTTCTAATGACGATGATAGATTAGAAAATTAAGGTAATGTACTCCAGCTGTTCCTTAATATCTGGTATACTACTTTAAAGCTTAATGAATGTATCCTAATTGCATAATTTGTGGCGTCTATTTATGAATATTTTCCTCGTCATTTCCAGTGACAATAAAGGAGAAGCTGATTATACATTTGTTCATTAAATTAGAAATTCAAATCTTTATTTTAAATAAACAGATTTCCTGCTAGGATTTTATTTTACATAGAAGTATGAGGAAGGTTCACCCTCAGACTAATATTTGATCTAATATTTTTTAATTTATTTATTCTAAGGACTATATTAGATTAAATGTCTTATGTAGTTAAACTGGAAAATCTAAAAATTATCAGCATTTTTTATTAATTTTTTAAATATAACTTTCATATTTTAACTAGTTATTTTATTTGCGATAGAATATCATGTCTAATCTTTTTCACTTGCTTAAAATGAATATAAGTATACACACATTTCATATCAATACTTTCAAAACTGTTTAAAAATATATTCCTTCATATTTCTCCATAAGCTCTTAAAGTATGCGAATATTTCCCATGCTTTTTCACATTAAAAATGAATCCAATCCATTAAAAAGAAATATATTTGACTTATAAATTTCATAGATATATTATTTTTTAGGGAGAAATCAATATTTGACTAACTACTATTATAAAAATAATTGATAAGCTTTTTACCAGAATCTTCATATCTTTTATTTAAAGAACTTTTCTTGCAGATCTATGTTTATTTTTCGGAAAGTTTCTTCTTAAAAATAACATTGTGCTATATAAATCAATCTTTTTACAAAGCATTTCCAGTTTTATTAACAATTCTTCATGGTAAATTAAGCATCAGTTAAACAGTGTTTTTTATTTACTTTATGTCAATTTTATTTGTTATTAAGTTCTTAAATTGTTAAGAAGTTTTCTTTGCTTATTTTTTCTACGTATTTTTAATTTTCAGAATGCCCAATCGCATAAAGTGTTTGTTATTAATTTCCTTATTATTGGATAGTTCGAGAATTGAAAATTTTCTTAACTTGATAAAAGAAAAATATTCCAAAATAGCATTCATCGCAAAAATCTACATATAACTTCAAAATTAGTTTATATACATAACACAGCAAATAGATTCAAAAGGTGTTTCTCATTTACAATTTTATGCCTGATTAATTATTAATCAAAAATGATACAAAAAAAAGAATGTATAAGAATCAGATGATATTTGAACAATAAATTTAAAATTTAGCAATGAACACTGACCAGTGGGATTTCATTTAGAAATTTGAAATTAAAATAAAAAGTAGTATTCTCAATTAATTTATAATAATAAAATATATCAAAAAGTGATTAAAAATAAGAATGATTTTCTTTAAAACATTTAACTTTACTGTTTATTGAACATAAGAAGCATTGAAACTCAAAGCAAGAAACACCTCATCTTAACTGAAAGGAAATGTTTATCAAATAACAATCATTTTTCGCTATATTTTTCTGACAATGAATTTGAATAACATGAAGTTAAAAGATTCCATCTGATTTTATAATTTTTCATGTTCACTTTCTGGAAAAACTCCCTTTGCTATTCAAGTTACACTTTTACTTCCTTTTCCTAACAAAACTTCTTTTAATTTCTCTTATAAATATTTTTCCAAGCAAATAATAAAATAATAGCAAATTATTTGTTTATGCCCTTGAGTCTTCCATGCTCTAATATCTCGATACTAGTTTCTTTTAGAACAATATGGTTAAGAGGTTAATAATAAAGTTAGAACAATAAAATTTCTCGGTCAGTTTTTGGAAAGAGAGTTATTATACAAATCGTGACTTAGGGCTGTGGAAGTCTAATAGGTAAATAGAGAAAAATATTTCTATTTTTGATGAGTTAGTTAATAATAACTAATTATTAGACCATTAACAAGCTAACTTATTGGGTCACTTCACTAATGTGATTTAACTACTTGGTGAAGAAATTGAAAAATGGAACAAAAAAAATCCAATTCGAATGGTTAGAAGGAGAGGACTAATTATCATTCAGTATGTTACAATTACCATCACAAATGTAAACTTGTATTTATGAGTATAAACGAAAATTCCTCTGGTAAAATAATTTTAACGATCAAACCTAAGAATAAAAATCGTAATACGCAAAAATAATAACTATAAAGCAAGAACTTTTCTTCTGATGAAATTGTTACGAATTAAAACAAATTAGAAAGTGTATGCATATTTCGATACATATACACTGCTCAAAAAAATTAAAGGATATTGAGATTTTGAGTTGATCTTACAAATAGAGAATTGTAGGGTTTATTGATGCATGATTGTCAGATGTAGTAGGTTTTATGAGATAAAAATGACGTTTATTTGTGGCAGAAAAAAACATTCATTTGAGTGAAAAAAGAAAAAAATGTGCATATAGGAAAAACATATAAAAAGGTATTTTCTTTAAAGAAAATCGTTTTTAGTAGGAAGTATGAATTCCCCGGAAGACCAATAACGTTGGACACCTTTGAGGCATCACATCAATGAGACTATTAAAGGAGGGCTTGGGTATTCCTTCCCACCTCCTCTAGGAGAGCTGTTTCCAGTTCTTGGAGAGTTTGTGGGGGTGGTAGGTATCCAGCAACTCATCAGCCTAGGGTGTTCCGAACATTTTCTTTTGGATTCATATCTCGAAAGAACACGGCATTATAACAGAATGATTCCTTCTTTCAAAAGGAAGGCATTCACCAAGTTAACCCGATGTGCCGTGCAGTTGTCGTCCAATTACTGTAATATCCAATTACTGCAGCACAGGAGACAACAATAGGTCTGACGATCTCATGCCTATAATGGGGGAGCCAGTCCCATAGCGATTTCCAAGTGTAATTTTGAGCATTATACGTTTCCGGACAACGGTCCAGAGTCTATCCGGGAAGTAAAACTCTGCCTTGACAGTTCGATTCCTCAGGGTTTCGTTAGTCAAGTTCTTGGAAATAGCGAACCATCTGTCCTTCACCTCCTCGTGGTGGCTCCTGGTAACGTCAAACTTTGACGGCCAACAAAGGCAGAGGGATCTTTTTTGAGCTGTTTCTTGCTTTAAGCTAGATTTCAACGAGTGGATTTATTCACTCGTTCCCCATGGCTTCATCCTCAGAGTGTCCAGTAAGGGAACTCGAGGTGTATAACTGTGAGACAGCTAACGCAGAGCTTAAACCTGACCTTCTTAAATTACTTGAGCTGGATAGAGACATTCAGAATACACTTGCTTCAAGCAAAGCAAGTGCAGGATTCCAGCAGAAAATTAGACAGACACTTTCTGAAATTATGAATATTGCCATCTCACAGATTGAGAAGAATGCATATCTAGAAGGCATGGCCAAGGCTAAAGAAACTTTAGCTCCACCTACTTTTGCTGAAGTGGTTAATAAGAAACCTAAAACTAAATCCAAAAGGGAAGAAAGGAAAATTATTAATACTCGTAGAGAGCGCTCAAGGCAAAGAAAAGACAACGTTGTCATTATCTATCCTAAAAAGGAGGCAACGTCGGAAGAAACAAAAAGTGTGATCAAAAAGGCGATCAATCCTACTAAACTAGGACTCCAAATCAAACAAGTGAGACCAGTCCGAAAAGGTGGAATTCTGGTCGAGGCATACACAAATGAAGAGATAGACAAAATTATTGCTGAAGTGCAAAAGAACGACATTACCAAACACTCCCATGAGGCTAAAAAGCCAGAACTTAAAAAGCCAAGAATTATTCTTTATAATGTGGACCAAGACATTCCTAAGGAAGAGATTGCTGAGAGAATCATTACACAAAATTCACTTAGTAATGAAGTGGAATTAGAGGTGGTACATGGATTCAAAAGTAAGCTTGGCATGAACTGGATTGTTAAAATAAATGGACAGGCTTTATCTGAACTTAATGGAAAACAAAAAGTTTTCCTTGGATGGTCTAGCATCCAATTCAGGGAATATCTGAGGGTCACACAATGCTTTAAATGTCTCAGATTTGGACACAAGGCCTCAGATTGCAAAAGGGAAGATACCTGCAAAAGATGTGCAGAAACTCATATTGATAAGGATTGCAAACATAAATTCTGCTGCATTAACTGCTCAGAGAGTAACAAAAAGTATAAGACCAAATACAATGTTGAGCATTTTGCCAACATCAAAAAATGCCCAATTTATGAAAAAGAGATTAACAAAATAATTTCCAGGACCAACTATGAATAAACACAACAAAAATTTTAAATTAAATTGTGCTCATATTAATCTCAATCATTGTAAAGTGGCAAATTCCTTACTCTCTGAAGACTTTAAGGAACTAAACCTTGACTTAGCATCCATCAACGACCCACATGTATTTGAAAATCAAATTACTGGCCTCTCTAAAGACCTTCTTATCGTGGCCAGTAACAATCCCAGAACAGCAATTGTCACAAAAGACAATATCCAAAGTTCACCCATTCTCATCGAACCTGAAACGGTCATTATACAGACGTTTATTAACAATAGATCTACTCTTTTCTGCTCCGTCTACTGTCCTCCTTCTAAACGTTTACAACACTCTCTACAGTCCCTAGAGACACAGCTCAGTCTACATTGCGACAAAAGGTGGATCATTTTTGGAGATTTCAATGCAAAATCCCCAGTTTGGGGACCTCGCAACTCTGATAACAGAGGTGAACTCCTTCTTGAATTCATCTCAAAACACAATCTGATCATTGAAAACGACCCTCTAAGCAAGCCGACTTATCATAGTACGCTTGGAGACAGCTGGATAGACATTATGCTAACGAAAAGCCTCAATGAAGTCAAAATAGTAGACTGGTGTATCAGGGACAAATTTACTGCAAGTGATCATCTGTTAATGACTTGCTCTATTAGCAATGCCAAGATTAAAGCAAAACATAACATAAGATGGAACAACCAAACCCTTAAATGGGATCAATTCTCTACTGCCCTAAAGGACTTAATTGCAGAATTCCCCGTTGACAAAATACAGGACATAGACACTACAATTCTTTCCATAGAAAACAGGATCAGTTCTCTTTGCAAAAGTTACTCCAAAAAGGCTCCAACTAAAAGTAATCAAAATTACTGGTGGACTCAAGAACTAACCTGCGAAAGAAGCAGAGTAAGAGCGCTCAGGCGCAGATACCAAGCTCAAGATGAAGACAGTCTCATACAAAAATTCAAGATTGAATATAAAAAGGCTGCAGCTTCTTACAGGAAGAGAGTTTCCGAGGTCAAGAAGTCAGCATTTAGAGACTATCTAAAGAGCATAACAAATTCTAACGCCTTTGGAGGTGCCTATAAAATCATTAAAAATAAACTTAAATCTCCTAAAGTCATTAATCCAGTTGTTTCCTGCAATGGCACTTTAACAAATAATGCTACGGAATCAACAAATGAAATTCTTAAATTTCACTTTCCCTTTTCAGCAATCCAATATCCTACCAATGAACCAAATACTCCTAATGATCCGCCATTTACGACGGATGAAATTGAAATGACCATGAAGCAGATGAACAACAATAAGGCTCCAGGTTTCAATGCGACTTGCCTCATCATTTGTGCCGAATTATTCCAAATTGACAAAAATTGGATATGTGATCTATTTAACCTTTGTCTCAGCAAAGGGGTGTTTCCAAAAATTTGGAAAATCGCAAAAGTTGTGCTAATTCCTAAGGATGGAAAGGATCCCAAACTTTGCGAATCTTATAGACCCATCTGCCTGCTTCCACTTTGGGGCAAAATCCTCGACAAACTTTTGATGAATCGCCTCTACTATTTCTACCATACCAACAGACTTTTACATCCATTGCAATTCGGATTCCTTAAAGGAAAGTCCACAAACGATGCCACTAAAACCATTGTGGACATCATCAATAATAACAAGACTAATCGAAACTATACCTGCCTAATTTCTTTAGACATTAAAAATGCCTTTAACAGTGCTCGCTGGGAAGACATTCTCTCCATTCTCATTAAGCATAGAGTTCCAAGAAATCTCTATCTCGGTGTCTATTCCTTCCTGAAAGAAAGAACCTTTTTAAACGATCAAAATCAAAAAATTTCCTACACAAGTGGAGTACCTCAAGGCTCCAGTCTGGGGCCTTTCCTATGGCTACTCATAGCGAATGAACTCCTAGTTCAAAATTTTGGTGAAGGAGCACACTGCCAGGCGTTTGCTGATGACATTGCTCTAATACTTACAGCGAGTTCATATTTCAAGTTCTCAAAACTTTCTCGACGTCCTCTTGAAATTGTTTCCAATTGGGCAAAACATTTTAGATTGCAATTAAGCATTCATAAATGCAGCTATACCATCTTTGAACTCAATAAAGAGATCACCAGGAGACCAGGTATCAAAATTAGTGGACAAAGTATTCAGTACTCAAAAAATTTGAAATACCTGGGATTGATGTTTGATCCCAAACTGAATTGGAACTCCCATCTCAACAATATTAAAGAGAACATCAATAATCTAAACAACAAAATTGCAAGAATCACCAGGGCGACATGGGGTGTCAAACCTCATGATCTTAAACACATCTATTTAGTGGCAATAGAGAGCATCATCCTCTATGTATGTCAAGTTTGGTATAATGGAACTGTTAAAATGAATAGAACTCTTCTGCAAATTCAAAGAGTACCATTGCTTAAAATTACGAAAGCATACAGAACCACCTCCACTCCAGCTCTTCAGATTCTATCCGGATGCGTTCCAATTTATCTCAAAGCAGATTCACTTCAGAAAAGATTTAAGCTATGGAAAAGATTTAAGCTACAATAAAAATTAATCAACTGCAACTTAGCAACATCAAAGCATGGACTTATAAAATTAAAATTGAACCTCCCTGGCTCAGGAGGTATATTGATTGGAACCTCGTTCCCAATCATGAGGATCACTTTGCTTACACAGATGGCTCTAGAATTAATGGAAAGACAGGCTTTGCAGCACTTATTTTCCGAGAGAACTCACTCATCCATTCAATCAAGAGAAGACTGAACAATGAAGCAACAGTTTTTGAAGCAGAAGCAAGAGCAATTCTGGCTTCCATCAAATATGCCAGGGATAACAACATTATACTTCACATTCATACTGATTCCAGATCAGTTCTTTTGGCACTTTCCTCTATAGATGTCATTAGCGATACTATCACTGACATCAAAAACACTCTAAGTTTTATTCCTAATTTGATCACCTTCCACTGGGTTAAAGCCCATGTGGGAATTTATCATAATGAACTGGCGGACAAGGCAGCTAAAGAGGCCACAGAAGCAGATGAGATTTATGAAAACATCAAATTTAGCAGGCAGCAAGTAAAGAAACTGTTGGAAGAATGGGAAATGGAAAGCTGGCAGAAATCCTGGAATGACTCTTCCAAAACAAGAAGACTTTTTGAACTTTGTCCCAAGGTAACCAGGAAGCTCCTTCTACCGGACTTCTTTCTCAATCAGGTCTACACCGGACATGGAGCTTTTGGGACCTATAGACACAGATTTCATAAACAGACCATAATCTGCGATTATGACAACGAGACCTCAGATCCTGAACATGTTATCCTTCACTGTCAACGTCATGCAGACATGAGGAAAGCACATTTCCCTCCATCGTTCCAGAACATTTCCATGAGATGCCTACTAACGACTCCTGCTGCTCAAAGAGGAATTAGAGAAATCCTTTTAAGGGAGATTCAGCTCCAAATGGACGCCTCTTCTAGTAATTCGGACGAAGATTAAAGCTCATGTTACTGTCATCCTTTGTAAATATGTAAATTTGTATATAATCAATTGTTAATCTATTATTATCATTGTAAACATTATTATATAAACATTGTATATTGTTATTAATAAAGGCTGTTGAGCCACCAACAAATCTTCCAGTCAGGGAGGTCACAATAGATTGCCTCCCGATTTGTACTTTTGAGACTTTCTCCTACATTTGAGACCGTATTTTGGACACTTAGCGAAAGCTGTCCTACTTTCTATATCTCTCGTACACTTTGACTGGATTATGAAGCGACGTTCCTACACCGTATACCCTCGGGTGGGTCGGTGCATCTTTAATCATGCCTATAATGGTGACCCATCAACAGAGATTCCAGCATAAAAAATTCTTAATGAGTACAGAAATTTTAGAAATTCAATCTATTTGCAATTAAAATAAATTTCTTATGATTTTTACGAATTCTATTAAAATTTCTGAAGACAAATTAATATTTGTCTTTGGGAATATCTAATTCTCCATAAATCATAACGTATTACTACTCGCTTATTATCTGTCGGCATGTGTACGATAGGTTGGCTATTTACAATCCAAAATTAGCAATAGGTTCTTGTAAATGATGTCCAACAGTCTTATATCTCTAGGTCAACCATTTGTTAAGAGCAGCACAGTTTAAACCAACAACCTCGAAGGTTTTGTGACTTTTTTTCAACGATGAGCAATTCTTCAACCCCTGATGCCTGAAAGTGTTTCCATAACCTAGTGGTCATATGCCAACGAACTACATCCTTAGCATAACTTCTAAGCATTTCTCAGCCTCTAACTAATCAACGGTCATCATCGCCTTCCCTCAGCTAAATGATTCCTTACAATATCATTTTTAATAGCAGTACGTATGGCAAGTATTTTTCTTTAAAAAAACACACACACTATATATATATATATATCTATATATATATATATATATATATATATATATATATATATATATATATATATATATATTTAAATTTAAAGTACAAATATTTCTATTAATTGCAAAAGCATATGCTTTTACATTTATTTTTGGGCCCCAGTATGTTTTTGAAATTATAGATTAGAGCTATCATTAGATTTTTTTAATTTATGTTATTTTATTTATGTAATTTATGTATTTTATTTATGTATGTATTTTATTTATGTAATTTAATTATTTATGAAAATTATGCTGTAAAAATGTTAAAAAATAGTGTATTAATTGTTTTAATGTATACACATATGAAAATGATTCTTATACATTTTTCAAAATAAGCAATAATCAAAATTTAATAAAAATACGCATTTTAATTACAAATAAATATGTAATTAATTTACTGTGAATGTCCATTTTTTATGGTATAATGTATGTGACTGATTTTATTAAACACAATAATCAAAAAATAAATAGAAAATAAAAAATCCCATGTCATGATACAAATATATCAAATATATATATATATATATATATATATATATATATATATATATATATATATATATATATATATATATATATATATATATATATATATATATATATTTTAAGATACACTAGTGCATTAATAACAATACAGAAATATTAAAGAATAAAACATAATTTTCTATAATCCTCATATTTTTGATTTTTGTGTTCAAGTGCGAGTATAATATAAAATATTTATTTGTGAAAGGAAAAAGAAGGATTACTTCCGTTAAACATTTTACTGTCTGGTTTCTGTGGTTTTATATGATCAAAAATAACTCTTCTTACGACTCTTATCTTAATCTATTTTTAAGCACCAAGAGAATTTTATAAAATTTATTTCACTAATAGAATTTATGGACCAAATAAAATAAAAATACTTTTGTTAATTGAATATCTAGGCAGACACACAGACAGACAGAGTGTGTGAGAGAGAGAGACACATCTGCAAGCATCCAATATTTATAACTTTCTAATATGAGACAAATTACATTACTTTAAAACAACACATTTTTAAATTTAAGTCAAAATATGTTTGCTAAAAAAGAGGCTTAGAATTAAACAATTCATTGTTCATCTGATCCATCGATTCAATGGCAAATAACGGAAGAAATCATAATTTTCTTTTGTCCCACTGAATAAAATCCTAAGTATTTAAGTTAGTCATTACAAAAATGGAATGTGAAGCAAAATATAGTGATTTAATAACGGAATCAATTACTCTTTCTTCGGCTTTTATCGCTTATGGAACAATTTTCTTAATATGATCGTAAGTACTGAAGAAAATCATAGCTTTAATTTTTCTTTTTCTTCTCATTTTTTTAAAAATTATGTTTCCTGCAGAAAATCCATTCACTGAATGCTTTGTATAAATCAGATACTTTCATTATTTCTAATGGCTTTCATTCACTGAGCAAACTCTCTCTTATTTCGTATGAGTGCGAAACTATCTCATCTCATTATTTTAAAGAGTATAGTGAATAAATTTCCGCATATTTCTGGTATTTTTCTCATTAAGTGTTTTAATTAAGTTATGTTAATATTAATGGTATATAAAAATCTGTTACGAAATTGTGAATAAACTCATATTTATAACTCTTCTATAAAGAATAATATATAAAAGAATCACTTGATTAAAATATAATAGTTTGAAATTTTTCTAATCGTTAATTAACATTAATTTTTTATTGCTTTTCGAATATATATTCAATATAAAAAATTTTTAATATATTTGGAAAAAAACCTTTATTTAAATATTAATAAATATAGAACACTGAGTAAAAGAAGAGAGTAAGAAAATATATGGTTGTCCTAAAATTAAGATTTAATTTACATCTTGGAAGTCATTGGGATTTCTTATACCATGTCATTTCCTTTTAATTATTTTAGTCTCTAAAATTTGATTTAAAACAATTTCAGAATATTATCAAAATAAGTGTGTCATTATTCTTCATTTTAAAATTTATTTATTTTAAAAACTATGCAAATTTTGGTTTAACGTCTCCTTTAAGACAGTCTGGTATGGTGAATATTTATACAATGAACCCAGAACGAAGGCGCATGGTATAAACCTAATGTTAACAAGCATATATACCTCCTCACTATGTTCTCCTTAATTGACTATCATCATCATCATTCATGGCGCGCCATGCCAGGATAGGCCAAGGCCTTCTGAACAAGTTTTTTCCAGCCACCTTTACTGTCAGCCAAGCACCTCCAATTTTTTGTTCCAAGAACCCTACAATCTTCTTCGACAGCATCCACCCATCTTAGCTTTGGTCATCTCAACTTTGGTCTTCAATTGACTGTAGAAACATAAAATTGTGGTGGTTGATGAGTATCTTGTTGCCACCAATGTAGTTTTCTTATTCCTTTCTTTCACCCATTTTCTCCTAACACATTCTTCATTCTATCTGACTTATAAGCGTTTCTAAATTAATGGTAGGCAATAAATGTAACTTCTGAAAAGGGTTAAATTGAACTATGAAGGACTATCAAGGGAGTTTTTCTTTTATTTTCAATGTGAGCTTTTGACATTTTCTTGGAAGTGACTGGGTTCTAGCAAAAAAAGATAAAGTTTCAAATCCCTAGATATCATGATTTTGTCAATTTGGACAATTTGTTTGTGGCGATACAAAATTTATGGTGCTATGTAAATGGTAGATTGGTAGGTTATCTAATATGACATTTGATTGTAGCTGAACATTCTTTTAATTAATGTTGCAGTACTCCTTGCTTTCTATAAAAGCATAGATTGTGTCAATTTTTTCCAAATCAATAGTATGGAGTGAAACGGTCTTTGTTGATAACGAAACAATTTAGGAAAGCATTTGCATAGCATCCATGAATGGTGGTTTTTGGTGTTGTTGTTGTTGGCCTATCCTCTTTGAAGAACTGAGATTTGTCAAATCAACTCCATTAAATTGTTGACAGTTAGAAAGTCAATAATTAGCAGAGAATTTGAGGATAAATCCTTCCGGGAAAGTCCGACGCATTCCAGAATATGTTTCGGTGAGGCTGGATGGTCACAGCATTTTTTACAAGTAGCATAAATTTTTGTACCACGTTCAAACGATAAGCATTTTAGATGTCCACTTGAGAATCAGGCCAAGTCAGTCTGAGATTTTCGGTGACATTTTGTTTCCAGAAGTGACTTTTGGTAATAGAGAATATCCCCATTATACTTGTTCAGATGTATCCTAAAATTCATGTCAACGATTCATGAATTTTTGGTCAAAGATAGACTTTAGGTGGGATTTATGCTATGTGGAGTGTCAATATTTTGATGGTGAGATTCTGTTGCCGCTTCTTTTTGCTAATATTTCGGCTCTTTCGTTTCCTTTTGCTGCATCGTGTGCTTTTATTCATTTAATAGTTTATTTTCAGTTGCGTTGATGTAAAAATTCCTCAACATTGTTCTAAAAGTCGTAAATTAGAGGAGAGATAGGATATGGGTTGTGTTTATTGTTTTGTATTACTTATTTGTTGTCACTCCATATTTTAAAGCTATGTAATGCTCGTGTTTTACATGGATTAAAGTGCTATATCCTTTGTTTGAAAGACTGAGTTGTGTGTGAAAATTTTGATTTCTTGATAATCTATTTCTTTTCCTTCATAGAACAAAGTAAACGCTACTCCTACACAATGGTTTGTTTTTAACCATCTGTGTAATGATCGCAGATTGTTGAGATCAATGAAGTTGTTGATATTTGGGTGGATATGTTTTACAATTATTAAAATTATAAAGGTTTTAATTGCAATACCTTCTGAATTAATATGAAATGGTGATATTCCTGCAAGAGTTTAAAAAAAAGCTGCTGTAGATGTTGTTTTAAAGGATTCAATGTGAATTAAGACAAACTACCTCCGAATCCCTAATAGAATTTCTTTTTTTCTGCTATTCAGAGGTTATAACCCATATAGAATATTTATACAACAGTCACTACACCTCTGAATTGAACTGTTTCATCATGTGATAAAACAAGTCGTGAAAGTAAATTTACTGTTGACTATGACATAACCACATTAATTTGCTTGTGATGATCCAGATTTGAATTCAGCCTTTGTTGAACATGTGAAATATATGTTGTGTTTTTATTCTTTCTGCATGAACGTATGTCATGTTGGTCCTTGAAAGTTGTCTTTCTTTCTCTCTTGCAATGTGTAAATATGGACCACAATCCGAGATAAGTCCTCTTACTATTTCATGGTGAGAAAAACTTTTCTTCTGTGGCATATTATATAAGGTGTTAAATTATTTACACAATCTTCAGCCTTTCAACAGTCCTCTTTACTATTTCAAAGACAGGAGATGATTAGAAAATGCTTTATAATTGTAATATTAGTGTAAATTTCCCATCGCTACATTCTTCAACAGTTAAGTATGAGAACAGAACTAAATCTGAGATTTTTTCCAAAGAGAATTTTTACAAACTACCAAAAATTATTTGAACTAGGATTATAATGCTTTAAGTTTAACTTTTAATCAAAATTACAGTTAATTAATACTTTTCCCTCATTCCAATTTCCATATAGAGACATTCTTAATCAATCACAATGACTTTGTGATCATGTACGATCATTTTTAGAAAGAGAATAAGCTCACTTATTGATTCAGAAGTCAAAATATACCATTAAATTTCATATTTATTTTCGTTTATACCACTTTTGATATGGTAGATATATGGATGATTAACTTTCATTGTTTTTCGATATTGCTCCGTGGGTAATTTAATGCTAAGGAACAAAAGATCATCTAAATAAATTTTACTAAGAACAAATCTTCTTACTAATTCCTCTGATCTGAAATCAAATCACATCCATGAGGTCGTTTGCTTTTAATTTAAATACAGCCAAACCAGGATCCTTTAGGAGATCCTCATGAATTAGATCAGCAGAGTAAGTGAACTATGCATAGTCAAGTGGGAAATGAGCAGATTTGCTTAGTACAATACCGTAGTATTGAATCAATCCTGGTCTCCTGGAGCACCATAGGATTGAAGTCTGACTTTGCTCCTACGATTGTGGTCTGCAGATTAACAAACCAGCTGCGCTTAATATGGAGAACTGACACTGGGGGGTTTGGATCGAAGTTTTTCTTCTCCTAGGTATCTTTTTTGGTCTGGCTCCTACCCAACGAAGACCTGTCCGGCAAGGGAGACACTGCCAGTAGCTGAGTTACCACCGGCATAGCTCTCTGGGTTGCTGGAGCACGCAAACCCACCCACCACGACAAGGGAAAGATACCATCGGGTGGTCCACAAAAACTAAGAACAAATGCTAAAGATATTTTACCTCGATAATTATTGTGCGAAAATTTTAAGTAAAAAATGTAAACCTGCAAGACACCACCTGTTTAATTTGTAACTGGAATCATACAATATAAATCTCTTGCTATTGAAAAGAGATTTATAGTAAATAAATGGTGACTTGTTCTCTAACTCAGTATGATTGCATACAATTAAATTTACATTACTTACAGGAATTTTAAAATGAATGAAATTTTGGAGGCAGTTGTACTCTACATTCATTCTCTCTTTTTTATATTTTACTTTTAAATATTTCAATGATTATTGTCAATTACTTTAAGAAATTTTTAGCTTATTTTTAGAAAACTAATTTAATACTGGGTAAAAAAATATTTTGAAGAATATAAGATTATTACAAAAGCATTATCAATGTCTCTTCCAGTTCTCTTTAAACATATACTTCTTTCTTACAGTACAAATATAACAACGCAGCATTTCTTAAATTAAGACCATAAAAAGTGGTCTAAAAATAAGATTTAACTTATTTATAGGTATTTTCTGCATTCTTTTTTAGATACATTATAGCTTATCCTTGAATATTTTACGTAAATGGACAAAAAGATTGGGATTTTAAAAAATAATGCTAACTTCTTTAAATCATTGATTGTATTTCTTTTTTTACTGTATATAAAGGGAAAATTGGTTTTGAAAGTGTGAAAACATGTAATAATTTTTATTCAAAAGTTACCTCGCTTTTATACCTCTATTTTTCTTTTTATCACAATATATTACCAGATTTTATAGATAAAGAATATATTACAAATAAAATGTTTAAAAGTTATAAAAGCAAAAATCTTGAAGGAAAAAATGACTGCATTTATTGGTATTGCTATTTTGAAATTCTTTTACGCATGTAAC
Source organism: Latrodectus elegans (assembly GCA_030067965.1). Lineage (NCBI taxonomy): Eukaryota > Metazoa > Arthropoda > Arachnida > Araneae > Theridiidae > Latrodectus > Latrodectus elegans. The sequence continues at coordinate 58,654,933 of CM057812.1, forward strand.
ATATTTATGTTTTCTAATAAAGATTTTATAAATGATATGTTGATATATTTTTTTCAAAAATAGATCAATTGATCAAATATAAATTATAGTTTAAAAAGAAATCAAAATTCGAATTAGTTCCTATCAAAACAAACATTCATATATTGATAAAAATCCAATTCTAACACGTAAATTGCTTGAAAAAAATCTGATAAATTAATTAAAAATTTGTTTTGATTTTTATATTCTTTCATTAAAATGAAACAAACATCAATTTAATTGTGACGCGGCATCATATGTTGTAAGCAATTTGCATTATAGTTTAAAATTACTTCTCAGATATTTTCTATTCTGAAGAATTTTTCCGACACTTTCCGCTTTCCTCTAATAGTCTTAAATATTTTTAAAGAGTCTTTTAGCTTATTTGGAGTATTGCATTTATCTCTAATCATAAAAAAAGATTATATTCCTTTTCCTCTATCTCTAGGGCTTTAATACAGTTACTTTATTCTCATTTAACCACTTTAGCTACAGTAGAATTACTAATTGTTACATACATTGCAGCTGTATAGGTAACATTGATTATTGAGCATTTTTGGTGTCCTCCAGTCTTTAAAGAAAATAACCCAAACCATTTTACAAAAAAAAATTCAGAAAAAGCGAATATTTTAAAAAAAATAATAATAATTTTACTGTTAGTTTCTTTTTAATTTGGAAATTTAAAATTTTTTACCCATTTTGAAATGTTTGCGAGTTATTATATTTCTTGATTAACACAGATTTCGATATGATGCCTACAAAGTACCATCGCTTAAATATTTAGCACAATTTTTGCACAGCCTTTTTATTGATGGAGGGATAAGTTTCACATAAAGAAAGCTTGCTGGAGCATTATTTGGATGAAAGTACGGTGAAGAAAAAATCTATAAAATGATATATTTTCTTTAGCACAGAGTTCTCTAATTTACTCGACTAACATTGATCGAATGAAGTCTTCCAAGAAGTTCGAAACCATTTTATGATTTTCTTCTTGGTTACACTTACTTAAAATTTTCCTTTCAACTAGAAGTTTTCCCCATTTCAACCTTTCACCTTCAATTTTTTCTTCCAGGTTATTTTCTTTACATCAAAAATGGTTAAAACTGTAAAGATAGTTAATACTAAAAATCTAACCAATGATTAATGATTGATTAACCAATTGCTTAATCAAGAATAGTTGATATATTTTTTTTAAATAACTTTATACTATATGTGTAACTATACAAATTTTAGACCTTATTGGTAGTTCGTACATATTGTTAACATATATTTACACTAATAATACTTCTTGATAACCATATTTTTCTTCGTGTTAATATGTGATATAAGGTTTCGCAATTGTATTTCATTTACTTTCCTTAACACTTCATCACATCTAGTTCCTGGCACACAATATTTACGCTGTACTATATAATTCCTTAAAGAAGAAATCAATCATTCCTGAATTTTTCAATCAAAATCAAAAGTAATATATAACTTAATAATCCTGTATACCACCACAATAATTTTAAATTACGATCTATTTCACTGTATACTAAGCGTCAAACGTCTACGAATACTGAAATATCTACCATCAAGTTTTTTTTTTTCATTTGTTACACAAACTGATGAACATAAATGCATATTAAAGCACCAAATCATTAAAATGATTACTTTTCAGACTTGATGAAATTGTAACACTTTTAAAAGAGATTGACCTGTTCTGTATGAAAACAGTTATCTCTGTCAAAATAAAAATGGAACTTGTTAAAATCTTAACTGCGTATTTGTTATAACTACAGAAACATTAAATAATATTAGATTCAAATATAACTAATTAATATGTCATTAGAGTGTACTTAAATATTATATACTTTTAAAAAATCACAAAATTTTGACCAAACATCATACAAAATTTCATAATATGTATTAATCATTTATAATTAACACAATCATATTTTTAGTTGTAATTTTTTTCATTCAGAAAAATTTTTAATTCATTAATTTTATGTCAATGCATAAGTTGAAAAATGTTATAAAATTCTCTTTCATAAAATTTTTAAGAAATATTTATAGACATAAAATATTAAGTATGCCCTTATTTTTGAAATATCTGAAAAAACATTTGCCGATAATTTATTTTCTGACAAACTGTTTTAAGTAACTTTTCGATAGTATTATTTTGCAAACCACAGAAAAATATTTAAATTTTCATTTCTTTTAAGTGTCTGTTTTCTAACATTAAGACTATTGTAGCTGATAATCTCTCTTTCTCTCTCTCTCTCTCTCTCTCTCTCTCTCTCTCACTCTCTCCTTCTAAATCTTAAATATTTACTCGGAGCAAAAATTTTACAATTTTTTTAAGATTAAGGCGTTTTATAACATAAATTGGCAAACAAGCAATAACTGGTCACTCAAAATGCTTTCAAAAAAATCCAACCTTCAATTCAATTTTAAAAAATAAGAAAATCCGCCTTGTGTTATGCAGAATATATTAAAAAGTCCAGCAGGTAAGAAAATCAACATTTGTTTCTGATTTGGAAAGGAAATGTATAATTACCAATCGGATAAACTGAGAAGTGACGTGAAAATTTGCAGAAATTAAAAAATATTCTCTTTCAATTTGAATCGAATCCATCTTTAAAATTCTCCGTTAAGTAGCATTTTCCTCTGATTTAATATTACTACTTATATAAAACTTTAGATTTTTTTACAAGTTTTATAAAATTTTCTTTAGTTTTTATTAAATTAATTTTATTTTGAGTTCATAATTAACTTTAAAAAGTACAAATAATTTTTTTCAGCTTTCATAAAATTTATTTTTTGTATTACATATAGTGACATTTTTCAATGGGCTTCATAAACATTAGAATATAAATAGCTATCAATTTTTTATAAATAAAATTTAATGTGTTTTGATAACAAATGGTAGCTTTATTGAAGTTTCTAAAAATCTGAATTTTTTTTAAGGTGTAAAATATCTGATTTTTAATATGATCTAAGAAACCTACTATAAGAGCCCGTCTAGCTAGAACAATTGTCACCAAAATTATCCAAATTTAGGAGTTTCTAAGGGTATGGTACCTAAAGTCATGATAAAATTCGACAGCAAAGAAAAATATTGAAAGTCAACAGAAGCTCACTAAACGACACCAACAGATTTTAATACTTATTGTAACGTCTAAAATGTGAAAAATATGTGTAAATATCTAAAATGTGTAAAAGTATACAAATAACAGGAAATTTACAACATGCATTTCATTAGTCAGTGTGTGTGTGTGTGTGTGTGTGTGTGTGTGTGTATGTGTGTGTGTGTGTGTGTGTATGTGTGTGTGTGTATGTGTGTGTGTGTATGTGTGTGTGTGTGTATGTGTGTGTATGTGTGTGTATGTGTGTGTATGTGTGTGTGTGTGTTTGTGTGTGTGTGTGTGTATGTGTGTGTGTGTGTGTTTGTGTGTGTGTGTGTGTGTGTGTGTGTGTGTGTGTGTGTGTGTGTGTGTGTGTGTGTGTGTGTGTGTGTGTGTGTGTGTGTGTTTGTGTGTGTGTTTGTGTGTGTGTGTGTGTGTTTGTTTGTTTTTTTCCAAAAAAAACTATCAATTATGCCGTGTAGAAAACAGCGATCGTTATTTTATCAAGTATCTGAGTTCGACAGAGAAAAGATAGCGGCCTACCGAGATTGTGAATTATCTTTCAGGGATTTCGGTAATCATGTTGGTTGAAACCAAACAACTGAAATGCAGATATGTGATCGTTGGATGCAGGAGGATACGACGGATCGTCGAGTTCGATCACATTCATCTCAGTGCACTACTTTACATATTGACAAGGAAATTGTGATCATGGTAGTGACGGATCGCACGGCCACATCATGAACCACAGCACATTCACATTCGAGTCAAGAGACACCGTGTAGAAAGGATGCTCAACAGAGCTGAATTATGCACCACCACACTCGTCCTGCACCGGGCATTATGCTATGGGCTGGTATTAGATATCACTCTCGCACTTCTCATTGCAGGTACTACGCATTGCAGGCACTTTAAACAGTCATTGCTATGTCTCTAATGTACTCTTTTCGACAGACTGTTCTTGAAGCATCTCTCCAAATTCATTTTTTTTTCAGTGTGTTGTTCTTTCTAAACTCATTAACTGTAATCGTTTGTAGTTTCATATATTTGTAATTCTATGTATTCCTGAAAGTGTGTAATTCTACGTATTTTTGCACTTTTGTGTTCCTACATATTCTTGTAGTTTCATAATCCTATGTATTTTTTACCATTGTTATCCTATATACATTTCCAGCTCAGTTCAGATCAAATTACAACCAGATCCACTTTGGCAACGTATGGAAGCTGCTTGATCTGTTGTACCCCAAGAACACATCCAAAGTCTCTTTTGAATCAATTCCGAGGCTTGTAGAAGCGGTGATCTCCAACAATGGTGGCTACTCCGGATACTGATTTTAGCAGGAGCTACACTTCATAGAAGTCTCTAAATTTAATCATTTGACATTTGTTCAACATGTTAAGCACAAAATAAATTTTGTTGTGTTATCTCTTGTCTTTCTTGGTGTTGCAATTGAGATGGTCAGCAGTGTAGAAGACACCTTCATAAAAATAGCACTTATGGCAGACTAGCAATTACCAAGCATTGTTACAGTTGTTAAGAGCAAGCGTCGTCTACATTGCTGCTACGCTCTCAAAACCTGATAGAATGGTAAGTGGAAGAAAATAATATGATCTGTAGAATCATATTTCACACATTTCCCTATAACAAGACGAATGCATTTTTGTCAAATACATGCACAAGTGCATGATCGTGATTTCCTATTTCCAGCTGTCCAGAATGAAATTGAAAGTTGATCTGTCAAGATCTAGATAGACGGCGTGCCGTGTTTTCCTGATGGACTTTTCGTAACCTGAAAGGAGGGTTCATCGGGCAGAAATATAGAGAAATTTCAGTTATTCAGGTTGATTCCGTGATTGCAAACTTGATTTCGTGCAGACAGTGGAGTTTTCCAAGCGATCACCTATCGATGCAGTGGGAGATGTCAAATCATGGTTTGATGAAAATGATTATTTTCAACACAGTCAAAAGACCATTATAAAATTGAAACTTTATGGTATATCTTAGAACGTTCAATACAGAATCTATATCTATCACCGGTATATCTAAAAAAGCTTCCCCAATATCTCTATGTAGAACGGTGAAATATTCCTCTAAATACTATTCATCTCTTATATGAATCAATTTCCAGGCAAATCCAATTTATATTACATCCCAAAGACGGACTTACGCCATATTAAAAAAAGATTTTTCATAAATCTAAGATGTTTCCATTATTTTGATATCCCCCAGTATATATATATATATATATATATATATATATATATATATATATATATATATATATATATATATATATATATATATATATATATATATATATATATATATATATATATATTGAAGTTCATAATAATTCATCGAATGTTATTATTAGATAACTATATCAATTATCATCGTTTTGTTACTAATGTGTGTGTGTGTAATTGATTTGTAACCTTAACTTAAGTGTTGAGAAACATATTTACTGATTTTCAAAATAACAAGTTCATTAAAAAAATCCCAAATATTTTTAAGAAACACTTTTAATGTTAAAAATTTACAATAATTAATAAAAGTTTAATTGAGTTGTAAGAAAAACTGAGATATTTTAACATGACTCAGAAATACTGATTTTTCTGTGCAAATGCATAGTTGTACAGCAGTAAGATACATTCTATATCAAATGATTTATGCTCTTATATGCATTAAAAATTAATCTAAACTTCATAAGCTCCCATTATATATATATATATATATATTAAATATTATTCAATATAAATCTGAAAGTTATTATGAAGCAGTATATACCAGCATAAGAATTAAAATGAGAAATGAATGGCAAACTTAGAGAAAAAATATTTGAACGAAATCCACTTATTGATATAATGAAAGTTCTTTTATTCCTTTTGAAAGTTAAATCCAATTTCCGAAAAAAAGAAATGGACGTTCAAATTCATATTTGTTTTTCTTTTGTAAATTTAAGTGCAGTTCTTAGTAAAAAAAAAACTATTCAAAATTCTTGCTTTGTTCTGTCTTTTTCAGATAATCAAATACAGTTCTTCAAAAAAAACTGCGAAACTTAGTTCTTATATTATTCCTTATCATTTGATGGTTTTGAGTAAAATATTGAAGAAATACTTCAAAAATTCTTATTTTGAAAACTTTATGTTTAGAAATATCCGTCCTTTTTTTCCGTATGTTATAAATTTATTAAATAGCACTGTAAATATAGTATTTTTCGTCACAAATCAAAAATAAATTGAATATAATTAAGAATTTTGGAAGAATGATCTTAATGAGAATATTATATTAATAATTGTTCGTATTTTATCAATAAACAGATTCTTATCAGATAAATTTAGAAGCCTTTTCGTTATCAATTTTTTTTCGTTTAAAAAGAATTTCTAGTATTAAAATTAAAGTAACTTTAACATATATATTTAAAATTTTTCCTGTTATCAATTATTCATCATTTCCGTTATTAATATCTAACGATTTATTAATTTTTATTATGAAGTATGATTTTATTTATTTTTTTGGCATGTATGCAAAAATATAAAATTATTAAAGTGAAATGAACTTTGAATCCTAGTGATGTATTGAAGAATAACTGTTTTTATAAAAATTTAAAAAGCATTTTTAGTTAAAGAATACCAATTTTTGTGCGTGCGTGCGTGCGTGCGTGCGTGCGTGCGTGCGTGCGTGTGTGTGTGTGTGTGTGTGTGTGTGTGTGTGTGTGTGTGTGTGTGTGTGTGTGTGTGTGTGTGTGTGTGTGTGAACATCAGAAGGAAAGGGTCTAAGGGAAAAGGAACTTTTGTAATCAGCCTCTTTTAACAGCAAAAAAAGTTAATCTTAAAACATGAAACAAAAAAACCAACTATGATAACAATGGCGCCGTGGAAGCGATTTGCTGATTTCACTGTATATTACTTTTAAACCAGGTTTGGTTTGTTTGGCGCTCAACGGTCATTTTTTGCACACGAGGGCTAAATAGGCCGGGACCTACGGTTTAAAGTGGATTCCGAACCACTACAAACATCCATGCCCAAGGTGGGATTCGAACCCACGAACTGTTGAACTGAAGGCAAGAGCGCTAACCATTCTACTTTTAAACCAGAGAAAAACTAGTATTCTAAATGAATTGTAAATTGACAGTTATAATATGAATAATTCAGTGTATGAATGTATGAATTCAGTTTTAGTAAATATTATCAAATTAAATATGCAAATCTAAAAACCAAATTGATATTCTTGTTCGTTAAACAATTTTTAGCTTTAATTCGACAAACTTTCTTCGGTAATGTTTTTTACATGGAGAGGAAGCAATTTCATCACTATTTGTTTCCTAATCGTCCCATCTGCAGTTTTTTTTTTTTTCCCTTAAATCTCCTATTTTGTTTCTAACGCTTTCTACTCACGAAGTTAGGGTGCAAATTGAATACATGACATATATACCAAAAAAAAAAGTTAATTGAATGAAAGAAAACATGGCCCGCTCCCCTGACGAAGCTTAAGAAATTATATATATATATAAATAAATATATATATATATATATATATATATGTATATATATATATATATATATATGTATGTATGTATGTATGTATGTATAAGTGCTACCATTTACCTATCTCAATGGTCATACAGTCTCCGTGGTATCATTCTTGCCTCGAAAATGAAATAAGGAGTCATCAAATAAACTACATAGTCCCAAAAAGGATACATTTGCAAGTGTTTCACTGAATGTGTATCTCTCAGATTAAGATAAGATTTTTATATATATATTTTTTTTTTTTAAATTTTCAAAATTTTTTCTTTTTCATATTTTTTACATATGAATATTTTTTAGTGATTGCAGTAAAAAAAAATTAATTTCGTTTTCTGTTCCATCATTTAAAATTACTACTGTTCGGTTGCACTTCCAATTTTACTAAAAAAAGCATTAAATGCAACCATGTTTAAAATTTTTGCAAATTCACTTTTAATTTTACTTTTTTTGGAATTCATACTGAATATTTAAATATAATATTACTTTATGCTCATTATTTTGCACCAGGTATTAAGTATAATATAATATGTACGTATGTTATATATATATATGTAAATATATATATATATATATATATATATATATATATATATATATATATATATATATATATGTAAATATTATACTACTATTATGTGATATATATTACTTTACTATGTAATGTCTATAATTTGAATATATTGTATCATATATTTATATATTATGATACAGTATAGATAAATTTGTTTGATTTTTTAAAATAAAACATTGAAATAAAATATGATCAGCGTTTTTAAATTTTTTTTCATATAGAATTCTATATTTAACCAGTTATTTTATATTCAGGTGCAAATAAAATTGATACAGCCTTCAAATGAAGATAAAATTAATATGCAACCAATCAAAACGATAGCTATAGGCAGTGCTTATATAAGATAACAGAAATATAGCAAAGTTGTTTGGTTATTGCTGCTGCAGGAACAGATAATCATAATTTAAATGATTTCAAGCATGGCTTTATCATGGACGCATATAGTTTCACTAGTATATCCTGTTTGTCAAATATCCGATAAAGCATCAAATATCGAAACTGCATTTTGTCCTCATCAACCTGTATTTTGTGTTCATCAACCTGTATCTTGTGTTCATCAACCTGTATCTTGTGTTCATCAACCTGTATTTTGTGTTCATCAATCTGTATCTTGTCCTCATCAACCTGTATTCTGTGTTCATCAATCTGTATCTTGTCCTCATCAACCTGTATTCTGTGTTCATCAATCTGTATCTTGTCCTCATCAACCTGTATTTTGTGTTCATCAACCTGTATCTTGTCCTCATCAACCTGCATTTTGTCATCATCAACTGTAGTTTGTCATAATCAACCTTCGAATCATAATCAATCTTGTCGAAAAATATCTTGGAAGAACAAAATCATCGATGATGGATAGGAATTCTTATAAATGAAATAGAAGTATAATATTTACTCAAATTGCTGAGATAGTAAAATATACCACCGTGTGACCTACTCAGCAAATCATCTTTGTTGGGAACTTACAGAGCCGAATACCTATATATGCACAGTTGTTGGTGCAATGTTTCACACCTAAGTAGACCAACCGACACTCCGCCAAGCTAACAGCAAAATTGTTACAGCTCTGACATTCAGTTCAATAATGTTCATTTCAAATTGAGTTCAAATTGTTCAGTCAATTTGAAGTAGGTATCGTGGGTTCGATACCTACTTCAGATGTTGCAACAACATGCATCTTTGTATTTAGCCCTGAGTTGGGTTCTATCAATTAGATAAAAGCATCCGGATGGAGTCTTCATGATTTTGAAACAAAGGCAAAACAGAAGACACCCAATATTTGGCCTGCCTACCCGAGAATATCATTTCACTTGGAGGACGCTGCGAGCACGACCAGTATTAACGTACCCCAGTCACCTTCAGTGAACACGACGGATCTTCGGTCGACCGGGGTTCGAACTCACTACCATCCGATAATGACCATGATGTCCTAATCAAAAATGCCTGCTTTAACCATGGATTTTCTTGAAACTCAAAATCCTCTTTAAACTGTAGGTTCTGGTTCAATTACTGCTCATAATAAATGGCCGTAAGGCTTCAATCAATCATCTTGTTAGCACAAATATTTAACTGCAAAGTATTGAAAACATTGCATGATTTGATAAATCACATTTCCAACTGCATTGTTGCGAATGGACGTATAATAGTATTAAAAATATTTTTTTTATCAGTCTCTGTCATCAATCATCAAACTCTATATCTTTCATTTCAATATGGGATTGTTCTAAGTAGTTGCACTATTTGTTTCTCAATGGCCATTTTTTTTTGAGCAAAAGGGCTATAATTAGATTGGAATAATTTAAACTTAATTCCAAACTATAACAAACAGTATGCCCACGGTGGTTTCGAATCCATGAATAGTTGAACCGAAGGCTGAAGTGTTAACTGTTTGGCTGCCAATTTAACTGAAGCTAGTCTGATCTCGGTTATGGTATGGTAAAAGTGGAAACTGTTGAATGAGATCCCAGATATTTCTGATCATCTATACTAGTATCCGTTATTCATTCAGACAAATTTGGACAGATGTAACAGGACAGTGTGGCACTATGATTGTCTAAAATTGCTTCTAGAGGCTCCAAAAATCACTCTTCTTGTTTTAGACATGTGCAGTCTACTTCAGTCATTAGAAATATACATTGTTGTGGGTACTTGGGATAGATTGCAATACGATGTTCAGAAAAAAAAAATCTCCCCATTTTCACATGCCAATGGATTTGTGGAATGTTCTGCAAGATTTTTTTGTGTAAATTACCTCCAGCATCCCTTCAGACTGACATGATTTCACTGACATGATTTTATGTCAGATGATGTTGGGGCCTTTTTACATGCTGGATGCGTGATATAAGATAAATATATTAGTTTTTTCTGGCATTTGAGTAAATGTAATCAGACTTAAAAAATGAAAAAAATGACATTTTGGGATTGTGGAGAGAAGAGGGATCTTATATCATGCATATTTGTCGTGTACATAAAAATACTAAAAGAGTAAGGTAAAAACAACGCTTGGTGTTTAAAATACACATAGTTCTTGAACGGAGTTACGTTACTAAAATTAACTACATCGTGACATCTTTGCAGTGAGTTCAAATTAGCAATATTTGTCCTTTAAATTAATTACAAATATCTCTTTCAAAATTTCGGAAATAAAAGTAGCCCATTTCTTTAGTTAACTCTAGTATTGCTTTCAATAAGATACAGAGTGTCCAGAAAAAGACTCCCTGATTTCAAAATTAAATATCTCGAAAATAAAGATTGATAGAGGAATGCAGTAAACGGTATGTTTATATTTAAAGCTGTAAAAATTTCATACAGCAGTTTGAAATAATAGTTACAAAAGCTTCAAATAGAGGGCACTGTTATCTTCATACGTAATGTTTAGTATAAATAGTGATCCGAAGCCCAGAACGATCTGTTCCACTATTGAAGGGTGAAAGGAGGTTAGCCTACCGAAGGAAGAGATTAAAACCATGTATTTCATTGAACAACGCGTTTTTCTGGTGCTAGAGTACCATAGGTTAAAAAAAAGTCCTACGGCAACAAGGCTCAGTTTTCAAGCATGATTTAATGTTCCAAAAGGACGCGATGCGTAAACCATTCGTACGCTCTTCACCAAATTTCAACGAACAAGCAGTGTAACTGACGATCTAGTAGGAATGTTGTCCGCAAGCAAACAGCAGTTACGCCTGAAAATGTCGCCACAGATCCTGGAATTATTCAGCAAAATCCTATGTCATCCGTCCGTAGAATTGCATCTGAGATTGATTTGAAGCGTTCCAGCACGCAGGAAATACTGAGAAAGAGCCTACACATGTTTCCATTCAAAATTCAAACACATTAGGCCATACCCGTACGAGCTACGCAACAAATGGTTGACTTTGCTAATCAGATGCTCACAATGATTGATAGATAAGGATTTGATGTTGGCTACATCTGGTTTACAGATGAAGTACACTTCCATCTGAATGGATTCGTGAATAAACGGAACTGGTGATTTTGGGTTCTGAAAATCCATATCGGTGTGAAGCGAAATTTTCCTAAAGTTACTCTGTATTCTCCTAAAGTTACTGTGTGGGCTGCAGTATGCAGCAGAGGCAATATTGGCCCTTATTTCATTCGAGAAGCGGTCACTAGTGAACGTTACGCTGCAATTTTGGAACAATTTATCACCACACAACAAGTGTTAGAGGGTCGACCACGTTTTGGTATACAAGGTGAATGGTATACACGAATGGTTTATACAAGATGGATCTCGACCACATTGTACCGAACAAGTGTTTCGCTTTCTTGATGAATACTTCCGGAATCAAGTCATTACTTTGAAATATCCCAAATTTACTGGTACAGGCATCGATTGGACTCCATATTTGTCGAATTTGACTCCATGTGACTATTTTATGTGGGGCATATTGAAAGGCATTGTCTACCCGAAGCATCCGGACATGCTGGATGAGCTTGAACCTGCGATCTGTGTGGCATGTGAATCCATTTCTGTTGAGACATTACGAAATATGATGGCAAATTTCATTCTTCCTTTGCGCCATCTATGTAGTGCCAATGGTGAACATTTTGAAAAAAATTGTGATGTAATTTTTTGCAAAGAATGTTTCCATACAATTATTTCATTTATGTATGCTGGTATAAGCTGTACAGTGTACAGTGTCATCTGTTAGAAACTTTTGTAACTATTATTTCAAACTTCTGCATAAAAGTCTTATAGATTTCACAATAAACATACCGTCTACTGCATTCCTCTATCGATCTTTGTTTTCAAGATATTTAATTTTGAAATCAGGGAATCCTTTTCTGAAGACCCTGCATATTGCCTTGCTTCTGTATTAGAAAAAGAAATATACTACCATAAATTCAGTCAGTGTTCAGTTGCAAGCTTTTCTATTTACATTGCCACTATTATAAATTCTCGTTTCATCATTGAGGTTCCTATTTCCTAACAAAAATTTTACATCATTTTAATTTCTTTTACATAAATACTTTTTTAATTAAAAAATTAAATGACATTCGTATTCTTTGTCTATATTCTGAGTTCTTAAAGAATAACGAAATTGAATAGAATTGACTTCCATCAACAATTGAAAGAGATTATTGTGCACACTCTTGTGGTTTAATTCTTCTGAAGCTGTATTAGAAAAGATAATTTCGAAATAAACCAATTAAGAATTCTCACATTAAGAGCTCATACCCATGAACTTCAAAGAACCCTACATTGATGTGATCTGAACATTTCATGAAATGGTGAACATCTTAAATGCTGAATTGATCATTTGTTTTTGGTTAAATAAAATTTAAAACATCCTTAAATGTATATTTTCATTTTAATAAAGTAAATAAAAAATCATTACATATAATAAATATGAATCATAACTTTTTCATATATTTCCAGGTTTTTAAAACTGAATTTAATAAAATATTATTTTTCTATTGTTATCCACGCTTAAGATTTTGCTTCGTATTAAAATTTATCAAGTTATTACAGTTAAAAATTTTTACTTAATATTGCAGGGATACATTTTAGATTGCAATTACACTCAAATTGAATGAAAAGTTTATTTAAAATTTATATATATATATATATATATATATATATATATATATATATATATATATATATATATATATATATATATATATATATATATATATATATATATATATATATAATATATCTAATAGGAATATTATTACATATATATTCCTATTGTGTATTTATTCATAATCCTTGGATAACAATTTTTAAAGTTTTAATATCTCTAATAGTATAGATTCATATCTCTAAAATAAAATTGGCTCCTGTTCAATGTTATTTTTCATTTATAAAAATAGCGGTTTATATACCTGAAATTACATTGAATTAATAAAATACAGTTTTTATTCTAAATGCAATTTATTTATTCAAAAATTATACAGTAAAGCTGCTATTATACTTTGCAATTTATGGACTAAACATTGTATTGAAAAAATATTAGAAAGATTGTACTGAGAGTATTTGATAAGGGGTTTATACCCACAATATATTTATAGATATCTCAATATATATATAAGCTGCATACTATAACTGAATGCTACGATTAAAGTTTACTGGAAGTTGATATATTTATATTACGATACATTTGATTTCAAATTAAAAAAATATTTATTTAATAGAGATATTTAAATTATATAAAATTATATTAAAATTCATTAAAAAACATTAATGCCTTTTAAATAAATGACTATTTCTAAGATATACTAATATGTCATAATACGAATATAAATGCAAATAATAATAAAATATTTATTTCCAATGGCAGATTGTAGACAGTTACAACTGCAACAGAGTCCATTAATCTATTGTTCCCTGATACCATGGAACGGCCAGACACAGCGACCTCTTAGCCGCCGAGGCGTTGCCCGGGTGCACCACAGGGGTGGGCCAACATCGCACACTCACACATGCCATATGGACCTGTTTAGAGGGTAGGCATCATTCATACTTCATTAACACACACAAGAAAATGGCAAAGACAGGATAGAGAGAGAGAAAGTACACCCATGCCTGAACTGGGATTCGATATTATTCGCCAGCCACTAGACAAGTTGGCTGGCGAATAATAAAATATAAGAAAAATAAATTTCTTTAATATTTTTTTTATATTTAGTATATGATTAAATTTATTCTTCCTAATCTTTCCATTAAAAAAAATAAAATAAAAATTTAATTTTTACAAAAAGAACTTTATTTTACGCTAAATCATTTAATTTATGTGTCTCATTTTTATTTATTTTTTTTATAAATTCAATAGTTCAGCTTCCGACATTCTTTCTTCGACAAGAAAATTTCATTTAAATATCATTACACAAATTAAGAACGAAATTGTGTAAAAAATAATATCGATTTAAAACTTACGTCAGATGAAAATTTATCTATTATATATATATATATATATATACATATATATATATATATAGATATATATAGATATATATATATATAAAAGATTTACAGTTTATTTGGTCCATTCGATTCTTTCGGAAATATCAACAAAATAGTTATTAAATAAAATCCTAGGTATTTAAGTTAATCATTGCGAAAATGCAACATGAGACAAAATATAATGATTTAATAACGGAATCAATTATTCATTCTTTTGCATTTATCGCTTATGAAACAATTTTCTCAATGTGATTGCATGTAGTGAACGAAATCATGGATTTAATTTTCTTTTCTTATTTTTAAGGAATGTGTTTCTCTTTGAACCAACATTCACTGAATACCTCGTATAGATTAAGACTTAAGGACTTTCATTATTTCTAATGACTTTTTTCTCTGGAAAAACTATTTTTAATTTCCAATGAGTTCGCTAAAAGTTTTCATTTAATTATTTCAAAGTGCTTTGTGAATTAACTTTATTATCGATTTTTTCTTCTTATTGAGTATTTAACTAGGTTATCCTAGTTTTAATGGTATGTAAAAGTCTATCATAAATTTTGAGTAATGTTTAATTCTAGGTAATATACATAAAAATTACTTGTGTCACATAATAGTACTGAATTTTTCATAAAATTTTATTGTTTTTTAAAGGACACGCGTATTGAATATAAGAACTTTTTAACATAATTAAATAAATATGATCCTTTAGACTTTAAAAAATACGAGGGTCACTCTGAAATTTTTCAGATACAACTAGGTTTTCAAAGTTATACTTACAAAATTTTAGGTGTGTTCAAAGTAATCTCCTCCAGCATCAATGCACTTTTGTAGACGTATTTTTCACAGATTAAATACCTCAACCCATTTATTTCTTGAAATAGATAAAAAAAAATGCATTTATAGCCACATCAATCTTTTCTTCTGAATGAAAACGTCGTCCATGTAAGATCTTTTTTTAGATTAAAGAATAACCAAAAGTCGCACATTGCTAGATCAGGTGAATACGACGGATGTTCGATCACTTTAATTTGTTTTTGTTTAAGAAACTCAACTGTTAATCCGGCTGTAAGTGAAGATGGATTGTCATATTGAAGCATTAGTCCCCAAACATTCAATTCTTTTAGAATTTCTGAAAGGCATTTAGTGGTATACCAGTTTGCTGTTACTGTCTTCTGTCCTTCCAACTTCATTTCTTTGACCAATCCCGTACTTCTGAAGAAAACGGAATCCATCACTTTTTTCAGTGCGCGTTGTTTTTTCACAATTGTCGGCGTGGTATTATCTTCAGAGACCCATACTTTGCTTTCTTGACGTGTTTGAACGTCAATAAACGTTATGTACGTTTCATCACCTGTTACAATTTTAGAAATGATGCGGTGGCCACCATCATTTAGCAATTTTAGAGTTTCTTTACGGATTCTGACACGCTCCTGTTTTTGGTACTCAGTTAGATTATGGGGAACCCAACAGCAAATTACTTTTGATATTGTGTATGGCTGCGGATCCAATGTTAAGTTCCTTCTGTATCATTTGATAGATACAGCGATTATCATCCATTAACATTTTTCGTATGTCAGGCACATTATCCGAGATTACTGCCGACGGCGGTCTTCCTGTGTGTTCTTCATCCTGAAGAAAATAACGACCTCTTCTATATTCTCTAAACCATCTGAATACAGTAGCAGGAGCTGGAGATACATTACAAAATGCTAATTGCAACCGTTGAACACATTCTTCTTTATTTAATCCTGTTTTAAAATCGTAGAAAATCATAGCGCGAAAATGTTCTCGCGTCAACTCCATTTTCTCTTCTGTTTAAAATTTATTCTACACTAAACAAGTTGATGTAAGTCAGTAAAAAATCGTCTTCTGTGTTAAAATACTTTGTATTTTAAAATTAAACCATTATTGCTATTTTGTAAACTCTCATTTGCGTGTATCTCAAAAATTTCAGAGTAACCTTCGTGTAAGACAGCTAACTAAAGATTATCAAAAGAGCATATGTTGTTTTTAAAATTAAGGGGTTTTTCAATTTACCTTTTGAAAGGTACGCTTCTTTTTAAAATTTCTCTTGGAGAATGAATCCTTCATAACATATTTAATTCTTAATAAGTGAAGAATAAAAAAATTTAAATGGATTTATTAAGCAATCGAAATTATTTCATTTGGATATCACACTCATATAATTATACAAGTGATATTTCTTAAATATTGTTAAAAACCATACATCCATCCAAAAAGAAAAACATTTGTGAAGTCATGTTTAGACACATTTATATACTAATTTTGAATTTGAATTAGTATTGGTTGTTGTTATATATTTCTTACTGTTGGATCATCCATACCGTTATCTCAATTAAAAAAAATAATGGGAACTTGGAATAGCTTGCCTACCTTATTTTGCTAAGTACAACTTTCATTTAAAGACATTCTTTTAAACAAATCATTTTCAAATATTTGAGTAAAATTTTTCATTTTTCTTTAATTTTGAAAAGTGATATTATAAAATGTTTTCAAAATTATATGGTAAAATAAATTACAAAAACATATACATATTCAATTTATATGATAAGAAAAACAAGATAATTGCAAAAACTTATTTAAGATTTAATAGACAGAAGAAACACAAAAGAATGTTAAAGATGCTCGTTGTTCATCTGAAACAAGTGCTTTTATTTTACAGTAAATATAAACACGCGCATTTCAAATATTGCCGCTTATAAAGGATATTTGTAAATAAGACATTTTTAAATCATTAATATCTTCTACTCTCTTTTTAAAGGATAAAAAAAATAAACTATTACATTGCCAATTCTTTCAATTTTTACATGATTAAACGGATAAAAAAAACTCAATAATTTCAAAGATTAATTTTTTCTCGTTATAGTATCATTCATTGAGTTGCATTATCATATATAGGAGAAAAGCAATATTTTATAAAATGAAAATGCGTGAAAACGCTTACAATTTTTTCCTTATACGATACATGACTTATCCTTCTTCATTCCAACTTTCTTAATACAGAGTATTAGAAATTTTTTTTCGAATAATAAATTTATACGAGTATATAAGAAACATAAAATATTTGAGAGATATAAAATGTCTTTTTTTTTTCGAAAATAAACAAATTGATTAATGTAAAAAAAATCCAAACCATTTTAAATCAGAATTAACATTTATATGTTAATACTTAAGAATCTTATAAAAATAATATGTAATTGCAAGTACCTAAAATATTTTAGAGATTTCACATCCTTTTGTTTCAGAAAATATAAAAATATAATTATAATCATATGACTTATTCTACAGAATACAAAACCTCATCACAATATCAAATATCTACAAGTTCCGATAGACCGAAGTAAAAAGCTTTTTGTCTTGTGATATAATGATTATTCATTATTTACATTATTTTTGGCACAAGTGCCGTATAATCCATGATTCCAAATTCTGAATTTTTTGGCGATGTAGAAATGTTGCCAAGATGACGTTTCGTGCCGTGTGTGATGACGTAAATACTAGGGTTACCAGAATAGAATTTTCTGCATAATTATTATAGGTTTTCATATGTATGATGTAATAAAAACAAGGTTGCCAGATACATAAGAAAATCCGCCAAAAAATCGCCAATCTCAGAATTTGGCATCCTGTATTATACGGCACTTATACCTTATTTTTTAATATTTTCATTATAGAATTGTTTAAATATTAACTAACCTTTATGTCAATGTATTGGTGTTTTTAATCATATTTCCATGATTCCTAATGCAACTGGGCTAACTCATAAAACTTTTACTTACATGAAGAAAGTAAAATCGCTATTACTATAACTGGTTTTTATGAGGGATTTTTTATTACATATGTTTAACGCAAATATATTTTTCACTTATTTGAACTTTATCGCTTCTACGATATCCAAATTTAAATTTTTAGAATTAAATAAATGTTTTTAATCTTTTAAATCATATGGAATTATTGTACTGAAGAATGTACAGAAAAATCCTTTCACCTTTATCTTAAAATTCAAACTCTGTTGATCATTGATTAAATAAATGAGATATATGAAAGCTGTTGCTGTTGTTGTCGTGTGACAAGTGCAAAATGAAAAAAAAGAAAAGGTAAAAAGGACAAGTCATATGGAACCAAAGGAGCACTGCCCTTGCCACATCTTCAGCTTTCCGTATAAAGGGTGTCATGGCAGCAGTTGGGGTCGATGCTGAAGAGGGTCGAGGCAACAAAGATGCAGTTGAAGAGTTGCCTCGGATATAGTAGAACTCCTCTCGGGGGAGCATGTAACCCCTAGAGAGCGCATCTCCAATGTGGCGGTTAGTGGAACGCTTTCACTGGTCCTTCAGTGGTAGAAGGGATGTAAAATACCTTCCGCGGACCAACAGACAGAAATCCAACCTCCCGAGGCAATGGCAAACCCCTTCATGACAAGTGCAATATAAGAAAGTGCTAAGGGCTATGAAACGGAAGAACTTGCGATATCCATTAAAAATTTAGAAATATTCTGTTCAAGCTCGAAAACTGAATGATAACTAAGAAAATATTCAATTACCAAAATAACGTCAGTTACTTTGTCCATATTGTGATTTTGCTTTAAATGAGTGTATTACAACCCAATCCTTTAAAGCAAAACAATAATATGGACAAAGAAATACGATAAAAGGAAGGGTACAAAGAATATTCGTATATGCATGAGTTCTAATAGTTAATAAAACCCACAGAAAAGACGATTTTCATTTAGCACATAAGATTTGACTCTCGATCTTTTCACATGCAAATTATATGAATACCTTCTGAAGGTAAAAGTACCTCCTTTCTAAAACGCAATTGTGTGTGGGTTTTTTTTTGTATTTTATATATGCAAAATGTTATTTGGTATTAAATTGCTGCTTCTCATTAATATAATATCTTACTTTTTCTTTACTTTTAGTTTTTGAGATAAGATCATTAATTTCAACATATTACTATCTGAGGCATTATGGTCATCTTGTCGATCTCTAGTTTTTAGGTTAATCGATACTTAGTTAAATCGATACTCTAGTTTTTAGGGCAGTTTGGGATTCTACAAACAGGTATATAAAAGCTTCGTTTGATCAACTAACCTAAGCTTACTTGCATTTATTGTGAGCACGCATAGTTTATTGATTTGAAAAGGTGATTAAGTATGGGTAGGAAATAAACGTTATCTGATGTTCAATAAGGGCAAGTTGCAGCCTTTAACCAAGTAGGATTGTCTTCACGGAATATAGCAAGGCGTTCACCATACTTGGTCAATAATTTTCTCCATCTTGGATCCAAATATGGGCCAAAGAAATCCATTGAAAGACCTCAAAAGCTAACAAAGCTGCAATAAAGGTTAGTTGTAAAGAAGTTAAAGCTGATGAAACATTTAACAGACTATCGCGAGACCCCACCATCAAAGTTCACAAGTCAACTTTATCCAGAATATCTTAGCGAACAAACATCTTGAGTACACGAAAATGAAAATGAAACCGAGACTTACAGATCTTCTCAAACGAAAAAGGATGCAATAGGCTAAAGAACACATGACTTGGAAAAAACAGTGGACTCAAGTAGTATTTAGCGACGAAACAAAATTCAATATGGTCCTGACGGGTGGGCAATCTATTGGAAGGATCCCCGAAATGAGCCACACATTTTTTCTAAGAGACAGTGTGGAGGAGGATTGTTAATGGTTTGGGATGGATTTGGCAATTCTGGGAGTACTTACATTGCCTTCCCTACTGATCGAGTCAGAGCAACAGACTACCAAGACTTGTTGGAAGAAAATTTTTTGCCTTTTTGAATATGTCCTATATATGAGAGAAGAAATTGTATGTCCATTTTGGAAGTTCTAATAGTACAATTTTTTGTCTTTTTGGATGTCCATTTTGGACTTCACATGTTGCAAACTCGTCTTGGAAATGGTTCCTGGACAATGGAATGTAGGTAATAAATGGCCTTCTTGTTCTCCTGACAAGAACCCCATGGAAAACGTCTGGGAGTATTTTAAGTAGGGCCGTATATGCCAACAGCAAGCAGTGTTCAAAGATTCGAGAATTGAAAGACTATTATAACAGAATGGGAACATCTGAATTCAGATATACTCAAACACTTAGTCGAAAGCATGCTATTCGAATTTTTGAACTTATACCCAAAAAGGATGCTCTTACAAAGTATTAACTGAAAGTGGTTTTATCGTTTTCCAACCTAAAATTTGTATTTTTCATTTTATTACATGAAAAAATATAAACATGAGTAATGTTTTTACTTTGTCATTCTTATTTTGCATATTTTCAATAAAAATATTTATTTCACAATCATTTATTCTAATTACTGTGTATGCTAGGCTAAAAATACATGTTGGTTCTATCATTATGCAATGCGGTTTATTTGATAGCTTATAAAAGTAAAGAAAGAAGCGGAATATTATTAGATCTACTGCATAAGTGAGTTTAACTAATATTCACTTTATGCAAACAAAAATTTCATAATTATACGTATTAAATTAAACAAAAAATTTACTTTTAAATGAAATAATCTAAAATGAGTTAATTTATTTAATAAATTATATAGTAAAGAACAATAAGTAATTTGTAAACAGTTTTTCAAACTCTTTCATGTCTTTTTCACGAAATTTTGTTTCAGTCATTATTCTGATAAAACCCAATTCTAAAGAAAAACTAATCAAATGATTTTTTATTCTTCAAGTTTGTCGCGACATCTCGAAGAATAAAATGCAAATGTCTCGCCAGTTCATTGGCTTTTTATTTCCAGTTTGCTCAGAAAATAGAAGTAACGGCTCATGAAAGAATCTAATATTTTTTCTGTTTATGAAGCGAAACTGTTACATTTTAATTAAATTATTACCTATACAAGTTTTTCAATTAATTCCTTAAAGAAATTTGATCAAAAATACAATTTAAATTTATTCTAATGAATTATGTCTGAATCATGTTGATAATATGCGTTTACATGTAGCCAAAATAATCAAATCTTTGTTAATGTTACTTTATTTTTTATATTCATTTTTGTAATTTGTTTGGCTAAATTAAAACTTTTGTCCTCTATAATTTATATTTCTCTTCATGTATTTTAAATTAAAATTTTCTAAACAACGTTTTAATTTTAAAAGAAATTAGTTTTATTATGCATACTATTTTCTATTGAGATAAGTTAGATTTTATAAATTAAGTTCAAATCTGCTAAGTGTATAAAATTAATTTGCTTGTAAATAGCTGTAACAGTATTTTGTTATAAGTGCCAAAGTAATTTTTTTTGCATATATATAATAGAAAATTTAAAATATCCAAAATTCAAATATTTCTTTATTTTTTTCAATTAAATAAGATCAAAATGTCTTTAACGGCTATATTAAAATTACCACGATATATATGAAATTTTTAATTATACTCTCCGCGTGGAAATTTCATAAATTAAAATAGACAACAAAAGATAATAGCTCATAAAAAGCAATTCTTATATTAGAGATAATCTTATAGAATTCTCGTAAAGCATCTGTGGAACCTTAATTAAGCCATAGCTCTTAATTCGCTTTCACAAAAAATAGATATTCTTATGCAACTATAAAATTTCATAAATTAAATTTGATTATTTACTTATTTAAGTCCAATTTAATTTCATGACCCTTTAATAGATTCATACTTTGTTAGGATTATTCGTTCCTTGTAAAAATGTCCGTGCTGATGGGGACAGTACTCTTAATAGTACTCTACTCTTTTCTGTATTTTGCGTTCCGTTCATGTCCTTGAGTTTTGCTTCAGAAGTAGATGCTTTTAATTGTTTTGAATACTTTTTGAACCTGTAGGTCTCAATAAGATAAAGTTTTCTTGAGCCAAAAAGTCTTAAAACGACCAACAAAAGACCAAAACTTCCCGCAATGACTAACATTGTGATTAGAAAAATTTAAAATTTCTCACCTAAGGAATTTTGTAAATGTTAAAAGAGGAAGATAGAGAAAAATTCGGGCACATATGAACATAAAAGCCTTCTTCATTATTGCAGAATATGCTTATAAAAAAATTGCCGGCCTTCATCCGAAAGAGTCAAAATAAGAACAACAATGGTTAGCCATAAAGGGTTAAAAATGCTCATATTTTTTTTTCCAATGGTCGGGGTATATCGAGATGTATTGTCCCTTTATACCCAAGAAACCGGCCAGAAACAGCGACCTCTTTGCCGCCGAGGCGTTGCCCCGGGTGCACCACAGGGGGTGGGGCACCATCGCACCCTCACACATGCCATAGGAAACCGTTTATAGGGTAAGCATCATTCATACTTCATTCACACACAAGGAAAGGACAAAGAATATAGAGAGAAAGTACATCCATGCCTGAACCGGGATTCGAACCCAGGACCTCCCTATCCGTAGTCAGGCATGCTGACCACTAGACAAGTTGGCTGGCAAAAATGTTCATAAAGATACTAAATTATACGTCTATTTTATAATTACGTTCGAATATTTAATTGCTTTAAATATAATGAGTAGAAAATTAGGCATAATTCAAGATGTAGAAAAGCTGGTCCTTTTTTTCACAATTCAGTACTGAAATTATAATATCAAGAAAGAATTGTAAGGATTGTGTTAAAAATACATGCGTCTGCTATTATTTTCGATACAAAAATTAGAAACTTAAAAAATTTTGAATAAAAAAAATACTTTATTGCTGAATAATTTCACCAGTGAAATGGGAATCCTATAATTCTATTCCTATATAATACTTGATTGTTTGCAGTGGGATTAGAAGTCGAATTTAAACTATCGGTTCTTGTTGAATTATCTCTCATATGTATAAGGTAATCAGAGAACTTTTGCAAATGGGCTTTCAATTTTCTTAAAAGATCTCGACTGAACATCACATATTGAAATTTAAAGCTTGATTAAACCAAAAATTCAAGGTCTCGTGAATAGGCGAAGAATTTCAACTTGCCTTCCGGTGACAATTAACCTGAGAACTTAGCAGTGCTTGATAGAAAATAAACTCTCAGAATTGTTTTATGCGAATATGCACATATTGTTATAGAATGGTCCAATCGTTTCACTGTGTTATGATTTCTGTAGTATCCCATCTAAGAATTAAATAAAATAAAATGGGTAAGCACTCCCTAACACGAAGTAGACTGCCCTAGAGCAGGACTTGTAAAAAGCAGTTCCAGTGAGAAGCGAAAGATCAGATGTGGGTTGGTGATGACAGAAATGGTTACAGAAAATGCGGATGTGTGAATCTGAATCCCATACCGCTAAAAAAGACCCTATTATTCAAGTTTAACGTTCTAGTGGATCCTAGATCCTCTAAAATCACAAAATTGAAGTAGTCAAACCCTATGAGCTCTCAGAATGAAGAAGATGATATATACTCCCATTACACAAGTCCAGATTGGGAAAGTCAAGCTGAAAAAGAAAGAGCTAGTATTTTTTTTAAATCCTCAAAGCAGGCCGGCCTAGTAATTCAACTTTATTCCGTAATTCGATATTTTTTGCATAAATTTTTTCCAGCCATTCAATTTATTTTTACTGTGGTACCATTTATTTATATTTTTAATTAATTAGTATGAATATCACGTGGGTACTGAATCATGCTATTAGTAATGATAAAATATTTGAAATAACTTAGGTAAAATAAATTTGCGTCCATATAAATGGAATTTTATGATTAAATTAAGAACAGGGTGAGCCCCAGACTATACCTTTAGGTTTACGGGTTTGGAATATTCGCCCATCACCAAGTGCCTCTTAATTTTGAACCATGGTCAAGTGACGAGGTCACACCTGAGCTGGCATCCTCCTCTCCACATCCATGCCATACTAGCGGAAGTACTTTGGACTTCACACATTAACGTGGACACGTCCTCAACCCACGGAGCTCCTGTAACCCAGTGAAGGGAAGTACGGCATGGGACCCAACCACTGCCCCTGGAAAATAATGCTTCACTTTGCTGATCTTATATTATTGTTCATAGCAGAAAATGTTCTTAATACCGAACTTTTAAAAGAAATAACACTTATAACTCTCACAGACTATAATAAATAGAAAAAACAGGTTATTCTCTTAGAAGAATGCATTCCTTTAAGTAAAGCACCTACTGCACGGTATGAAATAATTCACGCTGTGATTTAAATAAAGGAGATAAGTGAACAAATTAATAATTTTAGTTCACTTATCTCCTTTATTTAAATCACAGCGTGAATTATTTCATACCGTGCAGTAGGTGCTTTACTTAAAGGAATGCATTCTTCTAAGAGAATAACCTGTTTCTTCTATTTATTATAGTTATATAATACTGGAAAAATTTCAGAAATGCAGGTCATGTTTAGAAAAAAATAAGACGTTCATAAGTTCAAAAGCTGAATTAAAATTAAATCAAATACCAACGCAAAACAGCTATCAATATATACCTAATTTGTTTTGAATCAGTTGTAAAAACAACTTGAGCATGAAAAAGTCATATGCAAAATGCAGTTTTTGTTTTCTCTGTCTTAAAAGTTGACCTGGAATGCAAGCATGTTGTAATTCCATTGAAAAAAATAATTTACATAAAAAGAATAGAAAATAGAAGAAATCGGTTGAACCCAGCTGTGGGAAGAGGGACGACTACACCTAGCTGTTCCGATAATAAACCCACAATGATAAATTGAAATTTCCAACTAGTCAAATCGCGATGAATAACATAAAAGTAACTTCTCTTTTAGAATCATGCACATCTTGTGACCTATCCGAAAGAAATGTTTTTGAAACATTTACCAAAGTAGTGTATTGCTTTTACAATGTAAGCTTCAAATTAAAGGTATTTCAGACCACGTGCTAGAAATTGAAGAGAAAGCAACTTTAAAAATAATAATAAATACTAATGAATTTCAAAAAAAAAGGTTTGCGATTCTAAAGATAGTATTTCAAAAAAAGCAGTAAATTTTTTGAATAACATAAAATGAAAATTAATTATAGTCAAAAACTATTACATAACCAATCTATTTCTGTTAAATGGAATCCCCAGAATTCCGACAGTGAAGAATTAAAAACTAATGCTGTATATAAACATAGAAAATAATAATAGTTGTATTTTTTGATTCTTCATTTCCAAAATAAATGTTTTACTAGAACTGAAAGAATTACAAAAATCAAAGCAAAAGAAAATTAAATTCAAATTTAGACTCAGTTTTAATAGAGCCTGCTAATGATCACTTGGGCGATAGAGTATGGATTGTGCTATCTCTGAACCCAATATCTAAGTAAGGCAATTACAAAATAAGGATTGCAAATACATCGAAAAATACTATACACATAAGCAAAGGATCAAAACTGATTTCTCTATGGAGCCTTTGCAAATAACAAAAATCGATACTAAAGAATGTAATACTTTTTCTTCTGAGGAAGTAGGGGAAGTATTTCGAAGATTGGGGAGGAAAACTAGATTTATCACATCTATTGGAAGATAAGGAAAAGGTAAATCAATTCCACTACTTGAAGAATTTAAGCATGTTTTTGCCCATTTCATTCAAGATCTGGAGGGTTGTAACACTATACAACTTGAAGTTAATATCACTGATCATATTTTCCTTAGACAAAAACTCTATTGGCCTTCTCATCACTTTAAAAAGGAATTAAATAGACTGGTCAATTAACTGCTAAACATATTAAATATTAAAGAAAGAAATTCTCCTTTTGATGCACCAGTGCTACTTATCAAAAAATAAAGATGGTTCATTCAGTTTTTGTACTGACTTAAGAAGCTAAATGAAAAGATTATACCAGACTCTTTTCCTCTTCCTAATAAAACAGACTTAGTGAACAATTTAAGCAGTGCTACTGTATTTTCTTACAATGGACTTATGTAACGGGTTTTTCAAAAGGAAAATTGACCCTAAGGACACGCATAAAGCCGCATTTGCAAAGGAGCCTAGGCTATATGAATGGAACAGAGTACCCTTTGGCATGCGCAATTTGCCTAATAGTTTCCAAAGATTCATGGAAATACTACTATCTGGATTAAAATCACTTTCAAATCGTAGTGTATTTAGATGATATATTAATCGCTTCTTCTGACTCCATTGAAGAACATTCAGATAAATTACGTTTAGTTCTTAAGGTATTAGAAGAGCATAAATTGAAAATAAGAAACCATAATCTATCTAGATTTTACTATTTCAAAAAGGACAGTTTATCCCGATAAGAAAAACATTTCAAAGCATGTATTAATTTTCAAGTTTATTAAACTTCAAAGCTCTTAAACACGTTAGAAGATTCCTTGGCTTAAAAAAAAAATTATGCTGAAATAGCATTACCTCTAACAAATTTGACAAAAAAATTATGCTAGATTTAGTGGGATGATTATGATTAGCTTCATTTTAACACTTCAAAAAACTGCCTAATTTCTGAACCTTGTTTGAAGATACAGGTTTTTTCAAAGAAATTTACATTAAGTAAATGCATCAAAACATACTTAAAGATCTAATCTTTGACAAAATGACGAAAATGGCTTCCCGCATTCTATTCATATGCCAGCAAAAAGCCAAAAGATGCGGGAATTTGGTACGGTAGAAAAAGAGATGCTTAGTATAGTATTCAGTCTGACCCATTTCTATTAATATTTGTACGAAAAGAAATTTATCATATATTGCCATCAAGCAAGACTTTCCTTTTCTCTCAAAGTGTAAGATCCAACTTCTAGAATTGCTCGTAGGTAATGAATACGCAACAATATGAATATACCATTGTACATAAATCAGCAAAATTAAATATAACAAGTGATTACTAGTCTGGGAGTGTAAACGCAGTAGAGATTTTAACTTTCAACTGTGATTCTGATCCAACAATGAGACACCTAATCAAAAATTCATCAGCAAAACGATCCAAAATGTCAATAAATTATTAATGTTTTAAAAAAAAAAATAAGGAAACACCCTCACCTAATCACATATTGTTTTTCGTAAAAAAAAGTTATCTTCTTTATACTGAAAAATATTCCCAAAAATCATGATGACACAAAGGATAAGTTTGTAATACCTTTAACTTTAGTATCAGAAATAATGCGCCAGTCTCAAGACTACCTAGTATCAAGGGTTCATCAAGGGTTCAAAAGGGTTCATCAAGGGTTCAAAAGGGTTCATCAAGGGTTCAAAAGAGTTCATCAAGGGTTTCAAAAGACTCTGAAGAAAAAAAGAGAACATTTTTATTGGGGTAATATGTATAGACAGTTTTTAAACTATGTCAAATCGTATCCTTCTTGTATTGAAAAGAGAGGTCATAAACCCGAAAAACTAACCCCATTGCAGCGTGTTCCAGTCACTCCACGACCAAGGGAATGTAAAACTATTGATGCTCTTGGTCCATTCCCCTTAACTTACTCAGGAAATCGTTATATCTTGTTTATCTTGACTTATTTTGCATGATTATAGCCGAAAGCACATTTTACACCCGATATAAAAAAATGAAACCTTTACTTTAGTATTAATCGCCATGGTGTATCTTCTCGTCTAATTTCCGACAGCGGCTCGAATTTTATTTTAAAGTCCATTTCTGAAGTGTATTCGAAATTGGGCAAAGAAAAGCACACTACTGCTTCATAGCAACCTCAGAGTGATGGAAGTTGTAGGAAAACTTAACTCCTCATTAATTAATTCACCAAATCATTTAGTTAATTCTGCTCAAACAGACTGGGTCTTCAATGAACCTTTTGCCTGGTTAGCTCATAGAACTGCACGACATTGTGCAACAAACGAAACACCGTTATATCACTCATATGGTACGGAGATACAATTACTGTATTCTGTAATATCTGAGCCTGCAGCTCATAACTATGCAGATGTCAGAGAATATGCTGGAGATTTAGTTCTAAGTTTGTAAGATTTTTTTTTCAGATAGTTAAAAATTATTTAATATGTGCAGCAGAGAAACAGGAACTCTTTTGCTTTAAAACTGTAGTTGATAAGCAGATAGAAATAAGGTATAGTTACCGAAGAATAGAATTATTTAGATCACTGATTAGACAAAATAAGTTTAATTAATAATTTAATGAAGGACCCATTATTATGCAATAAATTTAGAAAGGTTAGATCAGCGTGCATAGCAAGTAAGAGTCCAACTGGTTCTTTTTGCTTCTGCTGGTTCTGACTGCAGTCTGGGAAAACCATTTCGAATCGGAAAGCAGATATTACCTCTGTAGATAGTAATGGGATAAGTTTCAATTGGCTATCAGGTGTTGCCATCTATATACAGTAATAGGGGTTCCCTACAAGGGAATATAGTATTTTTATACCTTCTGGAAACAAAACTAGGGCTTTCAAAGGAAGTTAATGAGACTTAGTGTAGGTCCCTTTAAAGCTTTGAATGAACAAACACCAAAGAAATACGAAATAGCATGAGTAAAAGAACCCTCTAAAACCCAAACAGTCCATGTAGATCAACTTTCAAAAATTAGTGATAGAATTATATTCCCGACTTTACATGAAGCTAATTCTTCACATCAGCAAATCACTGACTCAAATAAAAACAATAAAATTACCCTCTTGATTAACATTAAAAGCATACCAAGAAAAGGTAAAAAAAGTGTTTGTTTTTTGCCCTGTAAGTAATTTTCAGAGCAATGGCTCAAAATCATCTCTAAATAAAGGAGTTTCTTTTATTCCCAAAATGTGTGATCCTGTGATCCAACAAATCAAGCATAGTTACATTACTCATTAAAATCGAAAGAACTGTAATACTAATACAAACCGAAAAATTAATGGACTGATTAATATGTACACTTATAAAAGATTATGCAAAATGCGTTTATTATTATAAATGATTGCATAGTTTTATATATAAAGACGTTTTTATATGATATAAATTACTTTTAAAAGTACTGACCGTATTTAAGAATTATGTGAGTCAGTATGAATTTTTTTTGACATTTTTAATTTAGTCAAGATTGCAGTGAATTTAAATAAATAATTTATATGTTATTTCTAATTGGAAATCTTATTGTAAGTATAAAATGTAATATTGTAAATTTTAATATTGTACAAGTAGATAGTAATTAATAAATCTAATATTTAAAGTAGAAAAATGGGATGTACTAAAATAAAAAAATAATATGTAAAAGAAATAAAATCCATGCCAAAATAATTTAAGTACCATATAGATCGATAATATATATAGCTTGTTTAGAGTATGCTTACTGTATAAATGATTGTATAGTCTTATATACGTATATATATGTTCTTTTATCATAAATTACTTATAAAAATATTAACTGGATTTACAAATTATGTGTGATAGAATTTTTTATTTAAATTTAGCCAAGGATGTATTGTCTGTAAATAAATGCATAATTTATGTGTTAATTCTAACTGGAAATCTTATTAAGTATTACATGCATTATTGTAAGTATAAAATGAGAATGTGCGAAAATAAATTAAACAAATGCAAAACAAATTAAAGTCAAGCAAAAATAATTTAAGTATCATATACATAGATGATTTAAATTGTATGAAGTTTCGAGCATAAGGCGTTACAAAATAGAGAATCGCATTTTATCTGAAAAGTTGCGATTCTTAGAGAAGTAAGTATTTCCTATTCGGCAGCGAAGAGATTTGGGACTTCTTCTCTAAAGATGTATTCTAGAGTGTGACTGTTCTTAATTAAATTATAAATGGGAGAAAAAGCTGAATTTTTTTCTATGTAGGTTATTTGTGTTGAATTCACGGGCTGTATATTTTTTGTAAATTAGTTAAACCACGCTTTTTTCCCTGACTGGAAATCCCGTTTTATATAACATAAGAATTCCTCCCCTATTTCTTCTCATTTGCCCCTCCCACGAACTAGATTGCCAAGATTTACATATCATAAGAATTCATCTCTTATGATTTCTCATTCGAAGTCGATCGCCTTAGCCTAGGATTTGTGGAAAACCGGTTCTAGAGAGAAGTGAAAAAATGTGTTTCAAGTCTGACGTTCTAGTGGATTCTAGAGACTGCTAAATCTGAGATTAAGTAATTAAATCCTATGAGTTTTCACAGTGGAAAAGATTATGTATTCTCTTATAACACGAGTCCAGATAATGAAGGTCAAGGTGAAGGAATGAGTTAACATTTTTTTCCAAACCCTCAAAATAGGCAGGCCTAGTAATTCAACTTTCATCTGTAAGTCGATGCTGTTAGAAATGATAAAATGTTTGAAATAACGTATTTAATTTAATAATACAATGACTTCTCCAAAAGTTATACACGAAAATGTAAAATACAAAAAAAATCAACAAATCCTGCTTTGATTGACACAAAATTCGGCAGGAAAGTAGCATATATACTTATGCATAAAATAAAATCAATAATTATATACAGAAATAAAAAAATATTAACCTTTTGTAAGTTATCAGATAATGATATACTGTGTGTGTGTGTGTGTGTGTGTGTGTGTGTGTGTGTGTGTGTGTGTGTGTGTGTGTGTGTGTGTGTGTGTGTGTGTGTGTGTGTGTGTGTGTGTGTGTGTGTGTGTGTGTGTGTGTGTGTGTGTGTGTGTGTGTGTGTGTGTGTGTGTGTGTGTGTGTGTGTGTGTGTGTGTGTGTGTGTGGAGATTTAAATAAAATTATGTATAAAGTAAAAAATAAACACCATAAAATGAAAAAAGGACATTAATAGGGTATGCGATCCCCCCTCATCTTTATACAAAGTTTACACCTTATGACTATGCTTTCAATTAGGTGGTCAACCACCGCAGAATTAAGCAATAGCCATTCTTCTTGTAGAGCAGTTTCCAGCTCAATATGATTGGCTGGAAATGGTACGCGTGAAGATACAACACGGCTGAGAGCATCCAAAAATTTTCAATAAGATTAAGGTCAGGAAAATATACTGGCCACGCCATACACGCAATCCCTTCACTCTCCAGGTAAGCATCGACAATGTCAGCTCTATGGGGACGTGAATCATCGTCCATTAAAACAAAAGTAGGGCAAATGCTGCAGCATACAATCTTACAATGGGTTCTAGGATTTCATCTCGATACCAGAGAGCCGTCACAGAACCCCATTTAAAGATGTGCAGGTTAGTGCGGTATCCTAATGAAATCCCTGCCCACACCATAATGCTTCCGCTTCGGAATGCATGATGTTTTGGTGCTGATTGCGTGTTCCTTGTTGACGCCATATCCTTATACGCTTGTCATCTGGCTCCAGAGCAAATCTTGACTCATCAGTAAACATGACATTCCCCCAGTCAGACACAGTCCAATTGACATGTCCCCGATACCCTTTTAATCATGCCTCGATTGATCGGATGGATAGACAAACACAAACTCAAGGTACCCGAGTTTACAGTCCCCTCATATGTAATCTTGGGCGTACAATGTCTGCAGATATCACCTTACCAATGGATTCTGTAACCATAGATGTCACATGTGTGGACGTCGTTCTGCGATTCCGCTTGGCTAAAATCGCAATATATCGATCTTCCGAGGGGTTTGTAACCCTTTTGCGACCGACTACAAGCCTTCGGACAGTTGTCTGTGTGGTTTGGAATTCTTTCCATAAACGTGAAATGACAGTTTGATGAACGCCGAAGAAAAGAGAAACATCTGAGATCAACTGTCCTGCTTCAATGCATCCCACAGCACGCCAGCGTTCAGGATCTTCCATTCGTCTTCTGGAAGTCATAGAAACACGTATGTCTTGAAGACAAACTGTACGAAAGTTTTAAGCACCTTCTATCAGCACTTACAATCAGTTTCTGTAACCCTTCATAAAGCTGGTATCTTATAAGACTGCCCTTTCTGCATATCTCTTGACATGAAAGCGCGATTGGCGGTTACCTAACATATTTGCGTACTTCCATCTACCCCTGCAGCAATTTGCATTCTCTTCAACTCTGATTGGCTTCCGGAAATCAGCATTTTTCTCTCCGTATATAACTTTTGGAAGTTACTGTAATTAACTAAATAATTAAGAAGGGCTTGATAAGAAAAATGAACTCTCAGAATTGTTTTATTAGAATATGCACATAGAATGGTCTAATAGTACCACTACACTTTGGTTTATGTAGGATCACACCTAAGAATTAAATAAAATAAATTATAAAGGCCCTTTATACACACAGAAATGAAGAGTATTTATATACTTTAGGGAAAAAAAATACTGCGATTTGTTGTATTCACTTTGGCTGGATATTTTTGGTAAATTAATGAAATTTCTCCTTTTTTTCCTGTCTATAAGTTCCCTTTTCTATCTCATAAGAGTGACTCCCGTATTATTTTTCATTTCTCCCTTTCACGAAATAGATTGCCCTAGCATAGAACTTGTAGAAAACCGGTTCCAGAGAAAGCGAAGGGTCAGGCGGGGGCTGGTGATGACAAAAGCAGTTACAAAAAATGCAGATATGATAATGAATCCCACACCGCTAAAAAAAACTCTGTTATTCAAGTCTGACGTTCTAGTGGTTCCTAGAGATTGCGAAATATGAGTTGAAGTAATAAAATCCTACGAGCTTTCAGAGTGGAGAAGATGATGCATTCTCTTATAACAGGTGTCCAGATTATTAAAATAAAGCTGAAGGAATGAGCTAACATTTTTTTCGAAACCCTCAAAATAGATATCCCTAGTAATTCAACTTTCATCTGTAAGTCAATGTTCTTTTATGTAATTTTTTTCGCCCAACAAGTTTCTTTTTACATTGGGGTACCACTTATTTTATCGTTTTAATTAATTATAATGTAAATCATGAATACTATGTGGGTACTTATTCATACTGTTAGTAATGTTAAAATATTTGAAATAACACACATGAAACAAATTTGTATAATGTGAAAATAGATTGGTAATTTTATGATTAAATTGAAAGCAATTTTTATTTATAAAAATGAAGCTAGTTTCTGCATCTATTATCAGATTTGAATCTGGGAAAAAAATAATAAATGCACAAAGCAACAAAGCAATGTTAAAAAAAATAATACTGTTTAATTACAAATATTCCTTGAAAACTCAAAAATAATTAAGAAACAGAAAACAATTTAACAAGAATTAAATCCTTACAAACTAGAATAATCATCCCCAAATATATTTTTATTAAAAACTGCACCCGAAGCTTGAAACAACGACCCCCGAAATCTCTATATCTCTCTACTTCTGAGTATTTAATATTTAAAACATTCGCTGCCAGAAACAATTTAATGTTTTAATACATGATTCGCATAGTAAATATAAAAAGTAAAAATGGTGTCGAATTTATGTTAACAAAAAATATATCAAAAATATGGGCTTTGAAAAAGTATAAACTTTTATAGAAATTTCAAAGTTGAGTTTATTGTTTCAAGAAAAAGTTATAACTTCAAAAATTCCGTTGAGAAATGTGTTCACATACTTTCATATAAATGAAGATTTAAATTTAGTTGAAACAAAACAAATACGTGAGCGCGCTTCATTCTAAGTTTCCTAAGCAAGTTGATGGTAGGAAGTCAAACTGCACATTAAATTGTAAAAATCCTTAATTGAATATAGGTGAGAAACAGTTGATTAAATATTAATGTATCTATGTTAAAGCAAAAATGCAAAAGTTGACAAAAATATCATTATTTAAAAAGGAAATTAAATATTGAGAATGAAAGACGTAAAAATTTCATTTAATGAATAGAAACAAAATTTCATCATAATTATTGGTAACATCTATCATAGCAGAAAAATAAACATTAGAAAAGTGAGAAAAGGGTTTAAATCAGTTCTATATATTATTCAAATAATCAGCACACGCCAATTTTTAAAAGATTTATAAAAACTAATCCTAGCAGTCTTCAACATGCAGAATTTCATTAGGATAAAGCAAACAACCATGCATTTAAATCTGTTATTATTCTTCCAAAAAACAAAACAAGAAATTGAAGTTAAATATATATCATTTATTGATTCCTAACAAGCTCCCAATTGTCTCATTGATTGATAATTGTGTTTTTGGGTTTCCAAAATAATTCTTTCATACCGTAGATCTAAAATCTTGTTTAACGAAAAGTTAGTTGTAATTTTACAAAATATCTTATAAATCAAGATATGTAATCCAAAGAGAAAAAGAGTTATCAAACAGATCACTTAGGAAGCAGAGTTCATATTATACAATTTCTTACCATTCATTTTTAAGATTGTTGCCAAAATATTTAGCACTTGCTGTAATTTAGCCACTATGCATGTTGCCACATGAAATATAAGAAAGAAGCAATGAAGTTCAGAATTTCAAATAAAAAGTGATTTTTACCAGAATTTAAATTATACCTAAATTCACGACAATGAAAAGTGGCATTCTTTTTAACTAAGTTCCAAATTTTGACTATTGTCCTGTTTGAGTTTGGAGACTGAAATCAGATATTGAATTTTTGCTGGTATAGATACGTGATTGGATATAACTCGATGATGTGATTAGTTATTGTATTGCTTCTAACAGCACTGTGTGCTCAAAAGCCATTTTATAAAAAGGTAATACTCAAAATTGTTACATAAAATTTTACCACAATGCTTTGCGACAATTTTAGATCATACTATTTATAGCATGGTTCCTGTACTTTGTTATACTTGATTATTAAACGGACTGAACACCCTATAAAGTTGAACATTCTTCAAATGTGCTGAATTTAATTATCATTTAATATTTACTATAGTATACTTGAAAGATAATATACATTACCATTACAGCGAATATCGTACGATAAACATGCAACTAAAGTAGACTAAAACAAAGTTTAATAATCACCACATTTCAGTTTAGAATTTTAAATTTTTATTTACAAAATTATTTTATCTGAAATTTTAATCATTTAATCAATAAACATACTAATTTTTTAATAATTATTATAATTTTTTTTCTGATTTTTACATTTTAGTGTCTTTTGTTAAGTAATAGATAAAATAAACCATTCGATTGATACTAATTAAATTTATCTCAATTACCATGAAATACAGCTACAACAATTTCAAAATGGAAATTTAATATTTGATTAAAGTGAATATTTAGACAGTAAATTCTGAGACTTGACTCAACGAAGTTTAATTGAAAATAGATGTCCTTGTTTCCATGAAAAATAAAAAGAAAAAATTCGAGATATTAGCAAGTATTTTAAACTGACTCAATTTTCTAGTGAGACAGTGAATTTCCTTTCAAGGAGTTTTGGGAAAAGATTATTTTTCAATTAAATTAGTAACATGGGGTAATATGAAACCTGCATTTAAAGAGCAGCTGTCCTCTTAGTTATAGCGAACAGTTCATGTAAAAGGACAAAATGTATGAAAATTAGTTTCTTATATATATATATATATATATATATATATATATATATATATATATATATATATATATATATATATATATATATATATGCATATATATATATATATATATTAACTTAAACTGATTAATTATTTCAGGCTCTGAAGTTGTTCTTTATTTCAACTATAATTGATATTTGTCTTTTCTGTAATTTTATTATGAGACCATTTATTTGCTCAATATTAGAAATCTAAACCAAAAACTAATTTTAATTTTTTTTTCTTTTTCCTCAGTATATATATATAAAAGCATGAGCATCTACTCGAATATACAATAATCTATTTCTTAAATTTAAAATTGAATTTATTATTTCTTTTATAGTTTTTGTTCTTTTACATCACACTTAGATTTCCATTTATAACTTTTTTGCAATTTTTGTTCATCCGTTGTCTGTAAAATAGCTCATCAGTTATTATATACATTAAAACTAAAGAAAAATTGAAGAACAATTTTTGTGTTCGTATTTTTATCTTTATACTGTTGGATAAACTATTGATGGAATCACTCTTTTACGTAGGCAAAATAAAACTTTCGTTCTTCAGTTGGTTGCCTTAGTAATAAGTACTTTTAAGAAATGGCTTTCGTTGTTCCAATACTTTAGTTAAGTAATGTACACTATTAAGAACAACAATCATACGTAGGAAATTTTTTGAAGAGTAATTTCAAAATTTAATTTCCATAATACATAACATTGAAAAAGAAATGTACTTTTTTAAGCAAATAATTTACTACAAAAGATACAAAAATATTTACATTTAGTTCGTAAACACACGCACATGTAAATGATTTTTAGGGAGTACTACATTTTCATACCATTTAGAATATTTTTTACAAAATATATAACATGCATTTCATACTTAAACAGCATGATTTTCACATGATTAAGTGTATATCTAAAAACACTTACAAAGCGACTACCCTGTCTAATGGTCAGAATGCCTGACTGCGGATAGGGAGTTCCTGGGTTGGAATCCCTGTTCGAACATGAATACACTTTCTGTCTTTGTCCTTTCTTTGTACGTAAGGGTTGTGGATGTGTGTACTGAGGAAATTTGTCTTCACACCAAAATATGGTTCAGTTGGAATAGTGGAGCAGCGCACCCCATATTATCAGCCTAGCTTTCTGGCACAAAACACCAACAACAAGAATTTTGAATCATGAATTTTGAATCAATTTTTGTTGATTTTATATGTTACAAACGCGTACTGTAAAGTAACTATTCATTTTGGTCAAGGATATTAACTTAATTAGTTTGTTGAACCAAATTCTATTCATAAAATAAATTATGTACTTATTCAGCACTTCTTTCAAACAATTAAATTAAATTGTGTTAAATAAATCAAAATCATGAAAACATTGATATACTTATATATCTTGTACTTATAATTTGTTTCATATTAATTTAAATAAATCTAAAACATTACATCAAAATAACATTACTTTTTTTATTTCACTCATTTCAAGAGTATTCTGCAGTGATAACAATTTATCTTATCAATAAATTTTATAAATGTAGTAAAATATCACAATTATCATTAAAAAATCTACAAATTTTTTAATTGATTTAAATTTTTGTATTTCCATTTTATTTTACAGGTGTATCGAATCAAAGTTATGCTCATATGCTGACTTTAAAATTTTTAATTAGTGTTATTAAATTAAAAAACGGTTTCATGTATAAATTCCTTGATGAAAAATAACTATTTTAAATACAAAACTGTGCATTAAATAATATTATAACCTATAAAAATATTGTTGGAAACAATATAAAAAATAAAGTAATAACATATTTTTATTAAATTATATTAAAGATTTCTTATTTTGTTCTTTACATTTATAACTAATATCATTGGTGAAATCAACTGAAAATTTTTTAAACATAAGTTTGACTTGTTTAAGTTTCGTAAATTTGGTAGGTAGGTAGATTATGGCGGACAGTTTTGGAGCTCTATACCCAGATGCCTGTAATTAACATTGAAGAAATATCTTGAGATGATTTACAGTCACTTAAATAACATTATTTAGGATAAGTTTATTAAGTTTGAAACTAATAGGATATGCCCCCCCCCCTATTGGCGACCATTGCGACTTTTTTTCGCAAACTTAAGATCATGTTTTTTAACGCGGGAATTTTTCCTAAGTTCCAAAAATATGCATTTTAGAAAATTTTAAATCATGAAATAGTATACAAAATCTAAAAAAGTATTACTGAAAAATAAATAAAGGCCTTTTTTGTTGGGTTTACCTTTTCTTCAAAACAACCGGTAAAAGAGATAAGTGAATAACAATAATGGACTTACATGATGTGACGTCAAGCTCACATGTCGAACATGCTTGGTGAAATAATGGGAAAATATACAGGAAAAATATAATAATAAATTAATAAAAATATGTAAGAAAAAGGTAAGAATAAATAAACAAAAAGAAATTGAAAATAAGAACAGTTAACTATTTTTGGACGCTGGCGACATCGAAATATAATAACAAACGTAGAACAAAAAGTTCGAATTGAAAGTGAAACGAAAACTTTACCACTTAAAAGAACCATATATATGACGTAAAAATGATGTAATACAAGAGAAAAACCAAATCTGGAAATAAAAAAATTCTGAAAAACGACAAAAACTTAAATTGGCAACAGGATAATCAAAACAAAGGACGCTAGATTTGGCGTGAAATCACTTTGGGAGAGATATCATACTTACACCTTCAGTTCTTTGTAACCTATCGATGTGCACTAAGAGATATGTCTTGACATATTTAGATAATTCAGATTAGCTAAATTTGTGACAGAGGACTGCTCAAGGATTTTAGATGTTAACACTTTTTATGTTATTAAGATTAAAATCTGTTCGATTGTCGTGGAAATTAGCAGCAACCAAAAATTTTATTTTTCGGATTTGACAATAATTCAAATATATTAGAGAATGATAATACTCCTATTCCGTAATTGGTTCCTTAGGTTTCGTATAAAGGACAGTATAGGAAATAAGATCTATGGTTTCAGATTCACTGCATTAAAACAATTTCGTAAATTTAATTTCTTTAGTCGCCATCAGTTATCGATTACAGTTATAAATAAACTCAAAATAGTCTCCAATAATACAATTTCCTTTTTCATTCGATAAGAGAAGATAAAATGACAAAATAATTTCCTGAAAATCTTTCTAAAGGAAAAAATTCATGAAAGAAATAGCCTAATATTTCTTTAATAAAATCTGTAAACTACTTGAAAATGAAATACTCATAGCGTTTGATCGGTTTTATTCCAATGACAAAGCGTTGGTGAAATCAATTTAAATAAACTATTCCCAAAACGGTTCAAAATATCTTTTCGATTGGAAGAAAATGTGCTCACCCATCGATTTTTTTTAAGTCCAATGTGGTTTTCATACGTTTTGATACTTATTAATTATATTTAGTGTCTTTGCTATGATATTCTTTCATTTTGACTTCCATATACATAAATAAAATAAAAATGCATTTACTGTTAATATGAAACATTTTCAATAAATTTAAATTAAATCCTTTAATTTTTAAGAAGCTTAATAATATGACATTTTATTTAACAAAACATAAATATAATGAATCAGAAAAATAGCCCTGCAGCTGTCCTCGATTCTTTGAAGGAAAGAATGTCTGGTCTGGTCTGATTCAGACAAAGGAATAAGAAAGACGAAGAAGAATGTAAGATACCTTGGAAATAATGATAACTAAATAAGCATTTTCTCAAGATAAATATCAACAAACCAAACTTTAATGTTACCAAAAATTCTGTAATAAAATTTAGTTTAAATTTTTAAGGCTTTACAAGTTACTTAGTTTTTGTTTGTCTAAGAATTTTTTTCTATGTTTGGTGAAAAAATTATGCGAGACATGCAATTTAAAGTGAATATCAAACACACACGTACAAATTGCTACAGTGGGTATTAACACATTTTTAGAACGATTTCGATAACGATTTGAAAAAAAGTAAATGATTTAGAATAAAAATTTTTGTCAACATTTGAAATGAGAAATATCGTCTGCCACTTTTAAATTTATTCCTATTTCAAAATGTCACATATAAACATGCTGTGAACTGAAGGATATGTTTTTGTGCTTTCCGAAGACAAACGTTCTTACTCCAGAATTCAAAAATGTTATGAAATGCATAGTATTAAAATTTCTAAGTGCAAAATAAGCAATATTATTAATTGGACAGGTAAAAACTGTCAATCATTATTTCTACATAGAAAGAAGACTCCAAATAAATATCTGTAAAAGGTACGTACTGTTTCAAATGTTTATAAAGTGAAATCGCTTTTAACAAGATAAATTCCGCCAGCACAGAAATCAATTGCAAAGTTTATAGATACATCTGTAGCAACAATAAATAAATTAATAAACCAGTATTTACCACTAAAAAATGCTAAAAGACATAGCGTTCACCAGCTTTTGCCGAGACATGTGGCTCAACGCCAAACATTTTGTAGAATCCTGTACGAAAACCGCTTAGCAAGAGATAAATGGAAAAACATTGTGACCCTTGATGAAGCATGGGTTTACCTAAATGACTGTAACAAAAAAGGTCTTTTTAATATAGAAAATGAGGCGAAAATGTACAAACTCGTTTCCGTCAATGTAAAGAAAATTTCAGTAAGGGGTTTATGATTGTCACAGGTTTCTCCTACAATGGGAAATTAAAAATAAGAAGAGTGGAAAGAAATGTTAAAATCAACTCATCGTTTTATTAGGAGAAGATTTTATGCCAAATATTTACAAAAGAAATTCCACTTCTTTATCCAAATGATTTTCAAAGGGAGAAACTTCATCAAGACAAAGCTATAAGTCATACTTCGAAAACTACCACTGCATTCCTTAAAAAAATGATGACTAATACAGGTATTGCATGTATACATTTTCAACATATCCCTGCGAAGTCTCCTGACGTTTCACCTATGGACTATTGTGCCTTTGGTCTGTTAAAAAAGGCTCTTTCTAAATGCAAATCCAACCCGATAGATGAACTCTGGAGAGTAGTGGAAAAGGAATGGAAAGCAATACCTCTGGAAATTTTCCGAAAAGCTCTTCTATCTTGGAAATCACGATGCAGACTTATAGTCCAGAAAAAATGCTATCAGATAGAGCATTTAAAAAAAACAGTTTTTACATTTTAAACATTAATTAAAAGGCCACGAAATCATTCTAAAAATGTGTTAATGCCCTCTGTATAAACACACGAATCATCGAAATTATAAACCTTACAAAAAGTATTCTAAACATTCAAATAGATTTAATTCCCAATATTTACAGAGGATTCATAAATAATTTTCACGCGATCGCGAATACTTTACCCTTCAATAAAGAAAAAAAAATTAAGCGCAAATTAAAAGAGCTTTTGTTCACTTTTATCGAAAAAAACGTCTGGATGAAATAATACAATAATTATATCGATGTACTAGCGAATGTAATATTTTGAATATTATTATGATATATTACCTTCACACGAAATCTTTTAGATCAAAACAAATGAATGTATTTTTAGGTTAAGAAATAATTTACATAATAAAAATCAGATAAACACTATAAAAATGTCATCAATTTTATAACCAAATGACATCATAATTTTTACTAACTAATTTTTTGATGAAAATCTTCGATCTAGTCACAGATCAGTATTTTATAATGTATGGAGGCTTAAAATGACGAAAGCATAATTTTATAACTCGTGATAATACATAAATGTACTTGGCTATAATTTATATACACACACACAACTATCTTTATAACATTGTATTCCTATAAAGTATAAATCTAGTAAATATTTCTTTATTTATTAACTTATAGAAATATTCATTTGTTTCACAAACTAAATTGACTTCTCTACTTGCTATAAAATAAGTGCTCGTTTTCAATTAAGAAGGAACGTTGTGTACATATAATCAGTCAATATTATTAATTTTTAAAGAAACACATTACACTAAAAAATTAAGTTTTATAAGTAATATTTTTATGCCACTTAAGCAGAATTTAATAGTAAAAAAGCATAAAAGTGGACAAAATTAGTTGGCTTCAGTACTAATACAATTTCTTAACTTTTCCTTTTATTACTTATTTTTAAACTTTTCTTAGTTCTTTTAACAACTTAAATTAAAACTTTTTCTAACATTTCGTGCTTTTATATAGAATTATTTTAATTAATGTTGAACAACTCCAATTTTCGTAACATGCTCAATTTTCTTATACCAACAAAGTGTTTCCATGTTCACATGTAAGGAAATCTTCGCAAAATGCAATTTCGGGAATTATGGCTTGTTTTGAAATTTACCTTGTATAAATTTAATGAAAAAAATTTTTTGACTTCAATTATTTTAAGAAGACTTATTATCTCACTCTTTAATCATATTTACAAATCGAAGTATATATATATAACAAATGCTTGACTAAATTTTCTTTGGCTACCGACGACACCAAACACTAAGATAAGCATATATTTATATTATTATGTATTTAAATGAAATTTTTATTTTATTTTTTAGTGTAATTTTATGAGAAAATTGAAATGAGCGTTTTTTACTTTTTTCAAGAATGGCTTTTTAACATTTCAAGGTATCTATCAACTATCAATCATTAATCATGACAACATTAACAAAAATTTAATCAAAAATAGATCCCATTCTTAGGTATATTATATATATATATATATATATATATATATATATATATATATATATATATATATATATATATATATATATATATACACTTAGTCACACTATATATACGCCTCCAATTTGAAACAAATAAAGTTTTCAAATTAATGATTTATTTCGATTACAGCAAAATTGATCTTAATTACAAAATAAAAAATATTTAAAAATACAAATATTTAATAAGCAAGATGAGCTTAACTTTAAATAGGATGTAATTTACGTCATAAAAGTAAATATGCAAACAAAAACAAAGACATTAATAATGCAAATTTTGCAATTTTTATAAAAAGTAGTAATTTGTTGGATAGCTTTTGATTTTTATAACAGCTCTCAATCTATATGGCCATGATTTTACTAAATTTTTAGTGACAGAAAATGGTATTTTTTGCCACTCCTCCAAAAGGGCTTTTTTTAGATCATTCTTAATTTTGATATCTTGCTTTCTAGTTTGGCGATCAAAATAATTCCACAAGTATTCAATGAGATTCAGAACAGGTGACTGCGGTGGGGTTTTTAGCTGTTTTCGCGTGTTATATAGCAGCCATTCCCGAATAACCCGAGCGGTATATTTGGAATCATTATCTTGTTGCAAAGTTATGGATCCCTCGAGTCCCAATTTAGAAGCACTTTGGCTTACATTATTCTTGTAAATATTCATATAGCTATATTGATTCATTATTCCATCGATTATAACTAAATTTTATAATCTAGATGCTGCCATGTAACACAAACCATAATCGTACCACCGCCGTGTTTTACAGTTCCTCTCATGTTCTTTCGTTCTAGAACTGCATTTTGGTGTCCATCTGACACGTGGATGTTAAATTTACTTTCATAAGAAAAAATGACGGAATTCTAAAACTTTTATGTCCTGCTTTACATTTTCTTTTAGGAAATCTATTCTCTTTTTGCGATTCACTTTGCTAACAAATGGCTTTCTTCGTATATTTCGACCATGGTATCCTGCTTTTCGTAACACACGGTGAATTGTTTCAGGATTCCATGACTTCGCAAAATTGTTTTTCACACTAGTTGTCAATTTTGGAGCGTTAATCTTCGGAGTTTTTTTCACATTTCCATCAATAATTCGCCTTTCTCGATTTATGAAAATGGGCGGTCGTCCTGTTCTTGGCTTGTTAACAATATTTCTCTCAGCCTGGAACTTTTCAATGAATTTTTGCACTATTGCAAGACTTTTGCCTATGATTTTACAGTTTTTTAATAATTGCTTTCCTTATAAAGCTTTATTATTGCTTTCTTTAAATCTTTTGATAATTCTTTTCCACGTGCAGGCATTGGTGAATTGTTGATGTACTTAATGCTCAAACATGCAAGCTTTGTTGCAGAACTTCTTAATGTATCACTGAAATACGAAAAATAACTCGAATAGCCTATTTAAAAGTCAAAAATTCAGAGTGCATATATAATTTTGTGATTTAAATTTCTACTGATAATTAACAAAATTACTCTTAATGCTTTTTAAAATATAATGATTTGGTTTAGTTTCCATTGCTTTATGGCTTGAATCAGAAGCTATAAATAACACTCTCAAAAATAATTATTTTTCTTATATTTGTTTGAGGACTTGATCTTTTCCCCTTAAGCTATGAGTTGTATATGTATATATGTGTGTGTGTGTACATAACATATATATATATATATATATATATATATATATATACATTTATATATACATATATATACACACATATATATATATATGTCTACGTATAAATATCACTTAATTTTTAATACACGAGTCATAATTTAAATGATTTGCTTCTGAAATATTTCTTTTAAGTAGTACGTTAACTTCACCCTCTTTAAGCGTTCTTATTGTAATGAGTGTTTTATTGCATTTTGCAATTATTTCTCTGCTCAAAAATATAATGATCATTAAACTTTAGATGTTAGTTTGAACACAATAGACT
This sequence comes from Latrodectus elegans, assembly GCA_030067965.1. Taxonomy (NCBI): domain Eukaryota; kingdom Metazoa; phylum Arthropoda; class Arachnida; order Araneae; family Theridiidae; genus Latrodectus; species Latrodectus elegans. The sequence continues at coordinate 58,699,508 of CM057812.1, forward strand.
GACGGTATATTATTAAATCTTATCGTTTTGAAATATCCAATACTTTTTGGACAGTAATTAAAACGAAAAAAATATTAATGAAATTCTCTTCTAAATCGTTACTCTTTTCAGATATGCAAAATTTATGGAGCATTCAAATAAGGAAAGTTATTCAGGAACATATGAAATATTCGAAAAAATAAAATCAATAGAATATGTTGACACATATTCTTCTATTATTTGACACCACAAAAATATCAAACATTTTTCTTACTATTCCTTGCGAAGCAATTATAAATGGTCTTTCAATTTTATTATTTCAAAAATGCAAACAGCTTATAGTATAGAAGATTCTTGATACATTATTTACCAGTAATTATTCTAAAAAAATAATAAAAGAAAATATCTTAATTAATTACAGCAGCATTAGATTTAAGAAAAACGGAATTATTGTTTTAAGAGAAGGCATACGTATAACTTTCCCTTCCATCTACTATTACCACTTCAGAAATAAATTCTTAATTTGATTGCATTTTCGTGGAAAATCGATTTACAGCATTTATTTTAGTACAGACTTTTTAATTTTAAAGATGAGATGTTTTCTGCCTAAAGCCATAATTATTGCGGGACGGATCAATTATGCAAAATGCTTGTACATATTATTAGCATTGACTTCTGTTTATCGCATCAATTGGTTCTAAGAACCTAATTAAAAGAACATTATCTTCTCTACTAAAAAAATCTTGTTTTCTCCTCACATTTTTTAATTATTTTTTCTTGAAAATTATCTTTCACTTTACTAGCATTATTATTAAATTTCTGCTTTTATTAAAAGAATTTTTATCCTTCTTAGATAATGTATAAATTTTACATTTTAGCAAAAAAATAATAGTTCGCTTACTAGCATATATATAATCCAAGATTCAATTTAATAAACAAAATGATTATGAAGTTGACTGTATTTGTACTTTATTCATTTTTATATTTATTTTGGTCTATTTCTTAAATTGGATCTCAGTTTCATTTGTAATTTACAGACGCTCTTCTTTAAATGTCTGTATTTCTATTGAATGCTAAAAGTGTGAAGATTTTTATTTGTTTATTTTTGACGATTCTTGGTTTAGCTGCTTTTGCCTGAGTGCATTAATAATATTTTATTAAAACTGTGCAGTCTTCTAATATTGTAACTGTCAAAATTTTACTTTGCTTTATATATGTACATATATTGTATATATTTCCTTCGCCTCCAGATCAAAGTCAAAATTGAGGGAGTAGATACTCTGGTGGTGCCACCTATCGGAGAAGTTTTAGATCAACCGTATTTTAACCTTCGTTGTGCTCTGGCTAAAACGAAAGACTCACCCTACTGACTTAAAGTTGCATAAAAAGCTTGGATTGGGACTCGTAAGTAACAACTACAACAACTCATATATTGTGTACTTCATGTATGAATTTTTTGTGTATATATAAAAACTAAAGTTATCTTTAGAATTGCTTTCATTTATTATAAAATCATCGTCATAAAATATGCATGCAACGCGTTCTCTAGATTTCAGAAAAGCATCAAAAATTAATTTCACATTTAATAAAAACAAAAATGCTTCACTTTTTTTAATAAAAGAATAACTCAAATTAACTCGCAGGACGCGTCGATACACACGTGCTGGCGTCACTTTGGCTGCATCGGCACGCCGCAAACGTTCCCCGGTTCCTTATTATAAATATCTACACTACAGCTGGTGCACTGAGAACGCGTCCAGATGTCTGGCAGATGCAATTTGTCGTAAGAAACAACCTGCCCTTCTCATTCCGATCACCATACCCCTCGTAAATTCCTCTGTCTGCTGGAACTGACTCCGTAGGCGATGGCCTGGCATTCTCTGCAATTACACGCGTCCTTTGAGACAATAACAAACTTTCAACGATTATTTTCCAAGCAGCAATAACGGCCTGAATACTGACGACTCTGCGGTTCCTCACCACATATTTTATCTTACATGCCCTTGAGAACTGCTCATTTCACATCATTTGCATAACTCAGTAAGGTGCATCTACCCTGAAATTTACATAATTTTCTGGGTTCTCTTTCTTGGTGTTGCATACTTGGATTTGCTTCATACTCATACTTACATTTTTGGTTAGTTGCATGAGTGAAAATGTATGTTCAAACGAACTAGCATATTTTTGAAATGGTATTAAATTATAAATGCGTCACATAATGTAATCAACACCCTTCTACTATCTTAAGAATTTAAAACGAGTACTACAAGAAAAAAACGAACATCTGTTTTAATATTTGCATAAGTTCATGTGAACTATGATTATTATATTTATTTATTATAGTTATATTTAATTATTATATTTATACAACTTTAATATGAATAGGGATAACTGCTGTATGCAGTCCGTAGACTTTTTTTCTTCTGGTGTCTTCATGCAAATTAATACGAGCATCGTCTTAATAAAATATTATACGTTTATTATTATATAAGTGTGGGACGTATTAACCTAGTGGTTAGGGCATCAGCCTTCCGTTCACAAGGGCGGGGTTCGATTCCCAATGCCGCCAAAGACCTACCGAGTACATGGATTATACGTGCTCCTTAAATCTGTTTAATCAAAAATCCTGTGATCGGTCAATGAGCAGTTATCATGGGTGCAATGGTCTGAAGAAAATTTCCTTCCTTCAGATTAATGTCAAAAATGAGGGAGTGGATCTTCTGGTGGGACCATCTATCGGAGGATTTAAAAAAAGATCCGAGAATTACTTTCAATTCGTGGTGCTCTGATTAAAGTGAAAGACGCTCCCTAATGACTTAAATTCGCATTGCCAAGCCATAGCGAGCTTGACTTGTCCAAGTGTCATAAGTAACAACAACATTAAACAAAGATTAATCACGAGAATAAAACTACTTGGTTTTGTTAAACAATTGTCCCTACTGCGCATGATTGGTACCACTGCGCGCGTCCAGGTGCTTCCTTGGCTACTGGTTAAATAGACAAGAACAAACGGATATTGCCCGTTTCAGAAGTGGCTATCTTAGTAACTTGAAATTCGTACAGGGTACGAAAAAATTTGAAATTTGCTCTAAGTGCTTAAGTGAACAGGCTTCTCCTGAACATATTCTCTAATGCCTTGATCTCTCTGGATCTGTTGAAGAATCCACTTACGGTACTGAACTTTTTAAAGGTGTACGCTCTCATGGACCTGGTCTAGCACTGCTGACCTCGGGAGCATGCAATAACAGCACATTTATACATTTAATATTACCTTTTTATTAATATGTTGTACAGATTTCATCATCACATTAACTATTTTTTATTAGTTCTCAGTGATTAATAACAGAAATTTTCTTTTTCATTCATCAACTTCACGTTATATAATATTAGCTGTTCTTCAATAAATATTATCGAAATATAACATTAAAAAATAGCATTCTTTAAAAAAATATTTATACTTTGTCTTTTATTTTTTTAATTGACTTAATTCAAAGGTGTATGACTTATATATTATCTAAAAATTCATATTACACATATCATTCAAGTTTATACACTATTATTCATATTATTTTAAAAATTTTGTAGTATCATAACCTCTCCATATACTTTCATACTAATTAATTATGCAGAAAATTATTAATGTTTAAATCTCCAAGTTAAGAACTCAGAATTAATATGTTAACTGCAAAAATTAAAAAGAACAAGAATATAAATATGAGCACCCGAGTACATGTGATTTACAAGCTCGTTAAATCTGTGGAATCGAAAGTCCTGTGGTCGGTCGTTGAGCAGTTACCATGGGTGCAATGGTTTGGAGAAATTTACTGCCTCCTCAGATCAATGCCAAAATTGAGGGAGTAGATCTTCTGGTGTTGCCATCTATCGGAGGATTTGAAGAGCAAAAATCGTACTGTCACCTTTTTGGTGTTCTGATTAAAGCGAAATTATTAATTAAACGCTCCCAATTGACATAAATTCGCATAGCCAAGGCATAGCGATCTTGGCTTCTCCAAGCGTCAATAACAACATATAAATATAGTATAATTAAAAGAAATTTTGGAGATTATCTGCGAGATATCTATCTCCAAACTACTAATAACTTAATAAAAAAGGTTTTCTTTGCTAAAAACTTGAAGTTTAAAGGATTTTCTTAAAAACTAAATCTAAAATTTATTAGGGAGTGATTAACTTTATTATTCTTCAAGTACTAATTAACCTTATGTCATCTACTGAGTGTATAAAATATTCAAACCCGTATTTATTTTGATTTATTTCTTGTTTACATTATTTTTGTCAATTATTCGTGATATTTAAACGCTTCTGGCCATTAAAATTGCTACACCAAGAAGGCGACATGCTACAGACGTGAAATTTATACGAAAGAAAGAAGGTGATGTGATATGTAAATGATTAGCTTTTCAGCGCATTCAGACAAAGCAGGCACCAGTAGCGACACCTACATTGTGTTTAAATGAGGAAATTGTTCAACCGATTCCTCATACACAAATTGCATTTGAATGTTGTTGCCTGGCAAAAAGTAGTTGTGATGCCTCGTGTAAGAAGGAGAAATGCGTACCAGCATGTTTCTGACTTTGATAAATGTCGAATTGTAGCGTACCGGGATTGCGGTTTACCTTATCGCAGTATTGCTGCTCGGGTCGGTCGAGATCCAATGACTATTAGCAGAATATGGAATCGATGGATTCAGGACGGTAATACGGAACGCCATGCGGGATCTCAACGGCCACCTATCACTAGCAGCCGAGAAGACAGGCATATTAACCGTATGGCCGTATAGGATCGTGCAACCACGTCACGAGCCGTGAGTCAAGAAACGGGGTCGTTTGGAAGACAAGTGTCTGCACGAACAGTTCGATGACGCTTGTAGCAGCATGGACTCTCAGCTCGGAGACCATGGCTTCGGCTTGCCTTGACGCTGCGTAATAGACAAGAGCGCCTTCAATGGTGTGATCAACGACGAACCTGGGCGCATGAATGGTGAGACGTCATCGTTTCAGATGAATCCATGTTCTGTGTACAGCATCATGATGGTCGCATCCGTGTTTGGCGGCATCGTGGTGAACGCACACTGGCAGCGTGCATTCGTCCTCGTCATACTGGCCCATCAACTGGCGTGATGGTATGGGGTGCCATTGGATACACGTCTCGATCACCTTTTGTTCGCATTGACGGTGCTTTGAACAGTGCACGTTACATTTCTCGTGTGTTACGACCCGTGGCTCTACCCTTTATCGAGCCCTGTGAAACCCTACGTTTCAGCAGGATAATGCCTGACCGCATGTTGCCGGTATTGTACGGACCTACGTTGATACGGAACATGTTCGGCTGTTGTCCTGGCCAGCACGTTCTCCAGATCTTTCACCAATAGAAAACGTCTGGTCAATGGTTCGTCGAGCGACTCGCTCGTCACCAAACGCCAGTCACTACGGTTGATGTACTGTGGCATCGTGTTGAAACTGCATGGGCATCTGTATCTATACATGCAATCCAATCTCTGTTTGACTCAATGCCCAGGCGTATAACTACTGTTATTACTGTCAGAGGTAGTTGTTCTGGGTACTGATTTCTCAGGATCTATCCAGCCAAATGTTTTGAAAATTTAATCACTTGTTATTTCTAGTATAATATATTTGTCCAATAAATATCATTTTGTTATCTGCATTTCTTCCTGGTGTAGCAATTTTAATGACCAGTAATGTATTTCATTGCTGTAAGCAATACGTCATGCGTATAAGCTATTGAAAAATACAATATTTCATATTTTTGGAATGAGAAATGTTAAATTGAAATTATAGAAATCCATTTCAAATAATAGGAATGACATTTTAAATTCTGTGTTATACTTAATAATATGATGTGGATATACCAACTTGAAGGAAGATAAGTAAAAGATGGAAGAGAGAAAAATATTTTCGTTTTCTAAACTGCCCTGAGCCCATTTGAACAGAAGCCAAATACTTTGTGGCGATTTGATAATGGAGTATTGACCGAACATTTCGAAATCTTCGCTCTTAAGTTTACACTAAAAAACGTGACAGGATTTCGTCATGGTTTATCATCAATCTTCTTTAATGTTGCTAGAAGAAATATATTTTCCAAAAATAATCATTTAATTAGCTTCCAAATCACGCACAAAGTAAAGTATTCCTTATTTATAATCTGAAATACAAGTAATCTCATAAAAAAACTTTTCTGATACTTTTCCTGATACTTTAAACTTAGAATGTAATTTTAGAAGACAAACTTCAAAATATAAAAATATCTTTGTGTTCTTCATTGAGTTTTACTAGAAAATTGTATGACTTCCCTTTTTCCCTTTTCTTCATAAAAAACTGCTTTTTCATAACTAAAACATGTTAATTTCAACACTTTAATATAAAAATAGAGGAAATAAATTTTTATTACAATTTTTAAAACTTTAAACTGTTACTAAGATTTTAGAATTGTTGTGTATAGGGTAAAAATATGTGAAATGTTTTCTCTGTAATAGTAAGAAAGAGTTTTGAATTCAATATGTCGTACTTTGTAATTTATTATAATTACTTATACAATTAATTATACACTATTAGCAAGTATTTTTCATGCATAGATATAAGACGAATATATGTACAAACTCTTAGCATAAATATGCGATGATGGTTATTATTTTCTGCATCTGTCTCTCTCTCTCTCTCCTCTTTGTGTGTCATAAAAAATACTTTTACTTAAAGTATTCAAATCAAACTGATATGTCATATGACGAACAATATTTTTTGTTACTGTCCTCTAAATTCAAATATTACCAACAAGTGATAAAGCCATTTATATCACTCTTTTCCTTTACTATTTTGATTCTCTCTTTATATATGCAACACATAATATCTATTTATAATTAAAGTTGGTAACTTACTTCTTAATATTCTTTTAAAGCCTTAAACAATTCAAAATTAATTTATGCGAAATATTTGTTACATTTTACAGAGCAAATATCAGCTTATAAAATCTCCCATGTAGAATTTTATAGAGAGAGAGAGAGAATAAATCATTTTTTCATTCATTTTTTCGTTTCCTTAACGTATAATCGGATTTTTCTTTTTACGCTACACTTCCGGTTACATAGAAAACAGAACAGGAGCAAAATTCATCGTGGATTCAATTTTATTCTTTCTATTTCTGCCTATTCCTTGTTTTGAATTGTGAACACTTTTTTCCTTTCCTAGACAGAAAAAAGTGTTCTTCTTTCAACTTTAGTAACGTATATCTTACTTTCTAGTTGGAATTCACCCCTTTTTTTAAGATGTACCTCCTTCATAAAACCTTCTGCTCGAACATTCTTCTCGTTTTTTATTTCCCGTCTTTTTCAGCTTATTTCCTCTTTCTTTTTAATTTTCACATCGTCCATTATTTTTTTTTTTTTTTTTTTTTTTTAAATTTATGTTTTGACATTATTGAAATATTTTTTCACATCTTCGTTGAAAGAATTCATTCAACATTCAAGTAATTATAAAACTATGCAATTTTGAATTAAATTATGTGTGTGTGTGTGTATAGTCATTTCGAAATTATTTATAATATTTACTTACCTTACATTTAAATGCGCTTTTGTGTTTTATTCACCCTTTCAAAGCTAATCTTAAAATTAGCTCTCTCTATTTTCAGCTATAGATGTGTTTGCATTTAAATATTCACTAAAACTCAAATCAACGACTTGATTTTAAATTAATTGTATACGCAGTTTTTTGCGTTTTATTCTGATTTTATTCTTGCTTGGATATTCTACTTACAAATAAATAATTAAATTAGAATACTTTTTAAAACCAAATATTTGGTCCACCTTGTCTTTTTTTGGACCTAGCGCCAGTTTGTTTGTTTGTCGCTCAACGGTCATTTTTTGCACACGAGGGCTAATTAGACCGGGACCTACGGCTTAAAGTGGATTCCGAACCACTACGAACATCCATGCCCAATGTGGGATTCGAACCCACGAACTGTTGAACCGAAGGCAAGAATGCTAACCATTCGGCTGTCAGCACGGCTGTGTGGGTGGGTGGGTGTGTTGTGAGAGTAATATATACTTTTGTTCATACAAATTGCTATGGAAAGAAAGCAACATTCTACACACGTGAACTTCACAGAACAAGAGGATATTGTGACATACAAATGATTAATTTTGTAACCCATTCATGGGAAATAGATGGTGCTAGCAATACCTATATATATAATGTGTTTAAAGAAGGAAATGGCATTGTAAAATGCACAAATTGCATTTGAATGTTGTGGTGGGAAATGATTATGATGCTTCCTGTGTGAAAAAAAGAATGCTTACTGGCAGGTTTCTTACTTTGACTGTTTCTTGACATAAATTTAAAATTTTACAACGAATCATTTAGTAAAGAAAAAACTAACACTTTTTATGTATAAAATCCAATTGCATTTCATTGCGATTAAAAATTCGTAAAAGGAAACTTTTAGAAGGAGACAAATCATTGCATTTCATTGCGATTAAAAATTCGTAAAAAGAAACTTTTAGAAGGAGACAAATCAAATACAAAATGACAAGTACTTCTTTCTTTTTCAAAGCAATCTGTTTCACAATAAATATTCGCCGCATTTCCAATATGTGCAAAAATAAATCCACAAATAAACATATTTTCAAGATATACATATTTCAAATTATCACAATGAACATTCTTCATAGTCTAAATATACAAGTAAATTAAATCTTAGGAAAACTTTTCAAATTATTCAGAAATAAATATTTAGATATGATAATCAAAGAGTAACAAATTTACTTAAGTATACATAGAAACTAAATATAAATTCATTTTATGTTTAAAAATAATGTATTACTATGATAAACAGAAATATATAATTAATAGTATAATTTATAAGATTAATAATTAAATTTGGAAAACAAATCTGATTTGGAATAACTATTATGTTGCGATTTGCGTACTCTTTTATTTCATTTAAAATTTCTAAAATCTACTAATGCATTACTAAAAAAAATAATTTCAGAAATAAAATTCGTAATTTTTTGAAGCGAATCAACATATGTGGCAATAAAGAATAAAATATCACCTAAGGGAAAATTTGAGTCCAGATCAGCGAATGATAGTCAATTTGTATGAACAACAGATTCTACCGAATTTTAATTTCTCGAAACACTAATGGTTATTATTAAATGATTTATTGCATTATATTTTAAAGGGTAGAAACTCACCCTTAAGAGAGACTTTCTTTTTACTCAATTTTGAAAAACAAGTTAGGATATTTGACTCTAATTAAGGGATAACCTAAAGGGCTAAGGCATTTTAATATCTATCTCTTAAGTTACCATCCATAAGTACTTTTCATAATGATCAATCAGTATTCACGTATTGCAAGGGTGGAAGTCCTGAAAACTCCCACACACTCCGACAGATGTGGATGCAGAAAGTGAAAGAGCAATGCCTAACTTCCATTGTTCAACAATGGATGGGATCCAATCCCTCAGAAACAAAGAAAAACAAAAAAAATTTTACTTTCAGAAGATACCAAATATGTGAGTTCATTATGACTTAGTAGCAGAATCAGCCTTTTCGCATTAAAAGGACCTGTGTTTGATAATAGCCATCATTAAACAAACTTAAGTTGAGTATTAAATTTCTGTTTTTTGTATGTGTTATAGGCGGTACTGAAAAATTTCATGAATTTTCTTCCTCGTCAAGTAACTATGGACTATTATTTATAAAAACGTTCTCCAGGAAAGTAACATGTGGCAGTTAATCAAATGCTTTTAAACAGCCTTTTACTTTTAAGATATCCTTTGGGGGCACCTTGTCTGAGCTCAGCGTTCAAATGGCAGAAGGCATTTGTATGCCAAACAGGAAGGACGTGGTTGGTTGGTTGAGGTTCATGGTGCAAGGGGTCCAAATAAAGACAAACTGCACCAGAAGGACGTGGATCGGTAACTCTGTTAAAACGACACGTTTATGTATATATTTGGGTTATTTGTAAAATAAATGTTGTTGCTATTATCTAAAATAGATTATCCGTCTTCTTTTTCCTTATAAATGATCTGAACTGATGACATCCTTTATAATATTAAACACTGACTAATGTATGTTGATAAAAATGGCTAATAAATTGTTTTCTAAGTGAATTTATAGTTATAATACTTTGAATAACCATGACAATTTTCCTTTGGCGCAGCATGTTCACTTTTGGACCTTGCGCCATAAAGCCCAACCAACCATTTTCCTCAGATTTTATCAAGCAGAATATAAACTTCAATACTATTCGTGACTAAAACATTCCTATAGTATATTTAAGAACAATTTAATTACTTTTATGCACTTCCTAGTAGCCGCTATGCAAATGCAAATAATAAAAACCTCTTTGTACAGAGATACAATGCATGGGAAATCTTGTCAACTTCCTTCGGTTGCTGAAGAAAAACGCAATGTTCTGATGATTTTATAATGATGTTTATTTAATGTACAACACAGCAATCATATTTCCTTTCTGTTGAACTTTTTGCGAAACACTTTTTAATCGATGAGGCATATAACGCCTTTATTATTACTATCAACTAATACAATTTTATCACCAATCTAATATAGATCCTTTCATTTTTGAATGTGAAATATTGAGCATTAATACTTTGCTTTTTCTATAAATATGAGTAATTTTATGAAAGAAGTAACTTTTGAGGATAAAATGAAGATGTATTAAGAACGATATTTTCACCTAATTTTATACTAGTTATAAAAAAAATAGCGCTTAAAAGGAAATACAGAACATACTCCTTATCAATATATTAGAACAAGAAGAATAGTTGTTAGAGTGAGTACACCATTCAGATCAAAGGACAGGGAATAAAATAATTAATTTTTAGCTTTATATTTCTAATAAAATCTCTTTGATAAAAACTGTTTTTTTAAAAATTGAACAATGAAATATTTTTTTATTTATACGTTTTACCATTTTCAATAAAGATATATTAGTGTAAAAAGTATATTGGGCATCTTTTACTTTTTAAACAAAATATATAAAAGATTCCCGCAAATATTTCTAATACTTATTTTTGAATTATGAAAATTAAAGTTTATGCCAATTTATTTATAAATAAATGTGTGATGCGTTATTCAAATCCAGCACAACATTATAAATTATTTTTCCAACCATTTTTCGAAAACACTTGCTCAATAATAGATTAAATAGTTGTTTGCAACACAGGAAACTTAAATTATGTTAATACTGAAATTTAACCTGATATTTTTTAAAATCATTCCCTTTATATTTTTTTCCAACATATTTTCTAAAGCATTGATGTTAAGAAAGAAGTATTAAAATAATTATCCCTTCTTTTATTAACCGTAAAAAGAGAAGAAATTAAATTTGAAGGAGATATTACTCTGCGAGATATATATGAAACCATAAATAATTTTAAATTATATAAGAACAAGCACTTTTCGCGAATACGAAGAATATTTGCATATTTAGTTATATATTGATATATATTTCTCCCTTCGAATATAAATAAATATATGTGATAAATTTAAGCACTTTGTTATTCAAATTTAAGCTTATTCAAATCGAAAAATGGGAGTCTTTCTGAAGAATTTTTAGAAGATATCATAAATGAAATATTCCAGTTTTCATTCGCTTCGAATATTGTGAATAATTTTCTATTTCGCTTCACAAATTGAATAAATATTTCTTCGCCTTTGTAATGAAACTATATAAATTCGCTTATACAGAATTTTCCAATGGCAAGTCTCGTTTTAAATCGGTTTTACTTATTAAATAAACTTCAATGAAATTAGTGATGAAATTTCACGGAAAAAGCAATTTTATGTGAATTGCCTCGGATAAAATGTGGAAACAAAAACGAATTCTGTTTTCATTTCGTCCCTTCTTTTTGAAATATACTTTTAACGATATTGATCAAAATTTGCTACAACAAGCATTTTCTTTTTTTCACATAACTTTCCTGGTCAAATTGGATCTGATATAATGATCTGTCCTAGAAGATAACACGAAAAAATCCGTTGATTTATTCTACGTTCTTTTAAAGCATTTATTTAAGAAACATTTTACCTAAACTATTTTTATAAACATTTAATCGCAAGCAAATTATTCAATGTAAAAAAAAGTTGCAAAGAAAACTTTATTTAGTGAAAATTTTGATCTTTAATCAAAAAATCAGAAATTTCGAGAGGAAATGGAATTAAAGACACTTGTTTTTCGAGCAAATTTATTAATTATTAATGAGTGAAACCTCCATGGTTTACCATTACTTCATGCATTCTATTTGGCATCGATTTCACAAGATTTTGAAGGTAATTCAATGGCAAATTTGACCACACATCACGAATTTTGTCTTTTATGTCCATTAATGCCTGAAAGTGGCCGTTTTCGTACACTTTCTGTGTTATCAATCCCCAAATGTTTTCAATAGGGCTCATATCGGGACTTCTAGCTGGCCAGTCCATAACCTTGATCTTTCACTCCCTGAAAAAGAATTTTGCTGCTTTAGAGTGGTGAATGATTGCATTGTCATGTTGAAATATCCAGGAATCTTCATCCATATCTTCGGAATAATTCAACAAAACGTTATCTAGGAGTTCAATATAATCCGAGGAATTCCATTTTAGGTGTGATCCAACTGTGATAAGGGTTGTTCCATAACTCGAGAAAACTCACCACACCATTAATGTGTCTCCACCAAAATTGCGGCTAACGAAAATCTCCTTTTTGATCCCTATGCGATACCAGTAAGACTTGTTTCGATCTGCTCTTCCTAAATTAAACTTTTTCTCATCGCTGATCACCACATTGTTCCTTTCAGCTCAGAACTGCTCTTTCTAAGCACTTTAGAAGCAAAAATGAAGTAGTAGGTAGCTGAAATTCTAGATTTAAAAAGTGTCTTTAATTGCATTTCCACACGAAATACTGCATTTTTTAAACTAAATGATGTAAGTACTCATTAAATTAGTTCTTCTTTGTACGTTTTTTGCACAAAATGATTAAAGACAAAAAATGTAATTCAAATAAAGTTAGTACAAAAAAAATTGCGGGTATTTATATGAAAAATAAGTGAATTTTTGAGTGTTTTTAATTGCATTTCCACCAGTGTATACGTGTATATATATATATATATATATATATATATATATATATACACACGTATACACTGGTGGAAATGCAATTAAACAACAACCCTATAAACATTATATATATATATACATATATACGTATACATATATATATACATATACATATATAGATATACATATAAACATATACATATATATTCATACATATATATACACACATATACATACATATATATATATACATACATATATATACATACATACATACATATATATACATACATACATATATATACATACATATATATACATACATATATATACATACATATATATACATACATATACATATATATATATATACATATATATATATATATATACATACATATATATATATATATATATATATATATATATATATATATATATATATATATATATATATATATATATATATATATATATATATATTGCAGTATCTGTTGACTATATAAGCTCCTAAAACAACTCAACTTTTTTCGGTAAAATTTCGGCTGCTTTTAAATTTTTCACTAAAAATTGCCAAAAATCAGAAAACTTTCATACATTATCGGGAAATCGGGAGAAATGATGAACAATCAGTTTTCGGATAAAATCAGTAGAGTTGGCAGTTATGTCTTGATATATTTTACACATACATAGCGGTACTGATGAACCCCGGATTGTACCATAAGGTTAATGGGTTAGAAATAATCGCCCATCACCAAACGTCTTGTAATTTTGCACTGTCGTCATGTAACGAGGTCATAACTAAGGTGGCACCTTCCGCTTTCACACCCCAGCGGAAGACCTGCACACCTCCCTTACCCACAGACCTCCTACACCAAGAGTGGGAAAATGTGTGGTCACCTTCCCACTCTCTGAGAGCAACAAATGGTGGCTGACCTTAAATGTTAAGCAGTGTGAAGCTAATGAGCCATTGGAGCTCAGAATTTTACACAGCAAAACAAATTACAATCAATTCTCTTTCGTATTATATATAAAAGAGATTGCCTCAATCGCTGTAAAATTTTGAAATTAGTGTTTCTATCTTGGAAATAATGGTGAACTAAACACGATACGGTAGAAAATAAATTACTAAGTTTTAGGGTATATACCACTGCGCATAGGTATGCTAAGGAATAAATGCGCACTGGTTTCTATAAGAACTCCAGGGGTTACAACTCGCCGTGAGTAAGTCAGTTCGCAAATTCGTACATGATTTCATGAGACTTATCTCGCGAGACAAGCTGAGCATCTCGCGAAAATCACATCAAACCAAATGACCTCATTGATGACTTGTCAACATGTCAGAAAAGGGGTGGAGCGCGAGACGATTCTAAATTTCAAACATGTTCCAAATATCTGGCAACATTCCGCCAGAAAGCGTTCTCATTGGTTTTAGAATTCCATGACTTCAGATACGTTTTATTTACGTCACACTAAGACATCGACAAGACTGATTTGTCTGAAATAAGACGACATTTTAATCGTCTTGTCTACCGAACTTGCGGCCTGCCTAGAATAGAGCAAATAATTCCTATTAGGAATATTTTCAGTGCTCCATCTATCTTATTACAAATTTTGCTGAAGATGGAAATATGTTCCTTTTTACATGGCATAATAATGCTGAAGA